>JEMP01000096.1:8668-154824 GCA_000738655.1 Venturia pyrina ICMP 11032 | reverse complement strand
CGAGAAAAAGGAGTAGGAAGACTCTCTTATACGAACTAACTAAATACTATATTAGTATAAACTATAGCTATAAAGAAAAGACTTCTAGTATAGATTCCTACGGATAGCTTAGTAGAGTAGGGATCTATAGTCTCTAACTTCTAGAAGTATTCGTATAATAAGTAGATAGAATATATAAGATAATATAGAGATACTATTCTACACGTATACATTTTCCTTATAACGATATTACGACCTAGGTCTAAGACCTACTAACAGTAATGTATCAAGGAACTATCGAGGTCTCATACTTCAATTTGAGATGATGGCGTTTCGTGTGTCTGGCGATCTTGTAGTTTGATAGGAGGATAAAGGCTCTGCAGTTCTGATAGTGATGATGACTGGGAGATCAAGCTTGCGTTCACGCGGAGGTGGCCTCGGCCCGGAAGAAGCAAACCTAGAACTAACTTCTACTCCTGCATCTCCCATCTCCATCTTCATTCAACCTCATCATCATTGTTAATTGTACGCAAAAAACTTCCTGAGGCAACTATAGTAGCAGGTGCTCTTCTTTTCTAACCAAGCAAGCCTACAAGCAGGTCCTATCAATTATAATCATGCGTCTAGATACTGACTAACCAAGGCAAGATTGAAAATTGGGACGAGGGGATTGACTGCGCTAATATCGAGTCACCAAAATCTTATCATCCAAAAGTCTGATCGCTTCATGTTCCTCCTCTCGGAGCTTGGTGTATCTGAATAGTAAAGTGGAGGTGCAAAAAAAGCCCGGACCAAACAACAGATAGATCGATACGATTACCAACCTCCATTAGCCAGTCGATTCGAAATCATCACTGTCCTAGACGCAGGTACTCTATACCTAATCTCTGCTAATCACCAATTTCATATTTACGGTGTTACTTTGCTGTAGAGGACATCGTCCCAAGACTGAACGGCACGCCGAAGGTATCCTTATCACTATTTCTCAGCTGTGAACTACTCAGGAACTCTACGCGTTGCTTGGCGTCAAGCGATCTTACTGACTCGGAGGAAATACCGGAGATTTTGATCCTATTTTCTGATTGTCTTTGATACAGGGCAGTTGTGTTTGTTGATACCTCTTGGGTTTGATATGTAGTATGGTGGCCGTGAAGATGCAAGGGAATGGGTGGAGTGGATTAACATGAATAAAGGCCAAAGAAAACATTTCCAGGTTTATTAAAATAGAGACAATTTTCTGATTCCATTGCCTCAACGATGCACGTGATCTCGCTTGATGTGGTGAGAGGTCAAATCTCAACTTCGAGTCCTTCCAGATCTCACTGCTGACTCACCATTTCATCAAACAACCATTGAACATCACTTTCCTTTAATTTGTTCCCTTTTCTACGTATGACATGCTTTCGTGTAGTATGGCGGCATCATACAACAGTCCCAAATCGCTCCCTCTTGGGTAATATTTTGAGAACGTGCAATTCACGTGATTCACCTGGCACAAGACCTTGTAGTCTTTCACACACTCATTCCTTGCTTGAAGTGTCTCAACAATCCAAAGATAAGATTTCGGGAGAGAAGAAAAACATGGCCCACCTTCAGGCTATTGGAGCCAACCGTGGCACACCCCACCAAAATCTTTCACCCGATGCGCCATCATTCACTCCAGCTCCAAGAGGACGTGGAGGTGGCGGAGGGTTCCGAAGAAATGGCATACCGCAAACGGACGCGCCTATGATTGCAGAGCTCTCTCGGGAGACTCTGAAGCATATGTTTACTGCCGAAGAAACCAAGATCACGGATTTCGAACATCTTGCTTCATACAATTGGCTTGATGAGCGAAATCCCACCATTGCAGTGCCAGGTAAGCGCTCTTCACTCGCAGATTCACTCGCAGAGGTCAACTCTGACTGACTGGCATTGAAGGAGTGCCCTCTCTTCTTGAAGCACCATCGACTGCAGTCAAAGTGAAGCCTGACCAAGGCAAATATTTTATAGATCAGAATGCCGCCCGAAACCCAAACTCACCGCTTGAGCCACTGTTCAGGTCTCTCTTCACTCTCAAGCCGGACTACGATGTCTCGGCCATCGACTTGGTCAGTGACCGAAATAATATAAGAAAATTACTCAAATTTATCAATCGTGGCCCGAGAGACAAATTCGAGATCAAGGTGGAGATAGTGGGCGACAAGACACTTCTGTTCACACGCGTCGAACCTAAAACCGAGTGCTTCTCCAGAGGCAAAGAGGGCTATGGACACAATTTTGAGGACGCAGTGACCACATTGGCTATCGGTAAAAGTCACCATCGCATCGCCAGCTATCATCTAGGAGGCCTGAAAATAATCAACAGATCTGAATGTGATGGATATCTCGTGGACGAGACTGGACCACAAGACTTTGCTATCAATGTGGAAATCGCCGCAGAATCGCACGCAACAGCAAGCAAGCCAAGGAGAAACCCTCCACGAGTTGCTCGACAAACCACACCTGGAATTTCCAACCTTCTGAATGACCTATCGGTCTCGACTTCGCTCTCCGCGGGCGGGAACTCGTTGTCGGGCTCTGGGTGGGCGCAGCCATCGCTACTTGCCACAAACCCAAGTCGCCACACCCCCCTAGCTCAACGTGGCGTTCAAGTCAAACTCCAAGGCACCTCCATCCCAACCTCCCAAGTTCTCGAAATCAAGACCCGCGCCGCCTCAAAGGAGCTCGAATATACCAACATCTTACCCCAGATGTGGATATCTCAAACGCCCCACCTCGTCGCCGGTTACTTTGTTGCTGAAGGCGTGTTCACACGAATCGATTGCAACGACATAACTCCCAAGATTCAGGAGTGGGAGAAGAAGAACGAAAACAGTATCCAACAACTGGTGGCGTTGATCAAGTGGATCAGAGATAATGTGCAAAATGTGGAGGGCAAGAGAGGAACGGTGAGATTCGATGGTGGAAATGTCATCAAGATTATGGGTTTGGAACCGGAGGCGAGAGCACTGGGACCTCATTTACCGGGAATGCGGAACGCAAGAAATAGGACTGCTATGCGAGAGAGGGCATTGCCAGATGACTTGTATGCGAAGTGGGGCACGACAAGTCAAAATGCACAAGCCGTTAATCAAGCGGATGATGAAGAGCTTGGAGAAACTGATGGCGAGGACAACGGCGGCGTAAGCCTTACTTTGGAGGAGTGACAGAAGGAGTGCCGACTGTACGACTATGAAGGCTAGGATAGTTGAATAGGCTATATCTTGTAAAATAGGACGCTGAGGGGAGGCTACATCATGGCATCCAGTAGCCTATGAAAAGCCAGAGATGAAAAAGGTAGGCTTTCTCACTCCTTCCAGAGAACAATGTCTAGAACCTGGATTCTAACATTACCACAGTTCCTGAAGTTCAATAATCAAAGCAGCTTTCGACCTCAGGCACTTGGCATCATTGATTCTACGAGCCCGACCTCATGGATTCAATGTCAATCCAAATCTGTACCGTGAAGTGCACAACCTCTTGATACCAATCGAAGAAAAGAAAATACCTGAACATATCTGACAACAGAGTTTAAGCCCTTGCTTCACTTCCAACCCCACCATCTCTTACTACATCCACCTCAGCCGGCTAAGAACAGAGGGAGTCTCCAATGTTACAAGAAAATAATCAACATCGATGTAGTCCCTCAAGATTCGGGTTTTTGAGATTTGGACGGGAAGAAGGGGACATCATTTTCTCTTTCCACATGACCTCTTTTCCCCGTTCCCCGGCCAGTCAACCCCCGCGTACTATATGTTGCGTCGAATATGCCATCCTAGAAACCTCACGACTCTCAATTTCTAACCACGGCGCATCGAAATGGCACAGCCATATCACAGACTTGTTGTCCTGCAGGTGTTAATGACGCTTTCACATCCACCTCTACCACCTCCCAAGCAGGGGTCATCGCAAATCGAGCCCTTGCCGATATGCTCGTACACGCAAAGAAGACGAATGATAGAAGTCATCGAGTCATTAACATCATCACAGGTCTAAGTATGTTCAGCATAGGTTCCTCCCTCCAACCCAACCCCATTTGAAAAAGCACAACGCAAAACTCATCCAACCATCCACCTGTCCGCTCTCCCCAACGACGTTCATTTAGCTCCTCAGATTGTAGAAATCCACCCTACTTTCCATCCTCCTCAAGAAACGCGGCCTGTCAAGACTCCCAAAATGGGTCAAATTGTAAAGCTTCCCATGCTCTTTTTTCTTCCCAGCCAACTCCTCCCTTCTCTTTTTCGTCAGTTTCCTAGGCAAACTCTTATTCGGAATTTTAGACGTCTGCACTGTCTCCCCCTCCTCCTCCCAAAGGTCACACAACCTCGGCAAACCAACTGTTGGTGTCGAATGCCGGATCTCAATATTCGGAAGAGCCTCAAGACCTAGAGTACGGAACGCTTTAGAACTTCTGTTACTGTGACTCGTACCTACTCTGGTCTCACCACTCATGGGGCGGCTTGGACCACTCATGGAGCGAAGCTCACCTCCTGCAAAGTAGGAGCCACCAAAGTGGGAGTTTTCTTCGTCGGAGCATTGGTCGGGATAGAGGTACGATACATCATCTACAGCAGTACGGGGTCGATCCAGAGGTCGTTTAGAATCCCCCTCCACATGCTTGACAGTTCTCACAATCTGTTCGAGCGCCACCTTCGAAGCACGCAGCTCTCTGATCTCATCGTGTAATGGTGACATGACAGATTGATATTCGTCATTGGCTTCTCGGAGTTGTACTACTTCAGCTTCTTTCAGGTGAAGCTCACTCTTGAGTGTCTGAACACGAATCTCCGCAGCAGCGGCTCTGTCTTCAAGGTTGTTGATTTGAGATATCTGCTCAGCGATTATTTCGTCGTTTTGAGACAGTATCGCATCCTTAGAAATCAGTTGCTGACCAAGTGAAGCAATGTGGGCATCCTGTTGACGAATAGTCTGAAGGTTCTCCTGATGTTGCTGTTGGAGTTGTCTTATCTCATCTCTCAATTTGATAATCGTAGCTTCGGATATCTGCAATACTTCGTGAAGCTGATTAAAATCTTTCGTAGCGTCGACTGCACGATTTTCGAGAGTTGTGACGGCTGATCGGAGCTCGGAACACGTGTCGCCAGTTCTCATCACTCGCTTATTGAGATCTGCGTGCTCCTCGCGCAGACGAACAACCTCGGATTGCCAAGCCTGAGACGCGCCTTCAGAATGGGATAATCGAGCCTCTGATTTGGCAAGCTCTGCCTCAAGCTTGCGACTCTTACGTTGCAGCAAGGCAAAGTCTTTTTCAGCTATTTGAAGCTTGGCTAGCACACTTCGCTTGGCCATCTTCGCTGTTCCCAATTGGACGCGCACTGCATTCAAAGCCGTATTGTGGCTGTTTCTGACGGCTTGAATGATCTTGAGACGGTTGGAAAGATCCTTGTTCTCTTCTCCTAAGCGAGCAGTCGCGGCTTCTGACTCCCGTTGAATCGAGAGGTTGTGGTTCTGAAGAGAAGTTGTAGCAAGTCTTGCGTCGTCCAATTCGGTGGCGAGTCTGTCCCTCTCATTTTCAGAGTGCGCAACCTTAACTTGAGTATGTCGGTAGTTTTCGAGGTTCTGCGCTTTGTCATTCTCAAAAGTCGCGATTGTTGATTCTAGGGCTCGCGCTAGACGAGAGTTCTCAGCTTGGAACCCAGAAACCTTGGAGTAGGCCACTTTGAGTTCTTCCGCAATTCCAAGTATTTCATGCTCGAGGCTACTTATCCTGGTCTGATGAGCTAGCGCTACGGCTCCATTCTCAACTTCTATTTGCGAGACCTTGGTATGGCTACTCTGGAGTTCGCCCTCGATCCTGGCGATGTGATTTTCAAGATCAGCAATTCGAACATTCAATTGGTCTACCAGACCATCTCTTGAAGCAGCAGACCTGGAGACCTCGGATCTAGCGTCCCGCAACTCCTCAGCAATACGACCTTTGTCACTTTCAAGGGCTGAAATTGTTGTATGCAGATCAGTCAACAGTTGAGGTTGCTCCGATTCAAGTTGCGACACCTTGGAGCGTGTGCTCTTTAGCTCCGCGGCAAGATAATTTCTCTCAACTTGGAGACGAGAAAAACGAGTATTTGATGTAGCTTCGAATCTGGTTGCCTTTGATTGAACGTCGGCGAGCTCGTCCCTCAGCTCCACCTTCTCAACTTCAAGACCGATTATAGCAGTTTTGGCGTCGTGAAGCTCTGCCTGTAGTACGCGGTTCTTCTCCATACTTTCTGCGAATTCGCGCAGCGCCACTTGAAGATCGTCCTCTAGCTGACACTTGGCTTTCTCAAGGAACTCAATTCGCTCATGAGACTCCCGGTGTGCAAGTTCCAGTTCCTGGCGACTGCTCTGTGCACTATTGAGACTGAGCTTGAGCTCGCGGACGTTGTGGGCTGCAGCCTCTGACCGTTCAATTGCGCTCTGTTCCCGTGCCGTGGTTTCCGAGAGCTGAGATTCCAAGGCAGCCAGACGATCTTCAAGGTCCTGTATATTAGCGCTAGAAGAGAGTCTGTAAAGGTCAGCCTCGTTTCGTTCTGAGGCGAGATCCCTTTCCAGCTGTTCACGCAAAGCTCTGGTCGATGCCAGCTGGTGTTCAAGTGTGGCGCAGTGATTGGAAGTAGTGTCAAGCTTCTCTTGGAGCGCCACATGGGCCGTCTTGGCATCAGACAGGCGGTCCGAAACCTGTTGGTTATCCTCAAGTGCGCCATCTAGATCTTTTTGCAGCGCCTTCCGAACTTTATGGAGTTCGTCCACAGAAGTCTTCGAGGCTTTAGCTTCGTCTGTGGCCTTTGAAAGAAGTCCATCGAGTATGAGGATTCTATTCTGGTGAGATGACAAGTCGTTTTCAAGACTAGAGACAATTTTCCGCTCTTGTTTGAGTTCTGTAGTCGTCGATGTATGAGACATGACGGACTCCGACAAGGCTCGCTTCGCTTCCTGTTCGGCCTCGAGTAGCTTAGTGTATTTTCGCTGGTGGTCTTGCTCGACGTTGGCCATATCATCCTGGGTTCTGTTCAAGTGTGCTTTAAGGCTCTCAACATGGTGTTGGTTGTTGCGACGAGTGGCCGCTAAGGTCTGTCGTAGTTCCTCAGCGATGCTCTCCGTTCTCGTAACCTTGCACTCGGATTCTGCAAGTTGGTTCTCGTGAGAAGTCTTTAGTCGCGAAGTGTGATCTTTCTGTGACTGGAGCTCTGTTTCAAGGGTAGCAATTCTTGACTGCAAGCTGTTGGCGCACTGGTGAGATTCGAAAGTTGCCTTTGCGAGAGAATCATGGAGCTCTGCCCCAGCAGACTCGAGTGATTTAATTTTAGCTTCGGCTTCAGCCTGCTGATTCATGTGAGATGCTTGGAGCGTTGCAGTGTGATCTTGCTCGTGGCCCACTTTCTGCTCCAGCCTTTTCACTTCAGCTTCAAGGTTGCTAGTCTTTTCGGCGGATTCAGAAATCGTTCTTGCCAACGACCCCTGAAGTTCAGTAACAGTGTCCTCGATGCTTGCGATTGTACTTTGGGCATCGGCCTTGTGGCTGTCATGGGAGGTCTGTAAGGATGAGATCTGATCTCTCTCAGTTTGCAAATCCTGTTGCAATTTCGCAATAACGGCGCGCAGAGCGTTGGCCTTTTCCTCGGCCGTTGAGTTCGCTTCCGCCAAAGAACCGTGAAGTCCAGCAATCGTGCTTTCGAGGGTGGCGACTTTTCTTTCGAGAATTTCCTTGTGGTCATCATGGACATTCTGAAGGTTGGAGGCTTGTTCTTTCTCTGTCTCAAGTTCTTGCTCAAGTCTTGAAATATCAGATTTGAGTTTGAAGGCATGTCCACTGGCTGTGGACGTTGCACTGGCAAGCTCAGTCTTGAGCGCAGCAAGAGACCGTTCCAAATTGGTGAGCTTTTGGTTTGCTCTCGCTTCGTGATCTTTACCTGAGACTTCCAGTTCCACCGCACGCTCCTTCTCATTCTTTAAATCTTGCTCCAATTTCGTGAGCTCCAATTGCTGTTCATCGACCTTTTTGGCCGAGGCGTCTCGGCTCTTTGTCAGCTCTTCCCTTAGTTGAGAAGTGAGCGTTTGCAATTCGGCCACTTTGTCTTCTGACGTCCCGAGTGATTCTCGCAATGAGCACTCTGCAGCTGATCCACATTCCTTTTCAGCATCCAAGCTTTCATGCAAAGTCGCAAACTGGCTTTGAAGGTGAGTTATCATCTTCGCGGAAGAGTGCTGCAATTCAGCCAACTCTTCTTGCAGGTGAAGAGTAGAGGATTCTAAGCCTTCACACACGCGCGTTAGTCAACTTCGTTCAACTCCTGAGCTTTTCGAGAAGAGCGATATGTCAATTATTTTGAAAAGCCACGAGAAGATATAGCGGTTGATGGGTTTCTGACAAACTTGTCTTTCGAAGTTGCCAAAGATCCATACCCTTTGAAATGAGGTAGGTATTATGTACTCAAAGTAAGGTGTATCGGAAAGATAAAGACCTGATAAACGTACCTGCAGCCTTATTTTCAGAATTCGCAATCTCCTCTCGAAAAGACCGCTCCAACGCCGCAGCTTTTTCTTGCTCGTCCACCAAGTCCTTGTTCAAACACGCAATCTGATTCTGTAAGTTGGCAGTCTTCTCGTCAAATTTATTCTGCGTTTCCTTTAATCGATCCCCGAGAAGACCAGTAAATCGCTGCAAGTTTGTCATTTTGTTCCCCGACTCTGCAAGGTCCCTTCGCAGAGCAGCTTCCACTTCTGCTGCACGAGCCTTCTCATTATCCAATTCCTGGTGAAGTCGAGTGCACGAGTCTGCGAATCCTTCCTTGAGCGATTGAGTAGCAGATAATTCTTCTTTCAGTTCATGCTGAGCTGACTCCAGCTCATGAATTCTGGCTCGGGCTTGATGCAAGTCCTTTTCCAAGGAAGAAACGGTGGTCTGGACTTTTTGGGCCACTTGACGCTCATTGTCTAAATCTTGCGTCGTCCGTTGATGTAGATCAGTTGCTTCAATAAACTTTTGCTTGAGTTCATCCAACTCGTCAGTGATAGCGGCATGCGATGTCCAGGCGTTTTCCAGGTCCCGCTTCTGCTCCTGCTGGTACTCCTTGTGCGATGCTATAGCATGTTGGAGATTGGACAACATGATTTGATTCTGCTCGAGCTCATCTTGCAAAGTGCATAGCTTCTGTTCAGACGTGAAATCCTCGTCTCGTGAGATCGTCAGATTTTGACTCAAAGAGCCAGCTTCACTCTTGTGGCGGCGCACTGCATTTTCCAACAAGTTCTGAGTTCCCTGGATGTCTCTCAGTTCTCGTAAAGCATCGTTCTGGGCGTGTTGGAGGTCTTGTTTCTCTGACCGTGCTTCGTCGAGAGCGTGAGCAGCGTTCCCAAGTTCTGCCTCGAGACATCGGATTCGGTCTTCGTGACTCCTAATGGCACCATTTGCCGAAGCTTTGTCCTTCTCGAGTTGGTGGATACGTTTCTGCAATTCCCCTAATTCCTCCCGCGCCGATGATAGCTTCGAACGGGCAGTTTTTAGTTCGGTTTCGCATGTTAACCTCGCAGCGTCTAAAGATCGCAGTTCCTCTTCTTGCCTCTCAACGATACGATGCAGAGAACTCTCCGAGTGTCGAAGCTGATCGATAGTCTGTTGATTGCTTCGATTCTGGCGAAGTAGGCCTTCCACGCGTTGTTGACACAGCTGAAGCACCTCGGTTGGCAGCTGATGCGAATCTCTTCTTTTGCTCGTAGTTAAAGATTTCCTCGAGATGCTCTTACGCGACGAGGAGGCCGGCGTGAGCAGACCGAATGATATCTTTCGGTCCATTGGTGTGGTTGGCGGAGACAATGGACGCGGCGGTCCGTGCAAGGACTGGGGTTCATGATCTATGACATGAGAGTCAGAGGGCTTGTTCCATGAAGATAGACTGGGAGCAGTACTGTTGTCATCTTCATTCAAAGCCTCCAATAATCTCTGCCCTTGATCTTCAAATTGCTGAACGGTAGATTCTAAATCGAGAATCTTGTCTTGTTTCTCCTGCCCGTTCACAGTAAGCCTGAGTGCAATGCGTCGAAGAGTTGCAGCTGCCTGGCTCTGTTGTTGGGTCTGGGATTTCTGTTGCTGCAATTGGCGCCGTAGTTCGTCTCTGGAATACTTTAACATTCCAACATGACCAAGCGCGGACAGGTTTGATTCCAACTCTGCGAGAACCCCGCTCCTAGAGATCTGGGGCGAGAAGCTCCCGCTGGAGAATAGTGACGATGTCGACTGGTCCATTTCGATATCCAAAAACTGGCATGCCGAAGTTGTAAGCGAGTGTGTGCAGGTACAGGCGTGAGACTGAGAGGCTAGTATGTGAAGGACATTAGTTCTGGAGGGGTGAGTGCAGACGGTAGTGGTAGGAAAGAGAGGGGCTGTCGGCGATGTCTGGGGTATGAAGCATGAAGATGGGTGACATGAAGATGGGTGACATGAAGATGGGTAGCATGAAGATGGGTGGCATGAAGATGAGAACAGTGAAGTGAGATGGCCGGCTGAATCCTCGCGGGGGGCCCGTGACGGTGGAAAGAAAATGCCCGGTGGAAGGTTGAGGTGGGCTGACGTAACTGACTCGAAGTTTCGAACGCGATCAACTGCAGGGTCGTGCTTCCATACTTACATGGTATTTTGCTCGAAAGCTTGCCTCTTTCGGACATGCAACATCATGACTACCACGATAACTCCATCTGTCCTCTTTCATTTTTAAATAACTACCATTGATCCACGTCTCACTCTCAGCCAACATTGTGATGAGGTGTGTGCTGGCTTTCATCTGCGACGTGGACGCAGGGTAGAGACCACCATACTGTGTAGTCTGCAAGGTTTACTCCTAGCATCCTGCCGCACTTGTCATCCAACTTTTCTCAATCTTGCAGGGAAAGCTGAGCACAACCACCAGATATAGATATCGTGTCGTCTTCTACGGAGTACATCGATCGTATTTCCTTTGTTTCGTGTTGATAGTGTCCACTTCGAGAGTGGGACTGCACACAGTAAAGAGGCTGGACACGAGACAGACACGAGCTTCTTTTTGCCAGAGCACAGACTCTGTGATCGCACTATGAAATGCAGCTGCGTAGATCGATCTCCATCCGATCCGATCCGATCCGATCCGATAGGAGTGCAGGTATGTATTCTTTTTGGCAACCTCCCACAAAACAAGAGGGGGGTCTGATTGTTTACCCTCTTTCAATCACAGGCCCTGGATTCAATGGTGTCGGGAGGAAACGCGATAGGTCAAGCCGATTGTAATCTTGTAGTTGTGCGGATGGATTCCGATCCCTCACACAGCGTCTGGAAACAAGTATGATACGGCCAATTCCATCCATTGAATTGCAAGAGTTAGATAGTAGAGCTACAGCCTTATTGTTCGTGTGGTGGCTAAGGAACACCGCCTAGAAGTTCTTGTTTTGGATGCGCATTTGGTTTTCTTTTTTTTAGCCCGCAAATTGTTTCATCCGGGTGTGAGGGGAGCGAGCTTCGACAAACTAGCCTGGCGCTATCATTATCTTAAGTTCATGGTAAACTCATGGGTAGCTTTGAAAGCCTTTAAGCCAGTCCATGGCTACGTTGTTTCCCGGGCATTTGAATCATGGACATGCAGGTCTTGGTGCAAAACTTTTGGGTTGAGCTAAGGTTCCTGTTTCAAGACCAACTCGACGCAGTCTACCTGTCCAAGCATATCAACTCCCATGGTATCGTCCCGCGTAAAACTACATGAACATTATCCCGTCCTATCGTCTTCAGCCATCATTGCCGTCTCACCGCAAAGCCTTGCGAGCAAATGTTGGCAGCACAAAGGATGCCTCGTGAATCTCCTTGCTGTAATATCTGCAGAGCTTCTCTTCCTCTTCTGGAGACCACGATCGCACTGGCTTTTTGACATCGCGTTCAGCGTCCTTGCAGCAGACCATGAAGCCAATCTGTCCGGATGGGTAGGTAGGGATGGTAGTGTATGCGTACTCAGCGACCGGGAAGATCTCTTTGCAGTCTTTCTTGAGCTTGGTAATGAGCTCGAGGTGGAGCCATTGGTTCTCAGCTGGAAGGGAATGTTAGTGAAATCTATCGAGCTGCCACCTTCTGTCACCAATGTGGAGTGTGGTCGCAGCCGCGCGCGAATCCGATAAAGTATGTCTACGGAGCTGAGGAATAGGAAAGGGCTTACAACCTTGAGTGGTGATAACACCACCTTCGCGGAGAGCGCCAGAGAGGAGTGCAAAGTATGATTTCTCGAAGAGAGCTTGTGCTGGACCTTCTGGGTCGCTGGAGTCGGTGATGATGACATCAAACTCGTTCTCGCGGTCTGCAAGGAATTTGAAACCATCTTCAACATGTACCTTGACGTTGGGGTGTTCGAAGCCAACGGCCATGCCACGGAGGTATTTCTTGGAGAGACGGATAACGGCCTGCCTGTGGTCAATTCTGGTCCGTGGCAGGTGCACAAGTCCGACATACCTCGTCAATGTCAACCAATGTCGCCTCTTCAACCGTCTCGTGCTTGACAACCTCACGGAGAACGCCTCCGTCTCCACCACCGATGACAAGGACCTTCTTTGGGTTTGGGTGGGAGTTCATGGCCAGGTGGGTGATCATCTCCTGGTAGCTATATGCAATCAGTGCTTGCCAGCTTCTCTAGGGTTTAAATGCCACGTACGAGAACTCGTCCCTCTCGGTGCACTGAATAACATTGTCCAAGACCAGAACGGTGCCATAGTCGCTGGACTCGAAGATGAGGACGTCCTGGTATTTGCTCTTCTCGTGGTGGAGAACCTGGTTGACCTTCAGAGTCATGGCCTGGCCAGGCCACATGTCAGAGATCTCACGGAACCAGCCATCTGTTTGTTGTATACTCGTCAGTTTTGGCAATTGGTGTCCAACAGTGCAAGCAACTCACCCTTGATGGTAGGGTGTGTGATTTGGGACATTCTGGATGGTGTGGAAAGCGACAATCTCAATTGTCTTGCAAAGTGGCGGAGGAGTTGAATGATGGAGGGAATTTCGAGTGAGGTGATTGTGAGTTGTTCGGTTTGGGAGTTTGGATGTCCAGAGATTTTCATCCATGCACGCAATGGAACCCAAGACCCCACTAGAACTACAAACTTCAACTCAAAGTGGGATGTAAACTTGAAGGGCCCCATCCATGGTGACCCGCACAACAATTGAATACTTGAAATTTATGCCTGATTGAGGCCTTTTGAAGGGGTCAGAATTGCTGTGCCGGGTCACCATCCATCAATTGAGATTCATCGGGATCGGGTTTCTTCGTTATGAAACATGTGACACGGTTACCACTATCTAGTACTATACTGGTAGGCTAGCTGTGTGCTACTATAGTACCTAGGTAGTAGGCTAGCTGTGTGCTACTATACTACCTAGGTTGTAGGCTAGCTGTGTGCTATTAATGTAGAATAAAGCCCTCTCTCCATATTCACACCGGACATGAAAGTCTCTTTCAAAGTTCAGTTCTCACTTCAAGGTGCGTCGTCGGCTTCGACATCGTGTTCTCTACTCTTTGTCCTCGAAACACCAACCTCACTGCGGTAGCACCACCAGATCTCGCTTTCTCTCGTGTCTGTCTCTTTATCCCTCGCCTCCATGAGGTCAGCATCAGCCTGGTAGTGCAACCAAGGTCTTTATCCTCACTCTATACGATACTTGTAACCCCTTCGTCCCGTATACTATGTGCTCCTGCCATCAACGGCAATCCAATGGATGCAACTGTAGCCTCGGAATCTTCTCTGCATGCGTCGGACTACACTTGGCGGATGACTGCTCCCTTCTCTGCGCTCCCATCTGAAGCTGAAGCTGAACCGTCCATGCACGGGCATTCGGGCTTCTGTCTTTGTCGGCGGCCGAGGAGGGACGCGTGTATCCTATTCTGCCTTTGTGGAATTATTGGAGAAGAGATGTACCTGTAGACCTCTTCACCTGTCCTTATAGGTATAGGTACTCGTATGGAATGGTTCGTTGACCCGGGCGCGTGGACTCTACCCGGAAAATGGCTTCAGAGATCGAGCTCTTCAGTGATGGTCCAAGCATTCCGACGTAATTCACGACAATCAGTGCTTGTGTTTGTACCCTCTTTGCCCTTGCTTACTACCGGCTTCAAGTCAGAATATTCTATTAAACATCCCGGAATTCCGTAGGTGAGCATTGTTGACCTGGAAGTAGTCTCCATCAACATCGGGCTTCACTTCGAGTCGCCTGTAAGAACCTACACCTACATCAACTCTGCAACCTGACTACTAATCAAGCACCACTGACAAACAACAACTTCACTCATACGAACTTTCCAATCTCACAACTCACCGAAACTTCAACCAGAAACTCAATCAAAATGATGTTCCTCATCACCGCCCTCCAAGCATTGCTCATCCTCATCCGACTCACCAACGCCTCCCCTGTGGCTCAAGCAGAGCCAACCCGCACGAACCCCTGCCCCTACACTCTCTTCAGCAGAGAAGCAACCCGCACCGGCCTCGCCTACCCCCAAGTCACCTGGTCCGACAAGCCCGACAACACCATCAAGTACCCTCTCAAGTTCGACGCCGTTAACCAAGTTGCACCTTCACCAGCCAGCTGCATGATGGTACAGGGTATGCCTTACTGTCTTGAGGTTGCCGCAAATGCAATGGCCAACGCTATCTGGAAGGGAATGGGCGTCGGTGCTGTTGCTGCTGCTGTGTGTCCGACTCCGGCTTGGAATACGGTAGGGATTGCTCGTATGTATACTTCTTCGTTTGATTGGTAGCAGAGCTAATTTGTGGACTATAGATGTTCAGGCTACTGCTTTCCCTGGTCTACAGCATTAGACGTAGCAGTCGTCCGTTTTGATTTTGGCAAGCACTGAACAAATTTCGACACAAAGCATTTCACTTCTGATATGATTTGCTTGCATGAATAACCGCCAAAGCTCATTAACAAGCGACACGATCATCAAGGGAACAAGTGGGTTCACGGATCTCTGGATGAGCAAAACCTTGCGAGGCGAAACATGGCGGCTGGAGTTCTGAGTCTTCTATTTTCGATACCCATTGGACCTGGTCAAGATGCCATCTTGCAGTCGACAATGCTTATGCACAATGAACGAGTCATAATTAGTCACTCCTCACTTCCTCGTTACTTCCCCTCTTTGCTGATCCAATGACGCAGTAAATCACAAATAATTGGATAGATACATATACATCGTGAGGCGCGGAAAGTTTGGATGATACCTGATACACATTAAAGTGAAGGCTGTGTGACAGCTACTCACATTGAATCGTAGAAAACTGCCAGAGATTGTCAGTCCCGATCTCAGTTTGTCAACGCCTGTTGGAGACAGGGCCATCTTCAAGCTCTACTAGTAGGACAATTATCTTCAACAGTCGCACCAACATTTCACGTTTTCAAAATTACACAAGTGCAAATTCCCTTCATGATCCCACGCCCACCGACCCCGATCCTAAAGTACATACATACTGTTGATTCGTACGAGGATTCCAGTCCTTCGCTTATCATGCCATACCTGTGCATTCTTCTCTAATGACTTATGCCCCCACTCCCCCAATTTCACTTCCGCGTCGTCAACGCATAGCCTGAAGCGATCTCTTCGACTTCACATTCAACTAACTCGGTCATTCGCTCCACAAAATACCAACCTCCATCCTTACCAACTGCTCCCTCCTCCCAACAGCAACACCATCATCCTTCCAAGTCCCGCCCATAAGTCATACTTCCCATATCCTCTGCTTCTTCCTCGTACCCCTCTGCTACGCCTCCTTCACGACTAGGTACATCAACCAAGTACGACCCTCCTACCCAACAACACTTTCCAAAACCACGATATCCCAAGACAACCCCGAATGATTATTATTTTGTCCATGGCGATTATGGTGATTGTGACTCTGTGGTGGATATGCAGATATACAGGTTATCTCCCAGAAGTGCCGAGGGTAAAAAGGAGGGGGGACTCGTTATCGATGGACGCTGCGGATGTGCGGGCGGAATCTGAGTGGAGGAGAGGTGGGAATTGTCTAGGGGAGGAGGAGGAGGAGGAGGATTGCCAGTTCATGAAGGAAGGGAGGACGAAGCGCCGCTGGGGTATCGTATCAATGATACTAGGGTGGCGAGTAGGGCAAGTTGTCACTCTAGGGTTATGGAGACGAGTCTGAGAGGAGCCCGTTTCTGGTATCGAGAGACCGCTAAACCCGATGCTTTTCCGTGAATTTGGCATTCGATATTTTTTGCTTCTTCGCGAAAGAGAGGATGCTGGTTTTGAGATGGTCTCGCCGTTGGGATGCTTCATCTGGAACCGATCGACTGCTAATGAGGATGAACAAACAGTATATCCCGATCTATTTTGTCTATATCTTGCTTGTCGCGTAATATTAATTCATGTGTTTCCTTTCCGTCATAATCGCAATTCTCCTCACCTATAACCAAAATCCCAGCCAACATCCCATACCTCACTTTTCCGCCGCGAAAAAAATACGGTTTGTCTCCCGCAGACTCTCCGTCACTGCAATGACACCCATCGATAGTTCTTCCAACCACTTCGCCCCCTCCACATCCTTCTCCACAATAATCTTCGCAAATTGCTCCGCCTCAGCTTGCATGTTGAGTTTGGCATCAACCTTCTGCCCAGCTAACCCCTCGACGGCCTTTGTCTTGGCGTTTAAGACATCCACTCTCTCGATATCAGTGACCCCATTCAAGATAATCGTTCCTTTCTCGCCATAGATCTCTGATGGAGCCGTTGAGGTATAGATTTTCGAAGCGTTGATTGAGACGCCGAAATTTTCATAGTTGAACGTGATGAATCCACCGCCGTCGACGCCTGTACTCAACATTGTTGGTTTATATGCTGAGCTTTGGGGAGGGCCAAAAAGGGCGATAGCGGTAGAGATTGGGTATACCCCTAGGTCTACGAGACAACCACCACTATATTCCAGGCTGAAGATGTTGGGAACTTCACCAGCGAGGACATTGTCGAAGCGGCTGGAGCGAGATGCGTAGCTTAGTGTCGCCCCGAAGATCTCGCCAATTCTCTCTTCTTTTAATGCTTGTTGGAGGACTAAGAAGTTGGGTTCGTAAACATGTCGAAACGCCTCCAATAAGAACACATGATTCCCCCTCGCAATCTTGAACAAGTCATCCAATTCTTTACTCGTACTCGTCGCTGGTTTCTCGAGGATGACGTGTTTCCCCGCCTCCAGACATTGTTTTGCGTGGGCGTAATGCAGGGAGTTTGGGGAAGCGATATAAATAGTGTCAATTGTCGAGTCTGCGACTAATTCGTCCAGCGTAGTGTGG
The DNA here is from genome assembly GCA_000738655.1 of Venturia pyrina ICMP 11032. Taxonomy (NCBI): domain Eukaryota; kingdom Fungi; phylum Ascomycota; class Dothideomycetes; order Venturiales; family Venturiaceae; genus Venturia; species Venturia pyrina. The sequence goes on along the minus strand of JEMP01000096.1, from coordinate 137,522 downwards.
GTTCTGGTGATGTTGTGTTTTGAAGCGAAGGTGGTGGCGGTTTCTTGGGAGCGGGAGTAGATGGAGATGAGTTTGTATTTGCCGGTAGCGAGGGCGCAGTTGATGAAGGAGGTAGTTATCCAGCCTGTGCCAATTGTCGCGAAGTTGATCATTTTTGACGGTGAGCTTGATTGCGAACTGGTGATTGTATAGGTAGAGAGCTTGCGAGTTGATGATAGTAGAGAGCTTCTGAGCCTGTGAGCTGATATTGAAGGTTTGTTGGTGAGTGGTAGGTCAGCAAAATGTGGAGATAGTTCTATGTCACTTTGACTCGTATACGCAGCCCCTCGCGGTGGAGACCGAGTCATGCAGTATCCACTTTGAACATCACCACAATACAACGGCTTATTCGGTCCACGAAATCGAAGGTACAGTTACATCTAGCATCGTCTAACTGTAGATGGATATCGATACGCTTCTGGCCATCCCTTTCTTCAAGTATATCAGAAATCTATCTATATCCACCTGCAATTGCAGGTTTTCATCTCACTTTCCCTGTACCACTAGGGACGCTGATATGTAGAGAGAATTGATACGGGCAGTAATCTAGGTAAATAGTAGGTGGCTGAGTGAAGTAGAAGTACAATTTTCTTTTCATCTGCACCGTCTCCACTCGAAGTCTTCGTCGAGTTGTACCCAACTCCAGACTCCTGAAGATGCAGCAGAAACCCCATTAATCATCAATCGATCCTCATAAACCTCCTGGCGCCGGTGTTTCCAGGTCGACATTCTCTACCCTCCTTTTGATTTCGCCAGTCTTGGTGACAAGATTGACGAAGTACTTCTGTGCGACGTGCGACTCATGCTTCAGCTTGTCCGTCTTCTGTTTCTTGTCTTGCAGATCCTCCACGTTACGTTTGAGGCCGATGCGCAGATTCTCTGCGGGAAACTTTAATGCTCTTCTGACTTCCGAGGATATGCGAGACGCGTTTGAATGGGTGTAATCAAGGGCAGCGAGTTGGGCGTGAAGCTTGCTACTCAAACGGCGAGGCAAAGAATTGGGTATCGAGGCAACTGCATATGAGATACCTAGGACGACTAGACTGAGTTAGCATATGGCAGATCCGATGAGGTCGGCACGACGGCTCAACCAATCCAGTGATGTTTTCCATGGTAGCAAAAAAAGAGTCTCAGATCGAGATCGAGATCGATAACTTTCTAACGAGCCTCAGGAAACATATTGCCAAAATTTCATCGATGTCGATCCCCAATTCACAAGATTTAATCAGTATAGGGACTTACCGGTTGCAAGGAGGCCAGGAATGATCATCCTTCTCACGTTGCCTACGCCCATCACTTTAATAGCGCCAAGCGTGCCATCAAGCCAACCAACACCACCAATCAGACGGCCGCCGACAACGCCAGCTACGGTAACAGCCATGCTTGTACCAGCTACTTTCTCTTGTCTCTCCCATAGACTCGGGATATCAAAGAAATCGCTCATTTCGACATCGATATCCACTTGTCTGGCCAACTGGTCTTTTTTCCGTGAAAACATTAAATCTTCGCGGAAGTTGAGTGCCGGGAAAGCATTGCCTAGGTGGTCCATGCCGAGCTGGCTGATAGCCCTCACGCCACTCACTGTGCCTTGACGGGCGTGAAGCTCGCAAACGCCAATGGTCTCAGAGATGGTTTCAAGCATGGCGTACTTGAGGTCCTCGGCGTACTGGTAGGCACTCAGGAACCCGGGATATGGCACGCCATGGTCTTCTTCTGCCATACGACCAATAACGCTATTTAAAGTATCTCGGGCGAACGAGTAGACTCCATCAACAGTATCCTCTATCGTCCTGTCAGTGGTTTTGTCGGCACTATCCGTGGTCTTCCTGAACTCCTCAAGCTGCGGCACGAGTTCCTGTAGCTCTTTGTTAACCCGGTCGAGCTCGGACTGGACGACGTCCTTGTTGACCGTGGCGATATTCTGCAGATCCCCAAGCAAGTTCATGAGATATGTCTTTGCAGGGGCTAGCTTTGAACGAGCCCGTTTCTCCAAAACAAACCGCCGTAACGATTGCTCAAGATCTTCAAAATCTCTGAGTTTCTCCTTTTCTTTGCCCTTGCCTTTGTCTTGGGGCGAGGGGGGATCTTTGTGCTTGACAACGGCATCTTCATCATCATCATCATCACCATTCTCGTCAGGGTCCTCAAAGGACGCGCTCCCACTGCCCCCCGAGCCGCCTCCAGATGGATCTCCCGGTGGAGGTGCGGTTGGAACTGCATTACTTGAAACAAAATGAACAAGCTCAGCGGATTCCTTGAATGTTGCTGGGCTCAGCTTCTGCACTTGCTTCAGAATCATGCCTTGAGCCCGCTGCTTGTCCCTGATAACGTCGAATCCATTGACAACAATGAACATGTACGCCTTCTCTCTAGCCGCATTGAAAACGAACTCCTTTGCAGATTCTGTGAAATGATTGGCTGCGGACACTACGAAGACGACAACATCGATCTCTTCCTGCTTGGCAAAGTTTGCTGTTGTGATGACCGAATCCTTGTTGAGACCAGGAGCGTCAATCAGCGCAATATCGACTACACCATTGGCGAGGAGCGATTCATCCACTGCTCGTATGTCCTTGATGTAGATTTTGCATGAAGCCCATCGCTCATCGTCAATCACAATCTTCTCAAGAGCTTTGATGTCAAAGACTTGATATGTTGACTCGTCGTCTCGGTTGTAATGCTGACCGATCGGGATTGCATGCACCTCCTCGACATCTGCATTTTCACTGCAGTCCAGGACTTCGCAGAAAATACTGGTGCAAGGCTGCTGATCCTCTGGCAAAATCTTTCGTCGAAGCAGCGCATTGCAAAATGTCGATTTGCCGGCGTTAAGGTCACCCGTCACCAGCACTTTGCTTGACGTGTCGTCTATCCGCTCCCGTAACGAAAACAGATGCTGGACACTTTTTTGGATTTGTCCGTTCAATAGTTCAGCAATTGACTTCTTATCCATTCTCTGCATCAAATCTGTCCGGCGCCCATCTTTGAGATCAATTTTGAGGATAGAGAAATCATGAGAGAACTCGCCAGGAAGTTGCGGCGCGATTAGTCGAGGTTCAGCAACTGATCTTTTCAATGCTGCCGAGCTTGACTCTGCTGCCGATGCGTGCTCTCCCAGTGATGTTCCTGCTCTCATCGGTGGGACCGGTCTGCCAGTAGAAGAAGTCGGTGGTTCATAGTGGCTGTCCAGGCTTGTCTGGGTGTGGTGTAGCCCTGGTCTTGGATCATTCCTGGCAGCATTGTTTGGTATCGGCTCTGCTCTCTGAACAGAAGGGTAATGTGCCGGCCACTGCGAGTTCATATCCTGCAATTTCCGAAGTGTATCCACCGTCTCTGTGATGGCACGACCAAGGATGTTCTTGTTTTGGTTGTATAGCATCTGGTGCACATGGCTGGCAATGACTTTACGCTCATGCTCAGCAGCTGGATTGTATTCGCCGGGTTGCGTTGGTGTATGGCTTGGGGTCGGGCGATCGTAGCTCATTCCTGGGTGCCATGCTCCCTCTCCACCATCGCCGTCAGCCAAACTGCTTCCTCCATACCCCGAGTCATTGTCAATTATGGCTTGCAATCTCCTGGCATGTTCGGATGAGGAGCCAGTGCCTACTTGCATATAGCCAGGGTTTGTGTTGGCTCGCCGTGGAGTCGCTGGAGGCGAGTTGAAGTAGCCGTTCGAGGATCCATCTTTGGGAGGGTTGGCCCCGTTGTTGTCGGGATTCATTGTTGGTGGTATTGATAGTGTGCAGGCAATCGAACGCGCATCTTTGTCCTGCTGGAGGTATTTGTTCTGGCGGTGGTAGGTGACGGTGAGATATTCGTCGGGTGGCGTTTCTGCGCCTGTCTTGAACTAGAACTAGAACTACCGCGTGTGCCACCACATCAACAGGTCATGCCCGCCAAGAATCAGCGCAATCACCACTGCAGGACAACATCGATATCGATAAATTCCTGGCCATAGTCTGCTTCGAGATTGCTGGATATCGCTCCCCAGTTGAAAGATTGTTGTTTGAACCCACGATGGTTACTGGTAGTAGCTGTATGTAGTCTTACGGGCCATAGTGAGTGTCAAATCAGAGAGGGCCGAGCCGAGAGTGAGCTCATCCGTGCTGGGGGTCATTACGCCCTCTCGATAAGCGTACGAGTGATACTTCCAACTAGAGACGGCCCTCTCAGAACCTTTGGCCTTTCGACTTCTGAATACTACTGGGTAAGGTATCAATCTGGATTGCGTGACGCAACCCGGAGACACAACTTGAACTTCGACTGCCAAGCCGCAAGACAACGGCTTCCAACAACGTGAGCGGGAGAGCAGGCAGCCAAACACTCTCCAGGGCCTTCATATGCGGCGGGCATCAAAGCCTCGCTCTTTCAATACACCTAACTGCTGTCCACCATGAATGTATGTATGCGTCTACCTCCACCACGAAACCCCTAGCCCACGACTATCGAATGCCCGCAATCGCCGATCGATCATAGCTAACATTGTACAGATCGTGGAATGGGCTTTCGGAAAGCGTATGACGCCAGCAGAGCGTCTAAGAAAACATCAGCGAGCCCTCGAGAAGACGCAGCGGGAACTCGACCGAGAACGAGTCAAGCTTGAGAACCAAGAGAAGAAGCTTATACAGGATATCAAGAAGAGCGCGAAGGCTGGACAGACTGGCCCTCTGAGAATACAAGCGAAGGATTTGGTCAGGACACGACGGTACGGGAAGATGGAAGAGATTGCGACTCAGCATATACTGATTGCGATTAAGATACATTGAGAAGTTTTATTCCATGCGGACACAACTCCAGGCAATTTCGTTACGGATACAGGTCAGTCTCTGGGGATTACAATTGACGCACACCCTAATCAGACACAGACAGTCCGCAGCAATGAGCAGATGATGCAGTCCATGAAGGGAGCTACAGTCCTCCTGGGCAGCATGAATCGCCAAATGAACCTTCCTGCCCTTCAACGTATCGCCATGGAGTTTGAAAAGGAGAACGACATTATGGATCAGCGACAAGAAATGATGGATGATGCTATCGACGATGTCACTGGTCTGGAAGACGAGGAAGAGAGTGAAGATGTGGTCAATCAGGTGTTGGATGAGATCGGGATTGATCTTGGCTCGGCGGTAGGTCTTGGTCTTCTCAAATAGCAAGCTTCTCACTAACGACATATAGCTCGGAGAGACACCATCAGGTTTGCAGAAGAACCAGGTAGCAGAGGGTAAGGTTGCACAAGCCATAGGGGGAGGTGATCACGAGGACGACGAGTTGCAGGCCAGGCTGGACAGTCTCCGACGGTAAACATGGTTCATGCAGGCGTTTTGGTCGCTGTATTGTTCGGCGTAATAGGAAGGCTATGCTTGATGCTTAGCCACGAACCTTGTACCAGAGAGTTCCGCAGTTGATGTTGCAAGGCTGCCATTGATATCACGATTGAAATCAGCCAAATGTTCTCGTGGTGGATGAACACGGACTTTGTCCAAGCTGTGTGCTGCATGACACCATCACGTTCGGGCCTCATGCAAACGGATTTCTCATTGAGCAACCCATCGTAAACAATGATATATTTTGTGTACAACATAGACGGGTCGAGGCTGACAATACATTGTTGTTGATACGAAGCCTTCATTGGGCCCTTTATTTAATGTTCTTAGCGCCTATATTGCTTATGACGATTCAGTTGTGAACTGCAGCGCCGAGAGTGCCTCCACTTGCTCCCCCCATCCCCACGTTCTCCGCCCTGACAATTTCCTCCCAAGTGTAAACATTCACTCCAGACAGAAGAGAGACAGACACCCGTAAACACCACACCAGGGCTTTCAAAGACTGCGACTCCAATTGCTCCGCTGTCTGTGACCTTGAAGAATTGCAACTCGAGCTCCGCGTCCACTACCCCTCCACCAAGCCCTTCGTCTGCGCCTAAACAGACCCGCCACGGAACTTCGTGAAGTACACGATCGCAGGTACACAGATATAGCAGTTGCAGGTTCGTGCTAAGTAATCCTTTTGCTGTCGTGCGATATACCTGTATGCAATCCCAGCGTCATTTGAACCCCTTCAAGCAAGATATGCGTACATCCCCTCTCCACCCCAACATATAGGCCCGACTTGCCTATCCCTGATATACCTACACCTACCTACTCCACAGGGACATCGTTGTCCTGCTATCCCTCGCATGATCTCTCCTGCTCGCGGTACTGACTTCCCTCGCGGCAGGCACCCGTCCGACTCCCCGCAAACCATCACACTGGCAGGAAGCAAGCGTCGAAGCTTCTCCGGAAACGGAGGGCTGCTGAACAGGATGTTTGGCAGTTCTGCTCCCTCACCGAAGGACGGCGAAGCCGCTGTAGATTCATCCTCCAACGACTTAAAAAGCCCTACCCATCCCTCAAATCCTATGGCCGAAAACGCGCTGGAAGCACCCGGCAGTCCCTCCACAAACCGCAGGTCTACCGATGACGCCGCAAACAATGATAGAAGGAGAAGGAGTAGCGGCGTTGCAAAAGCCAAGGACATCTTCGCCAGCGCCAAATCATCCTTCCATGTCCACAGCGTCGTCACTCAGTCCGAAAAGGACCAAACTCCCATACAACGGCTCAGCAAGGCAGATCCCGCATTGGGTGTCCCTCAAGGCTCGCTGAACAACTCTGCAGGAGATTCGATGCCAGGCCCAAGGTCGACTTTCCGAGTCGGTGTCACCGAGGACAAGAACAAGAAATGTCGGAGAACAATGGAGGATACCCACGCCTATCTTTACAATTTCCTGAGCACACCGCAGGCTACCTCAACAACCGATGTCGCGATGAAATCTGAGCCTGCAATAAATCCCACCGAGCAAGCCGTCGCAGAAACCGACAACGGCTATTTCGCTATCTTCGATGGTCATGCGGGCACATTTGCTGCGGACTGGTGTGGAAAGAAGCTTCATCTGATCCTAGAAGATACGATTCGCAGAAATCCCAGTACACCCATCCCTGAACTTCTTGATCAAACTTTCACCTCCGTCGATCAGCAATTGGAAAAACTTCCTGTCAAGAATAGCGGGTGTACAGCCGTCATCGCTGTTTTGCGTTGGGAGGACAGAGTGCCAAACAACGCATCTGCCACAGGATCGACATATCTCAATCAGGCGGCAGCCAAAGTATCTGCAGACAACGGACAAGAAGCTACTATCATACCTGATGCCACGACGCCTGCCCAAGCTGCAGAGAAGCTCAAGGACGCGTCATCCAGACAGCGCGTGCTTTACACGGCCAATGTCGGCGACGCTCGGATAGTCTTGTGCCGTAATGGTCGCGCATTACGTTTGTCTTACGATCACAAGGGCAGTGATGAACAGGAGGGTCGACGCGTTTCCAATGCTGGAGGCTTGATTTTGAATAATCGCGTCAATGGCGTTTTGGCTGTGACACGCGCTTTGGGAGACGCGTATATGAAAGATCTGGTCACGGGACATCCTTATACTACTGAAACCGTAATCCAGCATGAGACTGATGAGTTTATGATACTTGCTTGTGATGGAGTAGGTTTCGACAAAGTCTTCTCAAACTCCACATGCTAATTAATATCACAGCTATGGGACGTCTGCTCTGATCAAGAAGCTGTTGATCTAATTCGCAATATCCATGATCCGCAAGCTGCCTCGAAACAACTTGTCGATCACGCTCTTGCCCGGTTCTCAACAGACAATCTCTCCTGCATGGTCGTCCGCTACGATAATAAAGCACTCAAAGCGTTGAAGGACTCGAGTTCCATTGGCGTCGAAGGCGATCCAGACACTATTCGTGGATCTGTCAGCGAGGCTGATGCTATCGTATCAAGTGTGAAAAGACTGCAAGACGAGACTGGTGAAGCCGGTGTCGAAATGATTGGAGCACACACGGCTAACGATATGATAGTTGAGGAGGAGGAAGGACATAGTAGCTCTTCTGCCGCCGAGCCTGTGCCAGAACTGAATGTTGAAGCAGTGGAAAAAGCGAAGAAAAACAAGGCTGCCAGCTGATGTTCAGGATTATGGATGGATGCAGCGCTTGTGAGAGAGGAAGTATTACTTTTTTGGTCCTGCCTGGACAAGCTGTCTGTGAGGATTTGGTAGACTGTGGCCGCAGGGCTCTATCTTTCTGCTCATATATCCTACGCTGAATAGCTTGTCCCTTTTTCTATTTTCTAAATTCTCTCTGGCCCTCTTTCCGTGAGCAGTTGGGGAAACACTTTTTGGGTTCGATTATTGCATTGCTTGGCGTTGTTTCATTAATTGTTTGGCTGGCGGTGATTATCCCCGATTATGTGGCTGTTCTCTCCCGAATGCATGAGGCAAAGATGAAGGATGATGGATGTCATGACGGTAGACAGGCAGGTACAGACATTAAATCGTAGTTTTCATACAAGTCCTCTTGGACATTGCTAAGTGGATGAAGTGATGGGATTGACGGGGATTTGGAATTCGGTCGCATTTTCAATTTTGTCAAACTTGGATGGGTCCTCGCTTTTGTTCACATATTGGACATGAAGGTACGTTCTGTATCGGTGAGGATCGCGCGCGTTTTATAAAACGCTAAGTTGACTCTAGTGTTGTGAACGGTTTGAAATCATTCCTATGCCGATTCAATGTACTGATGAGTGATACAGTTGAGGATACGACTTTGTGTTGGTACTTTGCAGGGGTGGTTGGTTTAGTCTGGACGAAGCCAGGCGTCTGGTTTGGATTAGCTTGCGCTTGTCAAGTCCAAATGATATCTTTACCTTCATTCATAAACTCCATCCATTCGTTCATTCATTTTTAGATGAGCGCAAGAAGTGCGCAATCATTTCTCATCGAATATGGTCGAAGTATTCGTACTTCAATTGGACCTACAAGAGGAGGACATGGGAGAGGGGGGATGTTGGTTTGGAATGGTCTCTTCTGTCTACGCAATTCGGGGAATATTGGATCTCTGGCGAATCCTTTCTTTTCCTGCTTCGGATCACTTCTGGCTGGTGGTGCAGTGACTGGCCGATAGTGAGAGTTTGCGGGGTCATGGTGAGTCTCGTCAAGCGCCGCTGAAGTGAATAGGTTGAAGTAATACGTCGGGCTGCGCTATGTCTAGACTAGTAAACGAGAGACTTCGGCAAGAGGACGGATTGCAAGAGGTTAGAAAGTCCATCCTTTGGAAGAGAATAGTAATAATGTGCTAACAGCTCTTTGGATATCTAGATATCGTGACTGTGTTGCTTTAGGTTGCCATTAGTTTGTCGATTCTTATAATAGTAATCTCACAGCCTACGATAGTAAACCAAGAAGCTGCGATTTCAAAGGGACTCCTAAAAATGACGTTCATCGTTTTAGTACAAATATGTTGATGTAGGCTAGGTAAGATAATCTTTAGGCAAGGATTTTCTAACTCCAATAGCCATCAGCTCATAAAAATTGTTAGCGTCGGTGCGGTAAGTAAAGACGTCTATTCACGATTAACGGAGTTGGTAAGTCTACTTCTAGTTACTGTTAATCGAACGATAATAAGGTATACTATCAGCTGCTATAGAATCATGTAACACTTTCGCCGAATGACCGCTGGTTATTTTACCCATTACTTTCCGATAAAATTCACCTAGATGTATTCTTCTAATAGCAATGGAGATCGTGCTAGAATGTTACAGTTTCCCTCTTAACAGTGGTTACTCCACCGCATGAAATCGGCGTTATACAGAAACAAATCACAATAATAGTAAGTCACATCTCTCTTTATACCACTCGGAACCCTCCTATCTTCACAAACTTACACGAAAATAGTATTAAAGCGCTTATAACGATACTAACCGTCTACTTTCCATCACTATATCTGGCTCTAGTTTATTCTACATGATTTCGGCTTATATACTCTAGTTATACGTCTTTCTAGACTTCATCTACTCATGGCTATCGGTGTGAAGAATAGCCCAGAATTGGGGGTATTAATAGAAAGCGTTTTTCCTTCTTTTATTGAGTATCTAAACATCAACATCAACTGTCTTCTATAGGTTACAACGATCTTCAACAAGACAAACAAGCCAGTCTTAACCAATCTACAACGAACTACGACAATCTACGATCAGGCGGTTTAAGCCACTAGAACAGCAAGCAACTTGTCGCTTACTCGACCTCGTCGAACACTAGACGGAGGAGTATAGGCGAACAGCACAACGCGCGGAGCAATAAAGGAGGAAGATGCAAAACACCGTCAGACCGGTAAATTGCAGCTTTTGTGATATCGCCAGAGGAGAAACATGCGACCGGGGCTTTTGGGGTTGTTCAACATGTCACCAGTATGCTGGAACACAGTACCTTGTTACAGACTATCAATTCTAACGCGACAACTTGATAGGAAGAGAATCACATGTCATTATCCAGAGCCTGAAGCCGGATATGATTATCCAGGGGGTTGGCCAAAATACAATGGCACCTATGAATCTCAGAATACATCCCAGCAAAGCGGCACGGGCACAGGCTATCATCCAAGCCTCAATCAACCCATCCCGCAAATCCCATCTGATTTTGAACCATGGCCAGCTTTTGGAGAACCAGCTGCAAGTTATCAAGATGCAGCTGCAAGATATCAAGCTCAGAAAGACGCCTACAATGCCGGTCAAGGAGGAAACCCGGGCACATATGGTCAAACAGGCGCTACTGGCAACACCTCCAATGCCTATTCAGGCAGACTAACACGATCCATGCGAGGCCGAGCTCCAAGCACATCACAGGCAAGACCAGGCCAGCCACCACTCCCCAGAATCCGATCTGGAAGCGTATCATCGACAGGTTCAGAATGGGCACCACCCCCCAAAAGGCAAAAGTCAACCAAAGGTAACCCTCCAAAGAAGAAGTGATGAGCCTGTCGGCCTCGCACTTCGATTAGCTTCATAATGGCAGCTGAGGTGGGTTGGAGTCATGGTTTACAGTGATATTGGCCAGGGAATGGGCTTCTTGCGAGCTGTTGCGGTGAGCTTTGTACAACAATGGTATTCTGGTTTGCGATTTGCGACATATTGGTTGATGAGGGAACTTGACCAGAAGGTTCACAGGGATTCAATGTAGGGATTGCTTTTGGTTTCTTTGGATTGATGTTCTTGCTTACTCGGGGCTTGGATGGCTCAGGATGCTGGAATTATTTTGAGGCTCTCATCAGAGAGTCATGGTGGTTATTTGGACCCCCTGGTTTTTGGTCATGGATTTCTGGTTTGGTTTGGTTTGGATTTCTGGTTCGGATTGAATTTCTGATTTGACCTGCTTTGGACTTCTGGTTCGGTTTAGGGTTATGGCTTGGTTTGGATTTTTGGAGCTGGTTTGATTTTTTTATTTTCATTTTCTCTCTACTCTATATGGGATAGACAAGGGAGGCTGGATCGATACAAGGACTTCTTCATAGAGCCTATGGTAATCGGTAGAGCGATGGTATTTGGCTTGTTTGAATTGGTGTTTCCTCATTTTGGACTTAGTAGGCGGGCGATGGTTTGATAATTTTGAAATATTGTAATGAAAGAGTAAAAACAAACCCGTCTCGTGTTGAAGCTACTCCCTCCCCCGGCTAAATTTCGTGCAACCTGGACATTAGAGAAGGTTGCTGGGGATTTCATACATGACATTATTTGGATAACAGGGTTGACTGGCATTTTCGTCTTCTGCTGATTCTAGACTCTAGTTCCCAAATCCATTCACGGATACAACCATTCACGGATACAAATATCTTTAGAATAATGCTGTGAACCTTAGAGCCAACCGAGGAACACTGGATCCTTCGGTTTCAGCCTCGTATATAGATGCAACGCGAATCTCAGGCTTTGCCGACAACATCCAAATCCACACCATCAATCCGGACTGAATACCGATCAGCGGATCATTTTATATAGTCTCCGAAGAAGCATGCTAGCACGATCAACTAAACCAACAAATACCTATACATCCTCGCATTCACTCTCCCTCTTACCATCTAAACTCAACGCATACAGCGCCGATAGTATTTTTCCTCCGCCCTCTGCTTATTATCACTATGATGCGAATCATTCTGCGGATCCCATCGTTCTATACTAGGAAGATTTGGATCCGCATGTAATCCCCCATCATACTCATTTCGCGGTGCCACTTGTCTCTCTCTAAAGTTCTATGTTCATTATCCATGAATAGGACATACCATTTCCTTGACAGCTGATCTGCATGGTGATAGCCCTGTGGCCGGTTTGGATCTAGTGGACGAGGTAGTGTGCCTCGAATTTCTCGCTCGGGAACTCGGCCTTGATTGTCAGGGAGTGTTGGCAAATTTATGACTTCGAAGGTTCCTTTCTGCGCTCCATCTTGATGACGGTTTCAAACTTCCTCGATGAGATCTATCTTGGTATCAAGGATCGCAAGAATGAGTTTTCCTGGGCTTGTTTGTGCAAATGGATAGTTGCGAAATTTCCAGGCGACGTCGTAGCACATGGATGGAATAGTGTGCAAGTTTGGTTGGACTTATTGCTGGAGTATATTTTACGTTTAGCTTGTTAGTTGCTTTGATCTTGTTCAAGTTTCTATGTTTCCAGACTGCTAGTGAGAGGATACTGTTTTGAAGAAGTAGAAAGAGAGGCATTAATACCATGTCTACGAGCCACCTGGTGAAATCATGGTAGCCAGTAGGTACATGATAACCCAAGTATACTGTGACCTGTAAGTGCGATGTTAGACATTTCATGGGCCTGCTCTGTAGACTCTTGTACAAATCATACCTCATTTGGATGTGCTCTACAGCTATCCTGCGTTAGCAACTCAATTCCCTTCATTCACACTTCTAGCCCATCCCTCCGATCTCCTCCAGCTCCTCATCTCTGATCATCCTCCCCACGCACCCACCTAACTCTCCCTCGAACAAGAAAAGCTCCTCACCTTCCAACCACCTTCCAACAACCACACCCCCTTCGGCCAATCGAAACGCGCATCCTCAAACAAGCCAACATAATCATGAAGATACCTATCGAAATTATGCCAATCGCAATCCGCGTTTTCATACAAAATACACTTCGTCTTACCAGTCCACTTCCTGCCAGTAAACGAGAAACCCTTGGGAGTATTGATGCATTGGTTAGCTTTTGTGCAGAAATTCGATTTGCAGTCTGCAGGGAGGTCTTCGGAGTTGTCGGCGACTGCACACCAGTTTATGCAGGTTCCCAAGCCGGTAGTGGGGGGTTTGGCGCTGTTGATATCTGCATCGGTGGGGAACCCGGGAGGCCACCGGCGGGTACGGAGGTGTGAGATTGGTGGAGTGGAGGAGCTTTTGGCTTGTACGAGAGTGACGAGAAGAGCAGTGATGAAGAGGTGGTGGTGGTGGTGGTAGAGCATTGTCGGTATCTAGGTTGTGTTACCAAAGGATGAAGTGATATTGTTTGGCGAAGACCATGCGTTGAGTCTATGCAAGAATTCTGAAACTCAAAGGATGGCCAGGAGCATGCGTCAAATATGTTTTGAGTTGGACAGGCCAAATTCCTTGATGTGGTTTGATTACTTACTAGCGTACCTTTCAATTCCACCCTCTTCTGCAGCTTGTAGTTACACACCAAGAATGTAGAACGATCGATAGGCAGTACTGATAGTACAAGGAGTTTGACGAAACCAAGTTATGGGTACAAGCATCTCCTTACATGAAGACGTGTATAACTCGGCCCTGTTTACGGAATGATCCATGGGCAGTACTGATGGTCCAAGGGATTTGATGACACCAAAGTCATGGATACAAGCATTTCCTTGCGTGAAGATGTGTGTTACTCCAGCCAAGTTGTAAAACACTTGGGAAATAGGGAGTGAACCAATTTGCCGAACAAAAACGGTGTTAGCATGTGATATCCCATATACTTCTTTGATATGCCACGACAGATACCTGTGCTTAAGACAAGTCAACTGTATGGTAGCTGAGCTAAGGCTCGTTCAAGCTTGATCATCCTCACACCTTACGGTTTTCGTCAATTTCAAAAATGGCCAATCGAAATAGGGGCTCTAGTACTCCTCAGTTGAGAATTCTTGATGAGCTACCTCCCTCCCAGCTCAATGCTTTCTGCAATCGTGACGCACAATTCGGCTGAGGTTTCATCATTTGCCTGCAGAACTGTCCAATTTGATCATCCTTTTCGTAAGTCTTATTGAATGTCTCGGTCCGGTGAAGCACAACCACCCTCATATGCCTGAGGAACCACACGGCAGTACTCCATGCCCACCCTTTTGTCCCACACGGAATCGTATCCTATGTAGTGTTCAGCATTACGTTCTGCGTACCCATCAATGTCCTTGATCGGAGGATTGTGGTCTGGATTTGTCATTGTGAAAAAGTGAGGTCCTTCGTCAATCCTGGCCCATGAATTTTCGTCGTCCAAGATCATATACGACATGCACGTCTCCCATTCCACCCTCCATCTCTTGGTAATTTTTCAATATACCCGTCAAGGAACCCCACCTGGCGCATGTGGCACAAGAAATTGATGCAGGGACTGCGGAGGTTCTTGCTAAGGGCGCATTCTCGATTTCGTAACGAAAATGCCTTGGATGATGGCGGAGGCTAGACATGTATTTGCTAAATGGTTGAGGAAGTGATGGGCCATTTTAAGCTTTCGTAAAGAGCTGCTGCCAAAGAAGCGGCTCAATGGTGGTACTCGTTCACTCGAAGCCCCAGGAGATCGAGCCACTGCGCAGGTCTGGCAGGTTGGTCTTGGTCGAGTATCCTCAACCACATCGTGTATGATTGCAACTCAGCTCGTGGAATATGTAGGCACGGCGTGCACAGATTGGAGGGAAGAGGCTCAGTCGATGTTGGTGGATGTATGTTGTTATATGCTAGACGGAGTGTACCTGTAGCGAGAAGGAAAGCGTCCGACCCATGATGTCGATGACAAATTTGGGAATACTAAGCTACATAGTACTCCACCACCTTTGCGCCAAACCAACTCCCTTCCACAACGTTAACTGGTGACGCTTGCCTCTGCGAGCATTGATAGTGAGATGCCGCGCGATCCCTTGATCGGGCTTGTAGGAAAACCCTCCAGCGGAAAGAGTACAACCCTGAATAGGTAATGCACTGAATGCGAAGGGCTACAACTGCCAGCCTATTGATTATTGTACAGCTTGACCGATGCCACGAGTAAAGTAGGTACGTTCTCTTTGTCTCTACGGGCTCTGCCTCGGCGTCTATCTCTTGGACCAACTCGCTGACAAGTCTAGGGAACTATCCATTCACGACTCTGACACCCAACCGCGCCATCGGCTACCTACACCTCGATTGCGCATGCGCTCGTTTCAACCTCCAAGCCCAATGTAGGCCGAATTATGGATCTTGTCACGACGGACAAAGAAGCGTGCCGATCGAACTACTAGACGTTGCTGGGCTTGTGCCTGGAGCGCATGAGGGAAAGGGTCTTGGGAATAGATTCTTGGATGATCTGAGGCATGCAGATGGGCTGATACACGTTGTGGATGTTAGCGGAAGTACGGATGCTGAGGGTGAGTAAGCGATATGAGACAAAGTGGTGCGAATCGGTGCATTATAGAAGTAGGCTGACTGGGGGATACTAGGAAAGGCGACCAGAGGCTATGATCCGAGTCAGGATATCGTGTGGCTGCGGAGTGAGATAGTGAGCTGGATAAAGGGAAACTTGATGGACAAATGGTACACCGATTGTAATGCGCATTGAATGGCAGGGACTGATATGACTTCTCAGGGGTGGCATAAAACGTCGACATGTCGCCGTAAGTAAGTCACTCTATCATAATTCTCGGACAGACACTGACCACGGCCTCGATCAGAAAACACGACGGTACAGACTCTTCAAAATCAATTCTCTGGATATGGAAGCACAAGCAAAACAGTTGCGCGATGTCTTGACAAACTCGCTATCAAGGAACCTCTCGAGCACTGGTCAGATGCAACCATCGACAGAGTCGTGAATGCTTTCACAGACGAGAAATTCCCAACAGTCATCGCACTAAACAAAATCGACCACGCTGATGCTGACAAGGTATATTGTCTTTGGGTGTTTTCTTCGAGGCAAGTCGGCTAACCAAGTAAAAGAACATCGCCAAAATCTCGAAAATGCAAGCACCATCCTCCCTCGTCCTCACCTCCGCAATTTCAGAAACATTCCTCCGTCGACTCGCCTCCCAAAACTACATCAGATACGTCCCCGGCTCCGACTCGATCTCCACTCGCGAAGACTTGATAGAAGAAGGTGATCCCACGGGCGGCAATCTCAAAGAAATGGATGAGAAACTCCGCACACGAGTCGAGAATTGTAAAGACATGGTTTTATATCGATTCGGTAGTACAGGTGTCGTTGAAGTCCTGAGAAGAGCTGGAGAGATGTTGGGATTGGTAGGGATTTTCCCGGTGAAGAACATCCATTCTTTTGGTGCTGGGAGTGGAGTCAAGGGAGGTGAAGAGAGAGAACAAAGGGTTTTCAGGGATTGTGTGCTCGTTAAGAGGGGAACAAATGTGGGTGAGGTGGGGAGGAAAATTATGGGAGATGTCCCAATTGCTTTTGTAGAGACTGTTGGTGGTGTGAGGGTGAGCGATGAGGACACTGTTGAGGTTGGAAGGAACGATGTAAGTCTTGCGCAGAAACTCCTTTTCACTACAGGATGTACTAATTCTATGATTTAGATACTCTCATTTAAAGTCGGGAGGGTGTAGAGACGAGGCTGTGCGAGAACATGTCTCCTGCGAAGGATGTAAATCGCGCCAGGCACCTATCGAGATTTGGCGATCGCAATGGGTCGCTCTCGATGTGGAAAGTGCTGGACTCAAAGGTCGCTGAAGAAGCTGTCTCAGACAAACTAACGACTGTCTTTGTATGGTCAAATTATGCCGCACGCCGGATTTATTTGACGAGGCCGAGGCTGAGACATTGACGCTTTGGTTGGTTTGCTGGGACTGTGATATACGCGCACGCTCTGATATCTTCGAGCACCGTTAGAAATCAGCATGCTCATGAAATGAACGCCTCGTTATCAGAAGCGCTTTGGACAATCATTATCGATTAGATAATTCATTTCTATCTTATCACTGGAATGGGTATTGATGTTGTGACGGGCGTCCAGGCTTAACAGTCCATCCATATGTCGGTTAGATCATGCACCGAGCACTGTAATTAATGTAGCCATGCCTGCAGGTAATTACTGTGTACTCCTACTATGTACTCTCGCCTCGGTCTTCTTCGGGTGATCAACAGAGATGGATCTGGTCCCGGTCCCGGTCTTCTCCACGTTTCTAGTTCTATAGATAGTTCGCCACACGCATCCATCTGTGGTATGAACTCCTTCGCCAGATCAACAACACCACAGAAGACAACATCACTGTGGTACCTCGCCCCAAGCGCTCGGATGCTCACCGTCGATACGAGCTCATACGAGCCCCTCCAGAGGACTCGAAACATGTCCACCACCCAAAGAATAATAATGACACAGCGTCGGCCCTTGTGCTTCAACCGCCCATTCCACCAGGCGGACCTCCAATCTTCGGCAGCTAGACCTACGATACCCCAGATCAGCATGGGACGTCGGGCGGACTCCGCACTATTGAGAGCCTGCATTCCTGAGCACCCGAGCCTGAGAGCCTGCATTCCTGAGCACCCGAGCCAATGCCTTCTCGTGATGGCCTCTGACTCGCATGTGCTTTTTTCGTCCCGTTTGCCCAGAACTCCCAATTTCGCTTTGCGCCCCCTCGACTCTGCTCTCCTTTGACCCTCATCTTTTTCTTTACGTCGCGCCGACTGCACCATGTTCTTGTCTTGTTTGTTGTACCTTTCCCTCCGTTGATGGCGATATCTACTATGTATCAATTCACTAAAAAGCCCTACTCTCCTGTCAAGCATGCGTTTCCACGGCGGTACCTCGACCCCTCGCGGATTGTTCTTGTCGCTGTCATATTGCTCCTAATCTTCTTCTTGCGTTTCGAATCGACGGAAACAAGCGAAGTGACAGATGATGTGCGCGAAGTCTCGAAACCCGCGCCGGCACTGCCGGGATTTCGGCCGTTGAATCAGAGCAGAATAGCCATTGTTACCTTCACCACAGAGCAGAAGTCGTTCACCCATCTGTCTCTCAAAAACAAAGCTTGTATGTACTGGACTTCATCTTTTGTGGGAAGAGTTGAGACTCACGTGCCTGTTAATAGACTACGCCAAGAAGCATGGCTATGATTTTTACATCGACTATGAATCGAGTAACAAACGGGGCATGATGTGGCATAAATTCGATATGGTACAGAAGGTGATCAATGCCAGCGAGCATGATTGGGTTTGGTGGATGGATTTTGATACTTTGATTACCAACACGAACACCAAGTTGGAGGACATCATCTCGGAATCGTTGGCGGATGCGAAAGATCCTGACTCGGTGGATTACATCTTTACGCCAGACTGGTATGTTTAAGCTTTCTATTCTGTTCGGTGCAGAACTTCCTGAGGACCTCGTTTCCTTGGGCGCTTTAGGCTTTCCTTCGTAGGGCTCGTAAATGTTTTAGCCTTGCTTGAGATCTACTACTATCTATAAACTAACAAAGATATCAAACTAATCTCACTTCAGCTTCGAACTCAACGCAGGCTCCTTCCTCACCCGCGCGAGCCCCCGCTCACACATATTCATCAACCGTGTCATAGAATACCACACCGCTAATGCAACTCAGGAGCACCAGCTCTCCGAACAAGACTGTATGCGCGATATCTTGTTCCACTCTTCCTCAATGGAAGATCAGTTCGTCATGGTCCCCCAATGGAAGCTGAATGCTTTCCCGAAAGAAATACCATGCTACGACAAAGATGAAAAAATGTTTGAAAGGGGTATGTTCACACTTCATTTTGCAGGTGCTTGGGCACACATGAAAGAGGATGATCCAACTGGACTCTTGATGAAAAAGTACGAGCGCGAGATCATTTGGTGATAAGACTGGAGCTAGAGCCATGGTTCGAAGGGAGTTCGGTGGCACTGGCACAATGTTTTGCGTGATGAGCTTGGAGTGTGAGGTTTTTGCGTTTACTTTACGACGGCAGCGGCATGGCGCAATCAAAATAATGACCTTATGTGGTCGTAGCATACGTGGCTGGTACTGCCCTCCAGCCGGCTTCTGGGTCCAATTGTGCCCGAAAAACGAGCTCTACGGCCTGCGCATAACGAGAGAAGGTTGTATTGACTTCTGGCCCCGGGCTGCGATAAAGGGCTGTCTGTTAGACACCCCATGACTAGGGTTCCGGATGTAACTCCTGAGCACACTAATTTTCACAGAAAGACCCGAGAGTTACCCTCCCGTCCTTATTTTCAGTCGAGGGCCCTTAAGATTTCGTCCGACACACTTGGGAAGGACAAAATATCACGCTCCAGTCTGGTCTACGATGGGGCTCCTGATACGATCATGGCTTCTATACGCTTTCTTTGCTCCGCATGCCACCATAGTAAAATCTCTATCGGTTTACGATCCGTATTCAAGGGCAATGACCAGAATTGCCAAACAAAGGTATATATCCTATCTCGAGATTGGAGCTTGCAAGTCATCACTTCACCTTCTATCCTATTCGACTTTTACTTCCACTTCCATTCATCTCTACTAAGCGCTTGTAAGACTACTTCTTGGCTTCCAGCTCGTCATTTGTTTCGGACTCTACTCCGTTTTATCCCGGCCTTCCTGATGTTCGAACAAGTCTCAATATTCTTTCATCCAGGTATCACGTATGAGAATAGACAGTTAGTATCGATGTCTCCTCGGACTCTTTACGTTACAACTTCTACGACTACTCCACCAGCTAGACAATTGCTTAATGCTGTGAGATGCTGTCAATGTGGGTAAGTGTTGAGCTGCTTTCTTCCATTGCATTCCATTGCTCTGGCGTCTAGAAGTCCGAAGCAAACCACACAGATTATACTCCCAGATTTCATTATCTGCTCTCTGGAAGGCCTACATCTCATCCACCAAAAATTTCGAGAGTCGCCAACGCTCGGTCCTTTGCAACCCCTCCATAGTATAAACTAATCACCACTCTAGTACCCAAAGCGGTCACACGAGCGACTCCTCAACACCATACCAATGTCTTGGATATGGACCAGCACACCTTTCCACCTCCGAAGAAACCCGCATCAGGTATACCCATTTCAATATTCGCGTTCCCCATCCTCCCACTTGAATCAACACATGCCATTTACCCCTTTCCCCCTTTCCTAAGCAAGGCCAATATCTCCTGCCACAACTTCTCCGGCTTGAGAAAACATCCTAACAAAATCCTGCAAGCTGTCGACACATGTACTGCTTCACCTGTTCCTGGTTCGTCCACTCCGAATTCCGAAAACTTCACCCCATGGAAATTCGGGATGAGACACCGCCGTCGACAACCACACCCACTGTGTCTGATATCTCCACTCCTCACTCAAGCTCGATGGATGAGGGAATAAGAGGGGTAAAGTACATTCCCGAAACTCCCACCGAACAAAGCGGAGACCGAGGTCGTCGAGGATCTAGACAATTTCGTGGGAGTGGGACACAAAGTAGACGGGAGGAGAGAAGTAGTGAAAGGAGAGAAGCAGTGGAGTACGTCGAGGATTGGAGGGTTGAGACGACGCTTCCTAGCAGCCGTGATCCTTTGAAGGGGCGAACCAGGGAAGATTGCTGTGATGAGATGTAATCGATGTTTATGCTTTTTATGATTAGATTGCCGATGTATGTCGATGAATTATAGGTTCGATTTTACTCTGGGTGCTTGGTTTGACGTATGCTACGAGTCATGAGTCATGATTCGGCTTTGATTTGGGAAAACAGACAGTCACAATTACGACATAGGTTTTGATATATCTGTCTGATCATATTGTTTTAACTCTCTTCCTGAGTGTTTTGTCAGCTAAAACCCAAGACAATCCATCTATTAGACCGATGGATAGAAAAGGCACCGCGGTTCCATTTACACTTCCTAAATAGTTGCCACCTTAACCTATGCCACTCAAACGTCAATCCCGGGCCCCTCCAATCACCACGAAAACGACAACAACATACACCAGGTCTCCACGAAGAAACCAAAGGGAAACCGGGTCTCCAAACAACCGCTCTAACCAAGGAGAAATCCGTAAGCAACGATTGACGTTAGGCCACCCACAACCAATACATCTGGATATGACAGTTCCCTCCCCGTTTCCTCCCATCGGCAGACGGCGAGAGATACAGACCACCGCTCTTTCCAAACGCAGCCCTGCTCGATGGACACGTACTCAATTACCACCAGACCCACCTACGAGCGGCAGGTACTGCAAGATATTTCCATGGCAAGCAATCTCGCAATTCCCGCAGCGGTGTTGTGATCATCTCTTTCATCCCCTCCCCACCCATATTGTTCTCTCTCATGGAGATATCCCCTACCTATTCGGACATGAGAAATACATAACAGTAACATGTGGGGGCGGGGGGCACCCACAACGAGTCAACGAACTTGGCACTAGGGCATCTGTACTAGGATCCCATCCATCTCCCGTCTCTTCCTCCTGCGCATCGGAATCCGATACCAAGGTTCGTGCGCGCCGACGTTGAAAACGGCGATCTTGGCCAGTGTACTATCGAAAAGTAGGGACGAGTGTGAAAGTGGTTAGGAGACAGAAATGACGGGGCACGGCTTTGCACGTCAGTAGACATCCAAACCAATTAGTCCACAAGAACTGATTCAAAACTGTGTCTTGAATTGATCCCTTCTGCCCAATTCCATCTTATCAACCAGTCCACCAAAGTCCATTCAACGGAGGTACGGATAAACGGACAGCGCACTTCATCCCAATTTCTTCACGCACCAGATGCCTAACGCAGTCACCAAGAAAGTTTCCTCCAGAAGATAAAAGTTAGCACCCCAAGTCTCAAATGCCCATACTTGCGCCGGTATCCTTATGCACAATTTTTCACCACGAACCCAAGCGAATACAGAGAACTCCTTGAAATCACCCAGAAAAGAACGCCCATATCCAGTGCAATTGCTCAATTAGTCATTACGTCGTTGTGTAGGTCGGAAACTCGACGGTAGTCTTTCGTGACCAGTGAGCAGAATGGCGATCGCAGGTGTTACTCAATAGCAGTCAGAAAACACACTAGAGGATGAGGTTTTGAAGATTCCGTTGTACAATCATATCCTGCACCGAGCTCATTGTTTTCGCAAGGAGATTCGTGTCGGTCGCATTGGTGTAATGGACATAAACCTGTTTATTTGGCGTTCTCACTAGGCACTTGAATTTCTCTGCAAAAAAAGTCTTTGCCGCATCCACGGGATCCTGGCCTTTCTGTGGTCCACGGTAGTCTGGGAACCATTTATCGATGGGACTTATGTCGCTCCGGACCTTTTCGGTGAAGAGATCAATCTTGTTAAGGAATAATATGAGGGCTGAGCGCTCAAAGTACTTTGAATTGGCGATGGATTCGAAGAGCATCAAGGCTTCGTGCATTTGATTCTGCCATTTGTCAACTGCCATGTCACCAAAACAGGAGCGCATACACTCACGCCATTCCTGTCCTCCACCAACGCGTGATCGTACCCACTGATGGCAACGAGGAATAGTACCACCTGCACATTGTCAAAAACATGTATCCACTTCTTCCGCTCTGACCGTTGTCCACCGACATCGAACATGCGATATGTGTATTGGTTGATGTTGAAGAGTGTTTCGCTGATGCCTGTTGTTCTCAATCTTGCGCGAAGAATATCTTGGTCTGTCGGTAGGTAGCCGTTCACGTAAAGGCGGTCCAAGCCTCCTGAATCTTCCATGTAGCTACACAAGTATTAGCAAGCATCATGACATGTTCGTCCCTCGCAACTCACTATCGCAGATTGTCGTGCAGGGCATACTCATGACCCTTGAGCATAGCAAGCTGCACGCCCTTGTCGTCCCACAAGCTCTGAAAGACATCCAAAGAGTGCGGTGGGAATCGTTGTTCTGGCTCGATTGAAGGATCCCCGTTCAGCCATTCTCCATGCTCTTCGTTGTTCTCGTCCTCGAAGGTCACATCGAGGTGTTCCATCTCGCCGAGAATACATTGGAACGAGTTGACCAGGTTATCGAAGATGGTCACACGCCATGCCTTGCGCTCTTGCTTGTTGAATCCTTCTGTGTTGATGATGCGCATCTGCTTCAGGACGGTCGACTTGCCACTCTCTCCAGCACCTGCGCGAAGCTTGTGTTAGCCATGCCAATGTGTCATCCTAATGCCCAGTGGCTCGTACCTAGCAACAGAAGCTTAATTTCCCGCTCTTGGCGCTTCTTGTCCGCCCGTATGTTCCTCTCGATTTCTTCATTCTTCAACTTTTGGGGATCCTGCGATTTACGGCCAAAACACATGAGTGCGGGTGCCATGTACGGACAATATGCGAAGGTGGGGACGAAGCTCAGAAGGATGCGGTGAGGAATTCTATGTTCAATGTGGAAATTCGAACTGGACACAGAACTTTAGAGGATCTGAGCAAGGTTGTGGGAAATGGGAAATCGGACAAGTGTGGTGGCAGACGGAGACTTGATCGGATTATCGAAGGATGTTCAAGCGCAACGTACAGGCTCTCGTGGGACAGAAATGCTTCGACTCCCTCTTATTCTGTAGCGAAATTGGGTTGGCAGAGTATCGACGAGGTCATTGATTGGCGTGTCAATATCGGCAGGCAGGGACAGGGATGGCGGTGGAATTGTTGCCGGTGTGAAAAATGGAGAGACTTGGGCTATGGCGAGTGAACAGTGGAGCCAGGCTGGGTAGCGATATTTGAAGTTTGATAACGGATATGATGTGAGTGTAGCTGTAGGTAATAATAGGATGCGAAGGAGCCGAGGTGGGGATGTCTTTTGCCTTTTGTGAAGGAGCTCGAAGGGCAAAGGCAGTCTGTGAAGGCGCTCGAAGGGCAGTCTGTAGTTCTAAAGGAGCTCGAAGGGCGGAGAAAGGCAGCGGCCGAGGGCGTGGTCCAAGTGACGATGAACAATAATGCCGTGCGACTCGTTGGGAGTTGGTGTCGTGCTTTTCAGGCCTTCGGCATGGTACAGCAGGCCGAAGCAGGGTTGAGGAGCAGAGGTGAAGCAATGGAACTGATCGAGGAGACACTGGCGACGGTGTCGACTATCTATTGCCCACCTCAGCTGAGACGCCAACAGAGCATCAACCAAGCTGCTTAGTAGTTCTAAAGAAGGACAAAGGAACAATTCAGCTGTCAGTCCCTGCAATCAACGACCCCGACGGCCTGGTTACGATAATACAACGACTGCTCCACACGAAACGTCGTGGCAGATGGGTGAGGTGAAGCTGGGCAGAAAGAGGGTATATAAATGTCGATATCCGTCGACAATCTACTGCTATTACGCAAGACCACCACCGTGGTGTTTATTATATGAGCTCGACCGGTCTTGTCTCCCAGCTATACATAGTATCATACCAGCAGATCCATAGCTACCCCGCACTTGGCCATCTATCTACTGTATACCTACGGTGGTAATTGTTGTCTCCCTCTCCCTCAGACTCCAATTACGAGTGATGCAAGCAGCAGTGAGTTTAGCATAACCGTAGTCCGTACCGTGGATGAAGTTGTGCAATGCAAATACACATTTCAACTCCACCTCGGACCCTACTAGTACTCCAAACGTGGTCGCCCCTTTGTCACTGCTAGTACTCACTCCACTCCGCGGATGCTCCCACGTTGAGCTGTCTAGCTTCTTCTGACCTGTTGCGTGTCTCTCCTCGCCCAATGGACTTGGCCGCACCATCCGTCCTCCTCATGCAATATCCGCGGGAACCTCTCCCTGATGCTGAAATGCTGAAACACTGCGGCTTGCTTTTGGACTCGCCCTAAATCACTTCGGCTGTGCGGCCTGTCCTGTCGCTCTGTAGTTCTAGCCTCCGTGAACCGTTGTAAGCGAGTCATCGTAGTGAACGGCTTGCGCCATCTCCCGTAATTCTACTGGAGACTGAGAGGAGGGGGTGGCAATTGAATTGGGCCGCTAAGAAACTGAACCTCAACCTCAAGAGTGTCCGACATGTCTCGAGAAGGCTGGGAAGTGGGCCGCCAAAATTTCAAATCCTCACGCTCTCATTAGACGAACTCACCGTGCACCGAAGCAAGGTTCGTCATGCTGTTCACCTCTTCAGACTAATGTCGAGCCCGAGAAATCTCCATCGTTTGGTGTGCGCTGCAAAACTCAATGCTCCAATGATCAATCTGATATCATAAGCAGCCAGCTTCCAACCATGCAAGGGACGGCATGCCGATGGCGAACGCTTCACAGGCCATGTACAGACAACTGCAGAACTCAAGGGCTACTCCGTATGCGCGTTCCCCAGAGCTGCGTCTTCGGGAACTCAGGGTCAAAATCTCTCCCACAACTTGGTTGACACGTTTTCACGACCATGACTTCGGGACTAAGGGCTGATGTTATCTCGTTATCGCGGGTAGGAAACACTGCGTTTACGAGGATGCCCGATTGGGTCCAACAGGTCAGAGTGGCGCTCAATCGGGATACAGCCCGAAGATCTTTGTACTCCGGGTCCTTGAATGTATCCGACCGAGTAGCCATGCGGCCTGCATCTGGAATCACGAACAGGGCGCTGGCTGCAAAAGGCTTTGTTACACCCAGCACTCCCTCTACTGCAAGCTCGACCAATCCAACATCTCAACCTCCATGCATTGCATTGAACATTACAGCAAGCCTAGCGTTGATTGGAATCTTGCTAACATACAATTCTTGCACCCGAGTACTGAATACCCAATCTCCAACTAGAACAGACTCCGATATGGCCTCAAAAACTTCATTTCAATCCTTTCACGGGGCAGTGTCAGACCCCTCACCCTCAGCCATCGGTCAAAATACAACCTACAGAATCATCTCAGGTACGTCCCATTGCGGAGGTACAAGACGTACCTTCCATCATCAGGCAGAAAGTGGGCAGGAGCGTGAGTTAAAAGTGACCATTGCCAACAAGATTAGGTACTTTCACAATTGAGAAGAGAGAGAAAAGAAAACGAGGTCCACCGTGACGATAATCGGCAGAAGACAGTAAGTAAGATGCCACTATGAACCAGCCACCGACTGTATATCCAGCACCCATTACCATTGTCAACCATTGTCCCATATCAACTCCATTTTTTGTAACATTTCTTCCATTTTGTCTTGTGCATATCCGTGTACCCGTCAACACACTACCTTTTTTTCTTGCTTTTTGTGTTTGGTTCTGTTTTGCGTGTGTATCTGCTGCTGATCTGAGCAGCTGTCCGCAATGGAACCGTCAAGAGAGGGCCATGTTAAAAGGATAGTACTCACTTGTTCATCGAACTACCATCTTGGTCGAAGCAAGATCCGCATAACCAATCGACTGCCTACATGGGACAATCCATCTCCAACGCTGAGTATCACGATCCACGATCCAAGGCCGAAGAGAATGCTTAACACGAGTAAGCAAGTGCTGACGCTCTTCTCATCTTGTCGCTCGCTGCCGGATCCAGGTTGTCGTCTTTTGTGGTGGGAAGGAAAGAAGCAACGCCAAGAAAATTCAACGCCATGATGACAAAAAAAAAATACTCACAAATTGGCCAGTGCAAGTCCCTTGTCGATCATCGTACCGTTTACCACTCTGAGGATGTTAGTCCGATCTTTCAACATCTTCAACATCAGACTCAAGGTCTCAGTCCATCAAATTAGGCTCCCAGGTGATCTCGCATTCCTCTGGAAAAATTTGCTCACCTTCTACTGGCGTGTAGGGCTTAGCCTTGTCCACAGACATGTCGAGGCCAAAACTGCTGGCGTGTTTGCTAGCATCCTGTCGGACCTTTTCCTCCATGCGCTCCTTGACAATTTGACTATAGGTATAGTAAGTTTCCTCAACAAACTGCCTGGTCGGATTGTGGCGATGCAATCCACTCTTGACAAGTTTGTGCATTTGGGTGCCGCTCAAAAGATTGAGAGTCTCTCGGGGTCCGGACCTATCTTTGGTGAGGAGTTGCTTGTAGATCTCCAACTGGCCCTGGAGGCGTTGAATGCGGTTCAGCAATGGGTTAGACTTGTACTTGGACAACGCCTCCTCCAGGGCGATATTCTTGTCGTCCAGAGTGATGACCATTGCCGAAAGGTCGCTGAGCTCTTGAGTCATCGCGTCTGAGAGAACTGAAGTCTCAGAAACGAGGTATGAAGGTGTTGCGTGGGAGGTAGTGGCCTTACTACCCCTGATAGTCGCCTCGAGAGTCGAGTTCGTTTGCTGCAGCTCCTTGATCCGTTCCATTAGCTCATCGTTGCGCGTGGCCGAAGCAGTGAGTTGAGTTTGCAGCTTCTGCATTTGTTGTCGATGGCGCAAGTCTGCGACCCGTGGAGCAAAACCATTCTCGATTGCTAGGCCAGCAAAGCTATCGACCACTTGAGTGTTGGAAACTAAACGTTCATTAGCGACAGACTGTAATAGAAGCGATGTAAGAATTCTCTGGCTGTTTTCATTGTGATAAGTGCCGCAAATTCATCGACATCAATCGTGAATTGAGCAGTTTGAATTCAAATGCAACTGACCGCGTCCAGATTTCACTTCTTCGTTCTTCTTTGAGATTCGAGCGTTCTCCTGCTTGAGTTGGACGACTTCGGCGCGGAGCTCATAGATGTCAGGAAGGTTCTTCAACTTCTCGGCACAGAACTAAAAAGTCAGCTTGGTCATGAACGTCAGCTCCTCGATACTGATACCTGGTGCTCATTCTGGAAATTCCGATGCTTTTCCCCAAGGGCGCGCTTTTCTTTCTTCAGGGTCGCAACTTCTTCGACCACTTGGTCCAAGTGATCCAGCGCTTCGTGGACACCAACAGGATCAGCGCATTCCTCATGTTCTTTTTGTAGCTGGTAGTGTGCACTATCAAGATCGATCACCTTGGACCGGAGCTGATTGACTTGGTGTTGATACTCTTGAACTTGTCGGACCAATAAAGCGTCGTTCTCACGCATGCCAACGATCTCGGCGTCGTGTGCGTGTTGGAGGCCGGAGATTGCCTGCTCGTTTGCACCCCGAAGGTTGGATATAGCCTGCTCATGTGCGGCAAGCATCTGCTCATTTGTGCGCCGAAGCTCGGACATAGCTTGCTCATGACTGGCGACAAGCTGCTCGCGACCTGCGATAGATTTTTCGTATCCGCAAATCTTTCCTTCGATTTCCTTCTTCTCCGCCAAGGCAAGACCAAGACGCATGGAAAACTTGGAGGCTTGCTGCTGCAAATTCGTGATGAGATCCTGCTTGCTATTGGCCACGTCTTGTGAGATCTTGACTTGCTGGTCGAGCGTGTTCTGTTGATCGTGCTGGAAGCGGTCACGCCATATAGCAAGGGCGTTGTGGAGATTGGCACGTTCGAGGGTCATGACTTTGCCAAACTGATCGTAGAGCATGTTTTTGTAGTCGTCAAAGTTCTTAGACATCGTGGCTTCCGAGTTTGTAGCTAACATCGCCAGAGTATCGAATTCTCCCTGGAGAAGACTGAGCAGCTCAATGGTGGTGGTGTCTTTGGTTTTCTCCATCTCGGCGCGGACGAGCTTCATAAGCTCGGTATGGTTTTTCGTCGTCTCCACCGTGAGCCTGTCAATATTGGTGCGATGTTTGTGGAGGATAAGTGGGAACAGCGCCTCCTGCTTTGTCACGGAATCAACTTTCCCAAACAAGAGGGTCATCTCCTCTGGCGAGTGGCATGGTAAGTCACTGAATTATTGTCAGCTCAATTTAATATAAAGTAGTCACCTTGTCATCAATCGCGATCAAATTCTCGCAGTCTCGAGAAGCAGATTTGCAAGAAATGTAACGCGATCGATCTCGATCGGAGAGATGCAAAGGTTGAGATGGCGTTTCAGACAACGGGGTGAGATGACAACTTACACGACAGAAGTATTTGCGTGCGCGTTGAACGGGACGCATGTTGAGCCATAGGCATCGAGATTCGGAACTACCATCATGGTTGGAGGTTGCTGGTGGAATTTCACATGGCTAGAACCATCGCCGCCTCTGGGGGAAGGGCGCTGTGCGCCTTTGGGCTGGTCGTTCATCTTGTCGTACAGTGACAATGCGGTGCGTGATGCGGTGCGTGAGGGAGGTTGAGTTGAAAGAGGGTGATGACAATTACCGATGCCAGTGACTGACAAAGGTGAGCTCAAGTGAGTTTTGTGGTGTTGAGGAAGAGAGAGAGGAAGTGAACTTGGAAGGAAAGAGCGACTGACCACAACAAATTTTTGCTAGCGTGCTTTGAACTCGACGACGACTTCCAATGACGGGCCAGGGTTTTTGAGTATACTCAAATCAACGCGTCGAATATCAAGGCAGGCCATTGCATGTGCAATGGACTGCAACTAGCTGTACATCCGCAATCAAGAAAGGCCACCGCGAAAGTTCTAGGATTTCAAGAGTGCCGAGATCTTCCTAGAGATTACGCGACATCGGTTACAAGTCGAGAAAGTTCGAGCCGGATAGAATCCTGGTTGAAAAGGTTTGAGAGCGTTGAGATGAAGGCCTGTGATTCTCTTTTAAATTATGAGTTCCTGGCTCTCCAAATAGGGGGGCATCAAGCTCTGTATCACAGGTAGTAAAGATTGGGCATCTACTTCCCTCAGTCGCTCCATTGTCGTAGTCGAGATGACTTACGATGGCGTATCAAGCGTCCAAAGCCAAGTCCCAGATCGGATCTCAGCCCCCCTTCTGAACGCCTTGTCATGCCTAAGAACTTCGTGTCTGTACTCAAATCTGAGCCCGCTGAACGCCTTTCCAATGCAGAATACTACTCGCTGAAGTCCAATTGGCCAAATTACCTCGCATCATTCGGTCCCCCCTCGCCACCTTCACCCTCAATCTCTTTCGTTAAATAATCTGCACCTTCAGCATCTTCATACTCCTGCACGCATTCCATAACAACCCTCCTCGCCTCATCAAACTCACCAAGACCACCCTCAAAAGGTTTCTCCCGCTTGTATTGCTCTAAGAAAGCATTTCGCTTCCTCAGTCGATCATACTGCGCCACTATCCGCCTGCATAGACTCGCGATTCCAGTATGATTTGCCAACATTAGACCGCTTACTCGATGACTTGTCGGTATATATGGTGATTTTCGTGTCAAGGCAACTTGAATGGATGCTGGACCCCAGGGAATAAATTGGGCAAGATTCCGCTCGCGGATACGGAGCAGAGATTTATGGACGTCTGTTGGATCAGCTTCGCCTTGAATAATATCGAGGACGGAAATGTAGCATGATTTTTTGTTTGGGGTCATGGAGACCATGCGATTCTTTGGTTGGAGAAGACGTCTCATGACATCCAGGACAGTAGTCTTTCGTACGGTCTTGGCTGCATCAACATTTGAGGATGTGAATGGTGTGTATGAGGTCATGAGAAAATGGCACCGAGGTGTAGGTATTAGCGATGACACAATGCTGCAGAGATCGTTGTGCATGTATCCGGGGTAACGTAATGTCGTTGTGCTGGCAGACATGACTGTGCTCACAAGTTGATTCGTCTGTTGCAACGATGGTTCCTGGACATGCAGCCGATCTGCAGCTATCCTCGAGAGAGCTCCGTTATCGAGAACGACCTATGTTACAATTAGCCATGTTCAATGTATGTGTCACAGGAATTCTGCAAGCAATACTCACCACTGAATCTGCATTCTGTACCAACCTCCTCATAGCCAAGAGACTGTTGTAAGGATGCACAACAACATCGCTCGCATTCTGTGTATCCGGAAAGACAGAATACGTCTGAATCAACTTCTTTGGAAACCGGTCATTCAACCTCTCCAACAGAAAACTGCCCAATCCACTTCCCGTACCTCCAGCAATGGAATGCAGCATCATGAAGCCCTCAAGGGAATCACTACCGTCTGCTTCCCGATCAATCATATCCATAACATCCTCTTGCACCTGCTCGCCCATAGCATAACCAGCTGCCCAATTGTTTCCCGCACCCGTGCCTTCTTTGTGCACATAGAAGTTCTCGGGGTTGTAGATGTTCTTGTATGCACCCGTTTGGATACCATTTATGACCCGGGGTTCGAGATCGAGGAGGATAGCGCGGGGGATGTATCGTGTGTCGTCGGATTGATAGAAGAAGACATCTTTTCGATCGCCGCCTTCTGTTGCGAAGTCTTCGAGGTTTCCATCTTGATTTATGCCGTGTTCGCGGCAGAGTTGTTGCCAGAATTCGCTACCGACTGTTTGCGCGTTAGTGACAGAGCTTGCCTTGGTGAGCTTCGACGTGCGAGGTTTAGAGACTGGTCGTCGCGTGTGGCTGTATTTGGTGTTGACTAACCGCTGTTGCCGCATTGACCTGCTTGTATGGTTATGATCTCTCTGGAGACATGTCAGTTAATAATTCGCGATCGAGTCCATGGTGCAATTACCGTGGCATCTTTGTTCGTCAAAAGTTTGATCTGCTTTGTGCTCTGTAGGTTAGTAGTGGGGTCGGGCGATCCGAATGAGCGAGCAGCTTTAACAATTGAAAGCGCGTCGAGCTCGCGTAGAACTACCTAGTTCTAGAAGATGGAAAACACAGCATGTTAGTCGTCTTTTAAAATCTACAACAAATCATAGGCAGAATTCACAGGAAACACAATTGATTCAACATGAAATATTGATCTGATCAAATCAGCCTTCCAAAGCTAACTAAGCACACGTGTACATATTGACATTTAGATCATGGGTATCAAAACTCCTACTTGTACAAACATAAAACATTATCAATACTGCATAGAGCGATCTTAAAACATTTCTCCCTCTGGCGACACCCGGCCCCACGACCTTGCCACCGTTTCCTCCCTAGAAGTTGCCCATTTCTCCGCCAACTCCTTTCCTCCATCGTCGTCACTGTCGTACCCGCTGAACCTATTTCTCTCACTTCGCTGTAGAACTCCATGTGGCAGAGTGACGTCGGGACTAGGGGTCGGGTAGCCCACATTACCTCGTAGCTGCGTAATAACCTTTCCCATCTCAAAAACATCTCGTCGAAGTTGCTCAACTTGCGTCTCCAGCCCCTTGCGCACTGAGCGCTCATACCGAAGCGCGTGGTAAAGCGGCACTAGCTGGTCGTAGATGAGCGGCGATGGTGCCGTCTCCTCCATGGTTGCCGTACGAGCTAGCGGGATCGCTTGGCTCGTTGATGGTCGTACCGTCTGCGCGGGACCTGATGATAGCATGGTGGATGCCAATGGTGAATATCGACCTGAAGAAGAAGTCAGATAAGTCGACGGCAGGGTTTGTCCTGCCGAGGCTGCCCTAGCCTGAGTGTACTGCTTGGTCGATTTCTTCCGCTTTGGCAGGACGGCATCTTTCGATTCAGATGGGACCCCATTACGGCTGCTGTTTAGCGTTGAGCGACTCTTCCTTTGGGTTGGTGCTTTTTCGAGAATAAACGGCTGCAGAGTCTTCTGATGTGTCGCTTCCTGCATCGATGTAGATAGACGTTGCATGTTGAACTCCAACTGGGAAAGACGAGCTTCAACCACGTTGACATTTTTGTCGGCAGAACTCGGCTCCGTAGCGTCACAAACGAAGTCAAAGGCATTTACGTTGTCGGCATGGAAGGACGAGGCCGTATCAGCAAACGCATCCGAGACTTCAGTGACGGAATTATGGACCGAGGTCGCAATGCTGCTGTCATCACTTCGACATTCTGAGCTGGTCGAGACGCGACGGTCGTGCTCCAGTTGCTCCATGTCCACACGGCTCGTCCGCCAGTATCTGATCTCTGAGCTCAGTCTGCGAGTATTCGTTTTCAGGTCTTGTGCGGTAGACAGATCTCGTAGAGCGCCCGCGCTACGAGATCTGCGATTCGGATTCTCGGGCTTAGTACTTGTAAATGCCATTCCTATCCCCGGACTTGGTAGGCTTTGTCCTAGGCTTTGTGTGCCTGGAGATGTGGGACGAACATCGGAGCTACTGCACAATTTTTGCAATATTGCCGCATCATCGGAAGAAAGGACTATGCTTGGGAGGGTGGCTCGACGTCGGTGTACTCTGGGGCCGGTCTCAAATGAGAGGTAGTTGCTAGGCGAGGCTGACGGGTCGGGGGCATTGATATTCATTGGAAACGGAAGGACGGGAGTTGTCATAACGGGAAGCGAAGCGTAATCATCGGCAGGCTGACTCCGCAAAGGATTCTGTTTGCGAAGTTCTTCGTGGCTTCGGATTGATGCCAGCTTTGTTGGCGTGCTTGGAATAGGTTCCTACCCACAATATCAGATTGCGAGCTACAACGAGAACGATATGACTTACGCTGCGAGAATGCTCATGTTTAGGGCCAGGGCCTAGTGCAGGGGAGAATTGCTTTGATTGAGTCTTTTCCTTGCGCCCAAAGACTTTCCGAAGAACAGTCCTGATAGTCCCGCTACGTCTCTTCTTCTTTGCATCCATTTGGCTTGGTGGAGACACCTCAATAAAACTGTCCCTTTGATCCGGTGTTCGACCAACGGGAGTGCCAAAGGCTTGAGAATGAGCAGTTTCCCGGATGGATTGGGTTAGACCTTTGGAGTTTGGGTGGGGTGAAGGCTCTCTTGTTTGGACTTCGTTTGTTGAGACCGCCAATCCATGTGTATGGTCTCTTTCTTGCTCTTCCTCTAATCCAGGTGGCACCATATGGGAGCCAAGTTGATGTTCAGAGGACGCATCGGGGACCAGACCTTCAACCCAAGTAATGGGTTCGGGAATGGGTTTGCTGATCTGGATGTTGCCACGGCGGACAGCTGCAGCGGCGGAGCTTCTTTGCTCATGATCTCTCTGTTGCTCGTTGGTGGGAGGAACTCCAACCCGTGGAACCATGTTGAGATGAGAGCTCGGGATAGACGCAGACGCCATGCAGGCAGTGTATTGCAATAGAAATTGGTGTGTAACGAATGGCGCTCAGCGCCCTAGAAGTACATGGTCAAAGAATGACTTTCCCGGGCATGATATGCTGCGAAACGGATCAGTACATGGTCACACTTGTCCGATTAATATTGGGGCTCATACAGCGGGCATCCATGAATTACCTTTCGGTTACACAGCTTCGAAATACCACAACGGAGAAGGAGCAGGAGAAGAAGATCAAGAAGANGTCTCGTTAAGTACTAAGTACAAGATCGTATATCTGTTCTTTTTAGAGTCGAGTGTGTGTTACTTATCTGCTTATCGCTCCCTTAATCCGTCCTATTCTATAATCTAGTTCCTATTCTAAACCCTGTCCTTTACACGTGACCTTTATCCCCCTAATATCCCCTCCCTAGCTAACTAATACGTCGTCCTATAACGTATCAAGTTGTCCTCCTAAGTCTGCTTAATATTCTAGTCTAGAGACNGAGAAGAAGGAGGAGAAGAAGGAGGAGAAGAAGGAGGAGAAGAAGAAGAAGAAGGAGAAGAAGAAGAAGAAGGTGAGCGAACGACTTGGTTGTGAAGAAGGAGAAAGCAAAGAAACAGAAAACTGCGGAGGACTATAGGACGGCGAACCCGATTATTACCAGCATCACCATCGTGGGATGAGGGGAGTCTTAAGCTGGCGCAAGCATGGTGAGGAAATGAGATCGAGCCAGGACATTGTCATGTCTGAATCTAGCGGGAAGCCATGCACAGCCAGAGCGGTTCATCATCCTGGCAGCGTTGGACGGTTGTGGCAGGTCTTCTGTCAGTTGCTGGTGGTGGGCAAGCTTGCGTGTGTCTCGACGTTTCAGTTCCTGGTTTGGATGACATGGGATCCGCTTCGGTGGAGGGAAAATATACTCGAAGAGCTAGTGGCGCTTGACGGGCTTGTCGCTCACGGTGTGAGGGCAAGGTTCCGGGGACGATGGCGCATGGAGCGGGTGATTGGCAAATGGTCCCCTGAGGCTCTTCGTATCGAGGGAGTCCCTCGTGGAGTTCTCTGTTGTTGATCACGAGAACACAAAGGCTTTCTGCTGCCACCACACCGCTGTCGCAACGCGCAAAAGAAATCTTCAAACAAACTTGGTGTTTGTCTGCTTGACGTGAGGCCACAAACCAAAAGACGAAATGCTGGCATGGATGACCAATGGCCAAAGCTTCGTCGAGCTACGGGTTCTCTCACGGTCCGCTGGAGCTACGGAGTAAGGTAGTTTGGACAAGACCGGCCAATATGTCCTCCCGAAGTCTCCGAACAGCGTGAGGATGAAGATGGTAGCAAACGTTATTCGCTCGTGTTGTTGTTTTTCGAATCCCAGCCAACTGTCCCTGGCCTCAACTACAAATGGAGTCGCGATGGAGTATAACGCGTTCCATTGAACCTCGCCAAGCACTTGTATATGCATCGCTGTTTGGAGTGAGCTGCATGCATGATGGTAAGCAGGCAAAGCAGCTCGCTTCGGTACCGAAACAACGTTTCCCCCTGAAACTCGTCTGCACTCTGCACGTCTTTTTGGTCGTCCTCCACATCTGGCTGGTTGCATGGCACATCGTGTCGAGCGTGTCTGGCTGGTTGCATGGTACATCGTGTCTGGTTGGTTGCATGGTAGAACTACATCGTGTCTGGCTGGTTGCATGGCACGCTTGTACTAGGAGGTAGTATAGCGTTCCCATCTTCTTTGCATACACAGTACTTCTCAAGCCGTTCATCATAGAACCCCCGCGACCACCGCTCAACCTCCATCAACACCATCCTGTCTTCGATCTTGTGTGGTCCATCTTGACAGGCTTCGCTGCGGTTTCCATTGTGATACTTCGTGCTATGTACCGTACTGGGATCTTGACAGGGCCATCCTCGGGTGCTCAAGCAAGCACGAAGAAGAAAAGGTCAAGCTCCGGATGACACCCCAATACAGGAGTTGCCATCACCACACCGCCCGGTAGCGTAAATCTTCGGTCGAAGCTCGTCTGTATCCCCAATCTGTGCCTAGATTTAAACATGGAGACACAGATACAGATTGCCGTAGCCCGCCCGTTTGGTTGGCTTCTTGGAACCCTGGATGATCAGTACTGCATACTGTACTTCCCAATGGAGCAACATCCTTGTGGTCCTAAGACGATCAGCCTAATCATGTGTTACCGACCCCTCTTCGGACGTTTCTCTCCCGTCACATCTGATGCATGTCTAGGCTATTCGGTTGACCTCGCTGATAACGGCCCGTCGAACGTCTTGACGGCTCTTCCTAGCCGCAAATCTCATGGTCAAGAAGCAATGAGTTCCAGCAGGGAGACTTATGATGCTAGCTCAGCTTTCGACCTCTTCAAGCGGCTGTCCTCGATAATCCTCAATGCAGTATTCAGCAGATATGACCGTTGCATCTTCATGTTCCACAGTCCGTCAGTGTCCGTGCTATGAAGGTGCTCACCTTGGAGCAGGTCCCAGGTAAGGAGGCCTTCATTCGGGGCAGGGACAACACAGTCCGCTGGAGTCTGTCCCGATTGAATAAGAGCCAACAAGACTGGAATAACAGATTCTCCGGATTTAAGCTGAAATTGCGGACTCCCAGAAGACGCGAACAGCAAATTCCCCGAAATGCGCTCAACCTCACAAGCAATCGGCCCCCACTAGGCCCTGCAATCTATGATTTACTTGCGCTGATTGAACATAGACACAGTAAGGCCGTCCGCAAATGGGATTGAAAAGTTGGCCGTTTGCTTCTAGCGTGCATGCACGCAAGCTGTGCCTCTCGTTTAAAAAAACAAAGTCCTAGCTATGCAGACTTTACTTGTACCACGTCAGATCGAAGGATGAGAATGAGATGCATTTTGAGTCTTCGGTCCTATGCAAATCGTCGGGAGACAGAATCTCAGTCTGGCACCAATCAGAGAGAGCACAGACCGCGCCAATCACAGCGCAATCAAGAATTTTAGATATCACGACTGTCACCACCGTCTTCAATCATCAGCGATTGTACGATAGTAGTTCTGCATCCCAGCCGCAAATGGCGAACCAGCTTGCTTTTCTTTGGAGTCTAGACTTATCCAGGACTTCATCCCGATAATATTTCGTGCAAATCACAAAGCTTGGAAGAGCCACCTGTTATGTGGAGCAACCGATGCGATTGGAAAGGTAATTATCCGCTTCTCGATCTCGCCGTCTTCACGGCTAACATGAAAGAGTGTCAACAAAGCGATCTGGGAGTGGGTTTTAGCGACCAGGGTATCCAAACTTCGGGAAAACCTGCCTCCGATTTTCAAACCTCCTCCTTGCATCAATTCTGGCCACCACTACGGAGTAATACTAATAATACCAAACAAAAGTGAAGTCAAGATAAGCCCTGGTTCTTCACCAGGTTTCCGGCTCCCCGGATCCACTGTCTTTTCTCCATTGCCAGTTACAAGTTAAGGCGCGCTTGCTCCCGGCCATGGGTCACCGTACGACAGCGAGCAATTCCATCAAAATGAGTTGATCACGCTTTTTGTTGTTTATCTTGGCTGCTTGTGGAACATGTTGCGCGCTGAAATTGTCTCCGTCACGGCTCCTCGCCTTTCCCGAAAAACTTAATATAACTCCATATTAAACGAATTGGCTCAAAACATCAATTTACTGCATCTCGAAGGAAGAACGATCAACAACGCCAAGGAACGTTTAGTCGGTCGCAATTCAACATTGAGCGACGTGTAGATCGCACCCCCTCTCAGACCATGGACGAACCTGAACGCTTTGATGTTTTCATTTTCTTATCACCATAACTCATGATTTGTGATGCTCCTTATTTTCTAAAAGTAGTCGAGGGGTCTGATACTGCATGCTGATCATCTTCGGTATTGAGCGTTCACATGGGCCAGACATTCCACCAGAGATATACACAGTAGCAACGGCAGATTCCGATCTTGGGTGATCAAACATCTCTCTAGACGATCAATTTATAGTTATTCTTCAAGTCAAACATACTGATCAGTTAGAAATACCGCGCTATTATCAACACACCTGTCTTCCTGGTTCACTATGTCGTTTTACTTGTGAAGTAAGAATGCTTTCAGATTGCATCATCGACCATAGCTTCAATCCGACAATTGAAAAATATAAGGCTGAAGGGGGTAGTCTTCGATTTCGCAAGCATCCGCACATCAGTTCCCGAGCTGTCAGGGCGTCCATCCCACTCACCTTCAATGACATGTTCTTCTAAAGAGAGAGCTGGGACTTTTGACCGTGGAACAGTTTCTAGAAGTTGTCATTGGCACGGGAGGTTGTTGATGGTGAGTAGAAACTCTAGGTAGCTATCTAAGAAAATATACGGGAGCCCTACCTAGTAATTCTTATTATAGCTAAAAGCCCTAGAACTGCTAATGTTCTTAATTTCGGCCCGAGCGTTTGAATGATTGCAAGTTGATAATCCGCTAGTTTTTGTCCGACTATAACCGTGATGTTCCGCTGATAGTTTAAGTCTTACCAGCTTTCCCACGACAATGGATGCTCCGTCCCCAGCTCCTACTAGCGGATCGCAACACAAATAAAAGAAGGATTCTGTTCGAGTGTCTTTTGATCGTGACGATCCCAAGAAGCTGGAACTCATTTGGAGGCGGGGGCATCAACGCGGATTCCATTGTGGAAAGTAAGATACCTAGCCAATATATGTTCTACATTGAGATCTAGTTAGCCTATTTCTCTAAATGGAGATCGTCACCACCACTTCCGTCAATGATTAATCTCATCTTCATCATTTGATCAATGTTGTGCCGTGAATGTTGGAAGATATTTTATTACCCTCCATCATCCCCCTTTTGCATAGGTACGACCAACGCAAGGCTATAACATGGACAGCCTTTTGAGATATCCAATCAGCAAAGTTCAAGCTTGTAGATCGCCTTCTCTCCACTCAATGGAACTCATGCACGACGCGGTTGACTTTCGGTTTGGGCGGGTTGATGGCAACATTGCTCGCAGCTCTGCGCGACAAAAGCAAATCCAGCGTACCTTGCTCATATGATTGATTCCCCAATCTGACGACGCCGAACTTGAATAGCATCGAAAAATTCCTCCAAACCTACGGAAAACAACCACAACAACTCTTCCACGATCGAGACCTCGAATATCCCAACACCCGCACAGTACCAAACTCTCTCGCAAACCTGAACCAACACAGCAGCCCGCAGACCAAGCACATTCAAAACGCACCTCGACACTGAAACCACCAGCAAGGCTACCACGTGACTCCTTCCCAGAATCCCCCAAACTCCATCACGATAAGATTACTACACTCCAAATCCCAAATCAACACCGAGCTCTTCACCTCTCCCAAATCTTCGCCTCTCACACTCCATCCCTCCCCTCCACCCGTCGCTTTCCATCATCTCCCTTTTCCCTTACCCGTGCCACCCACCCTTCTTTGTTCCCAAAAAATCGCCCTCAAAATGTTCCAAAACAAGCCGCCAAGCCACGTACCACTCGACCCACCCAACCACGCGTCGTCAACGCTACGAGGGACACGGTCCTTCCATTGGATCATAAAGAAGATACATATCTCCCTCCCCTCCCTTTGTATTCTTCAGATGCTACTTCTTACTCAACTCTTCAAAGTGGCGTCCTCTTTCCTATATCTTTTAGCAACATCTTCCCATCAAAGATGGCGGATGATCACGCTTTACCTGCCACATTGAAACCTCACCGTCGAGTGTGCACTCCACATAATTCAGATCACTACAGCACTCACAATGATTGCGCGGGCCAGAAAGCACATCGAAAGAGAGACTTCGTTGTCACACCCAAAACATGTACTATTTTGCAGCACTAGCAGTACACCAAACATCCCAAAAATCAGCAAGAGTCTATAAGCAAAAGCAGAAGCACGACAGTAAATATCTCGAAGCTGATAATGATCCGCTGACAAGTTATGCAGTAGTATCTCTCTCCATAGACTCACCCCGTCTTCGTTCAATATCAACCAAAAAAGACCTGCGCTAGATAACACATCTCGAGCAAGTATGCGACATACGAAAAAAAGTCCGCCTCTTTGTTGCTATTAGCAGAGCCAGACCCCGCCAGACGCCTTTGTCCGTACGCAAAACCCACAAGATATGCAGTGTTTAAGGCATACTAAACATTAGACCTTTGAAAATTCTACTTTCAATGCATTTACAACAAGAAACCAGCACCGCCGATTAGTCCCGAGAGACCAGCGACAGCGGCAACAACAAAGGGAGCCACGCTTAATTGTGGAACCTGGAGGTTACCGGCGGCAGCCTTGGACGTCGACGCGGATGAAGCAGAGCCAGAGCTAGAGGTGCTGGAGCCAGCCGCGGTAGTAGACCATCCAGTGGAAGCACCACCCGCGGTCTGAGATCCAGTGGTGCCCTTGTTACCTGGTCCAGCGCCGGCACCGCTGGACATGTACTTTTGCGCACCAGATGGGATGGTTGGCAAGACGGTTGAATCCTCAACTTCCCAGATTTTAGACTTTGGTGGGCACTGGCTGGGAGATCCGGAAGACTTGTATCCACCATCACCGCTTGGTTGGGGAGTGCCACTGAAGGCGGTCTTGAGAGACTTGAAATCTGGGCGATCAGAGACGGTGTTTCCGCTGATGTCGACAAGACCATAGTCGGCCTCTTCCTGTGAATACTCATAGACGAGACCACCGGAGTAGACTGGAGTCATATCGGAGCCGTAGAGGGCCTTGACTTCCTCAAACTTACGGGTATTCTTGTTGCAACCGTACTCTGAAAGGCTATAGGATGGAATTAGCTTCTACTTTGATTTTCCAGGACAAAGTTCAAACTTACAACAAAGGCAGGGAGTAGTTTCCGTAGGTTGCAACCTTCTTGTCCCACCCAGAGATAGTGTACGAAGAGGGATCACACCATGAGTAGTCGTTGAAAGCAAAGAAGTCGCTTCGGGCAGCATCGGGTCCGCAGTTTAGGTAGGTGGCGGTCTCGTAACGGTTGCTCTCGACATCGGCACCCGAGTAACCGACTGGGACGGTGCGCAAGTTGCGAGCCTTCATGTATGCCTTAATGTCACGAGTGACAGCCTTGATGTATGGAGCAGCGAATGTAGTGGAATCATCGTTGATAACCTCATTGGCAGAGTAGAAGAGCAGGGTGTTGTCGTACTTGGCGAATGCCTCGACGGTCGCGAAAACGCTCTGGAGGTAGACGGAGTTGTAGGACATGGCGATGGAGGCGTTGTCCTTTCGGTTGAGCGAGTAGTATGGGGTATTGACGTCCAATGCAAGGTAGATGCCGGCATCAGCCAAAAGCTTCATGCAAGTATCGTGGTCTGCAGAGTTGTCGACGGAATAGACACGAATGGTGTTGATTCCAAGCTCCTTGAACTTTGCAACATCACGCTTGCACCCATCGTTATCGGCAATGGGGTCCTTGTTCGCGGACGCACCACCTGTGTCAGTTGTCAGCGGTGAAATCAGGAAGTTCAGGGTTGGGAACTCGCATACCTGGCTGGTAGCCGACTCCACGGATGTAGAAACGACCCTTGGACGTGAAGAAGGCTGGATCAATGTAAGTACTTGGTGGTCGTCGTTGATATCAAAGCCAGTTGCTCACCATTGCCCTTTACGCTGACAGGGGGCGTGTTCGTGTTTGAGATTGTGGTTGCTCTGCGGCTGACGGCTGAGGCAATGGCTGAGGAGAAGAGCGCACACGTCGCAACGAAGGCGGAAGAGCCCCTCATGATGATATTGGAAATGAGAATTGGATTCGTGAGGGTTAGTTGTGTCGTTCCAAAAGGGTGCCAATAAGCGAAAGTTGGCAGGCGTAAGTCGTGGGCAGAGAAGGAGGTAAAGGGCGTTGAACGGAAAGAGTGACGTTCAACGAATGAAGGGGATTGACTATTAGAAAGGCTGTAAGTGGGAAGATGGAAGAAAAGCGATAGGAGTGGGAGGAGGAGGTTGGAGGTTGAAGAGAGATGTCTGGAGCAGCAGGAGCTGAGAGATGGTGTGTAGAACTATCGGGCAGACTCAGGGGGGGCGCGACCCGCATTTGGCCAAGAGGGAACATCCCAATATTACTGGAGGTTGAGCCGTTGACCCCGGCCCGGCTGTAACGAGGGGCTCAGAGCCACTCAAGGCGCTTGCAAAGGCCAAGCCCCCCACTGTTCCTCCTTGCACAGCCCCCTCAGCCGTTCCAATGTCCCAAACGACCCTGACATCGCCCATCGAAGTCAACTGCTGAACCTGTGGGTATTCTGGTTGATCCTGTCAAAATGGATCATCCTGTCAATACGGATCAT
Organism: Venturia pyrina ICMP 11032; assembly: GCA_000738655.1. Taxonomy (NCBI): domain Eukaryota; kingdom Fungi; phylum Ascomycota; class Dothideomycetes; order Venturiales; family Venturiaceae; genus Venturia; species Venturia pyrina. Next base: position 95,415 of record JEMP01000096.1, on the reverse strand, counting down.
CCTGTCATATTGGATCACCCTGTCATATTGGCCCATCCTGTCAAGTTGGATCGTCCTGTCAAATTGGATCGTCCACTGAATTTCAACTCTCGAGGATTCGTATCCTGGACGAAACAGCGGATCAGCAGATCTAATCTTCATTTTTCGTGATTCCAATGTCGTTTATTTTGAGCTGCATTCCTGCCCGTTGAGTTCGTACTAGTAGGAGTCTTAGTTCTAGCAGGAGTCTTCATTTAGTTCTAGTAGGAGTCTGTGAGGAAATACATAGCCATTCCTGCACATTCATTTAGTTCTAGCAAGAGTCTGTGAGGAAATAAAGACTCCAAGCCTCAACCCGTCTGATAATGCCAGGCAGATGGAATCACCGACACCCGCATTCCTTGCCGAGAGCGGCTAAGAAGAAAGGTCAAGCCTTTCCCTCACCAGCAGGGAGGACTCCAATTTTGTCCAGCAGTCGCCCTGTCTCTCCGCACGACAATTCCAGTCGCATTATTCACCTGCTCACATGTTGTGATGAGGTCAAAAGATGCCCAGTCCCGGCCAGTCTTAAGAATACCAAACCATGCTTCACACCTCTCCCCGCGACAGTCACTCATCAACAACTTGATCAGTCAAACATACGAGTTATGTCGTGGGGCAGCCAATCGCGACTTGCATTCCAGCTCCTGCAATGGCTGGTTGAAATGCACTCGGCCACCTGGATATCTCACCCCCGTTGCCTTGTCTGCCCATGTATAGCCCGCTTACATTCCTTCTTTTTTGCCGTCGTCTGAACATGAGCGAATTACGTGGGTACGTAAGTATCGTGCCGTTGGAGGCCGAACTGTCAGTCCCAAACGCCCGAAAGGACACCAAAATCGAAAACAGCTCGCATTGGTACCGCTGCTGGTTGTGGTATTCCAACAATACCAGCCTGAGGCCTCTGCACCCAGTCAGGCATCACATGATGCTTGAGCAGTAAACATTGATCTTCATACCCATTCACCAGGATCTGTACCGACGAGGATTCGACTCTATTGACCGAAGCAGCACATCGGACTTCTACACCCAGTCAGGCATCACATGATGCTTGAGCAGTAAACATTGATCTTCATACCCATTCACCAGGATCTGTACCGACGAGGATTCGACTCTATTGACCGAAGCAGCACATCGGACTTGGTCATCAGACTACCTCAATAATAAAAACCTTGATGGGGAGTTTGGAACGACTTTGCGCATGACGATTAATCAAAGACACTCGTCAAGGGAAGCAATAACTTGAAGATGCATGAAAAAAAGACATCACAGCTTCGACAGATTCGTGCAGCTTGATGCGATGAACGCTGGGACGGGAGTGGCCAAGTTCATCGTGCCCGCTTTCTTTCTATATCGTGGTTTGCATGCTCATCGGACTTTCCATTCTCATCTTCAACTTCACCAAACAAACCATCGCAACATACATCCACACTTCAACTTCACCAATCAACATTTTACTGCAATCAATCAACGTACTCCACCTTTTTTCCAGCTATCCTCTCCAGCCATTCTACCCTCGCCCAACATCCACCATATCATCCCCAAAATTTGTGTTGAGATGCCTTCCTCCTTGTCTATCCACTGCTCTAACTGACCTTCTCCCATCAAACAGTGCTTCGCCACTAACGGCACCATGTCCGGAATCAGCACCAGCAGCAGTAGCTCTGCGGGATCAGGAGGGAGCGCTGTTGAAGAAAGATTGACATTTGACCACCTCGAGCGACTGCGCGCCGAGCTCGAAATCACGCGCGATTTGTCGGCACGGGCATTGACTGACATGGCGGTCTGGTCCGGTGACAACATGAATCTCAGGCGCGAAAATGAAGAGCTGAAACGGAAGGACAAGGATATACAATACTGCTTAGTAGGGACAGCAAAACTGGAGCACAAGATTAGAAAATTGAAGAGGAAGTTGGCTCAGCGGGACGTGCTATTGATGGAGGCAAACAGTTGTACCGAGAAACTAATGCGCCAGAGAGAGGAACTGAAGCGGGAGCTGGCTGAGCGGGCCTTGCACAAGAAGCTGGCCAAAGGGCTGGGTGTGAAGGAAGATCTCGTGCGCGAAAATATGGAACTGAAGCAGAAATTGATCGAGTCGAAACTGCAACAGGAATCCGAGATGGGGAAACTGGCGAAGAGCTATGGTGCATTGACGGAACTGAAGTGCAAGGAGGAGGAAATGACGCAGAAACTGGCAGAGCAAGAGAAGACTTTGGTTGCTGAATCGGAAGTTGTCACTGAGCATGCGGTTCCAGCTGGCTCGCAAGTTGTGAACGAGCACGCGGTTCCGGCGTCACCTAGATCTCAAGCTTTGGGCTCTCAAGTGTCCTCCTCTCCACCCGTGAGCCTTCAAGAACTGGACCTCACAAATTCGCTTGCAAGTTTCATTTATCTCATTCTGTCTCCGATTTTCATCCTACGTACTAATTATTCCTAGGCGACTATGCGTGAAGAAGCGAGGAAAGATGTCATTCGACGCCAGATTGAGAGTTTGCAAAGGCAGCTGGCCGAATAGAAGTCGAAAGAGTGAAGGCAGAATATGGCATCTGTTGAATGGGAACAGCAATTGGGGTGAGTATTCTCTTCGAAGGCTTGACATTGGCTGGAACCTTGGGAGCATCCTTCACTGCCGATATTGACAAATCATTGGCAAGCTTGAATTGGTCAAGTCGTTGTGAGATCTTTGATTGTCGAATTCAAGTGAAGCTTCCATATCACGTCGTTAGATATTCATTGGACAGCCGTCATGTCAAGGCGTTCCTTCCTTGCAATCATGATATGGCCCACCTAATAACTTCTCACTCACCCTACAACTCGCACTTGCCTCTCTTTCTCTCACCATAGCATGTTGTGATGCTTCAATCGAAAGATCTGTTCGAGTCTGTCATTGGTTTTGGAGATGCCAACCCCGAGAGCGAACTCGATCATCTCCTAGCCATTACATCCCGCACCGTCGCCGCCAGGAATTTGTCGAGCCGAAAATGAAGCTTCATATCCTGCTGTTGGATAGTTGCTGGATAGCTATCATGTCAAAAGGCTCCTTCCCTATACCATAGTATCGCTAAACTGGCATGTTCTCTTTCTCCTCCTTCTCCTTCTTTTCTAATTTCGACGAACAACAACCCACTTTATCAAATCCGGAGAACCAGAAATAAGCTTCAATAGTACATTTCTCCACCCTACTTTCACCCGATCCAGAAGCTAAAAATCAAAGTCACCAAAAAGGCATCGAACAAACATCACCAAACAAACCATGCAGGCTCTCGATCCCCGAGCCCACGCCGAAGCCCAAGTCGAAACACCCCTAGCCGAAAGCAAGACCGACCTAGCCTTCCTCTCCACAACACTCTCAAAGCTGAAAGCCAATCTAGTCGAAGAAAGCATTCAACACGCCGCGAATGAAGCCCTCCTCGACCACATGAAGAAGACTCGTCAGTCTATTGAAAAGGCTCGAGCGACTTCCCCGAAAAACACCTTGAGGGATCACGCACTCAAATGTCTCATACGGCAGATCGAGGACTGGGAGCCAGGACTTGAGGAGAAAGGGTACGAGTTGAAGGATTTTTGGGAGGTGTTTAGAAAAGTTCATCGTGATGAGTTGAGGCTTAAAAGGTAGAGGGAGGAGGTTTTGAGGTGGAGGGAGGAGGGGTATGATGGCGTGATGCCGGATTGGGTCTGGGTCAATTGATCGATTGGTTGGCTGGTGAAGAATAGAATAGAACTATTGCCTTTGAATCGAGGTCGATATCAAGTAAACCTACCAAATGTACCATAACAGCTCCATATACGGCTCTGGTCTTGACTGACTACCTACACGCTCCAGAAAACCAAAAATCGCCCACCGATAGGAATCGGGAAACAAGAAAACGCCCACGAGGTCCCACATCTCAAATGAACCAACCGCCGACTCGAAAGACTTCCTCAAAAGACGCGAGCAGTACCTCATCCACACTTCAGACGCGAGGAACAAGCTTACGTCATGTGTGAACAAAATCATCTTTCATCGAGTGCAAATACAAACTTCTTTCATCAAGAACTCCCAACAAACCAAATCCTTTACGGACCAAAGAAGCCACCTCTTCTTCGAATAATCTTTTCCGCAAGACGCAATATCACACAGTCTCCCTCCTTCCATCACAGATAAGCAAACCAAGGTCTCAAAGCAATGTCCGAGTCACAAAAAAGTAGAATCCTGAGAGAACACGAGGAAAATACTCTTCTACAAACCCTCCTCATGACTTCTCAACCAACTCACTCCTCCTCATTTCCTCCTTGAACGCAAAGCAAGAACAAAATATCATCTCATCAGACACCCACCCACTGGATCTCCCAAAAACAAGTTATAAGGAAGACTGTCATATGAACGAATGAGAAACCAGATTTCCTCGGACGCAAGCGAGCGAGCAAGACACGTTCACGACAAACCCAATCCACGACCGCGACCGCGACTAGAACCAGAACCGGGATCATTGTTTCCACAGCACGCGGAAAACATAACAATAGACGAAGCTATGGAAAAGAGTCCAATCATGCACAAACTCATGATTGAATTCGATAATTTTCCAGTAAGCTCCAGAAAGTGAATTCCCAAAACTTTATCCATACACAGCGATGCCCTGATGAAAAAGTGAATTCGCAGGTGGAAGTTTTCCGAAAGGTAGGAGAACCCGGAATGGAGAATTTCACAGTTCCACCCGTGAATATTCTGTCACCTCGCCGTAGCGTAATCTGAGAAGCGCGAACACTGAAATCTTTTCAAATACACACATAAATGCGCCTACGCGTGGTGGAGAAGGTACATTTACAAATGATAGCTACAGAATGGCCCAAAAAGACACATTAGTACGGCTATTTCATGATGGTTATTTCACGATTCTAGATTTGTTGGGGTGGCTTACAATGGAAGCAGTCATAATACCTAAGGTAGGTACTACGGACAGGATTGAATACAAAGCTACTATGCTACGAGCAGTACTACTAGTAATAAACCATATCACTCAACGAAAGAACACGCAATCACAGGAACCTTTTGATTCGATTCAATTTCGAAATTCCCCACTGCCTTATCTAGGACCCCCTCCAGCCAAGAGGGGGCCGTACCACAGTACCACAGTAAGTGTAGCGGGCAATGGATCTTGGAAATTTCAGGCCTGCCTGCTATAATAAAGACGGGGACTTCCAACTTCATCCGACGGAAGGCCTAATAACGCTCCCTCGATTTGTCTGAGGAGGTCGTATCTAGACGTCACTCATCGCCAATCGGAACCATGGCCTCGAGCGAAGAGTCCCTGTCCGGCCAGATCCGTTGGAAATCTTCATTTGATACGAGGGAGTCCCTACTATTATTAGCACTTGGTCCTGGTTTCGGGCGAGTGAGGTCAAGCGCTCTGAACATGGAAAGATCTGTAAGATGGCTGGAATTGCTCAATTGGCAGACCTAATCGCAACAGCACTCACTTCAAAATTTTGGAGGGGGGCAAAAGCGTAAAATGTCATCAATAACAGCTAATCCTAAGCACTCTCACCCGAACTATGTACTACCCGTTCCCTCCACTAAATCAACAAGATCCCCATCTCTTTTACTCCCACAAATGGCACATATACTCAACAGATTCCAAAAAGAACCTTCGAATCCGATCCGAACCCAAATCTGGAATATGTGATTGCCCGCCATGCCCCCAGCGCAACCAATAAAAGATGTTCATGTTGTTCTCCAACCACGGAGAGTGTGATCGCTAGCCCTCATGTAAGGCAGGGAACTAAGAGACGAAAGGCAGAGCTCACTCATGCCATCGCCATGAAGGTCGTCCATGATATCTCCCAAGTGACAAACACCATAAAATAACCGCCCTGATTCCATATATCACCTCCCCATCTCGACATGCTCGTACCCCAAGTTCGCCAGTATGTTATATTCCATTTCATTCAATCCTTTCGTGCTCAAAATTCATACATTAGAAAGAGAATTGTTCCGTGTGTACTTCGTGTCGTGTGCGGTGGTGTATTGATACTAGTTCGTGCTGTTGTCGGGTTCATGTCCTACCTCATGAACGCGTCACTCTTCGTCCGTTCTTTCACTCCATTAGATTTCTTCCAAAATATCAATTTGCTCAGTCGATTCGCCTTCTTCACCTTCGGCGTCGTTGACATGATATGCTGCGACTGAGGACGAGACTCAATCGATAGCTTGCTTTTCTCAGCGAAGCCTCCCATCAGCCGTGACAAACTGGCGACGGATGCACGTTTAGAATTGCGTCGCTCCTCCAGACTGCTCAATGAGTAGACAGAGGCAGAACGACCGGCAGCGCTGAACGGGTTGGCGCCAACAAATGGGACGGTTGGTGGGGTGGTCATGGTAGAACGACTGCTGGAGAGCGAGGGCACGTCATCGACCGACATCCGGACCGGCCCAGGTTCGCCGAAGGAGAACGATTTCGGGTCTGTGCTGGAAGACGTTGCAGTGTCCAGGCGTGGCGAGCTCAAAGAGGCTTGGCTGTTGTTGTATCCATTGCTTGAGAACGAGGATCCACTGAGAGTATCGGGAGTCATCACTGTGTGCTGTGGCTGTGGAAGAGAAAGGCTGATTATTGGCTGTGCGTTCTTGTCGTCCTGTGCGATCAAGGGAGGAGTGATTGTCGAGTCCGAATCTCGCGTCAGGGACGATGCTCGTGGCTCCTCGAAGTCTTCTACTACCTCAATGGGACTGGGTTGAGTAGGGCTGGTGTTGCGAAGAGACAGTGCCTTCGGCATGGAAAGACGGAATGTGCTACTTCTGGACGGTCTGTCTGGTGTGAAATCATCCTCTTGAGAATCGACGCGGACGCCTAAATGAGCTGTAACCAATGCTGCGGGCTCCTCTATAGCAGGCTCCTCTATAGCAGGCTCATCGGGTAGGTCATTGTCTGCTTCCTCCATGACATGCCCAAATCCCCCATCTAAAGAGGGGCTGCTGGCCATGTCAACTGCACCTTCCTCCTCATCCTCCTCTTCGAACACGTCGGGCATAGCTACTGCTGGAGCAACCTTCGCATTCCGCTGCTCAAAAGGCACCAGCTCAGGTGCGCTCTCGGACCGTCGGTGATTCTGAGATAACGAAAAGCCGTTGAGGCTATGCATGGAGCGTCGAACTCTGGGTGGTCCCCGAACATTCGTCCGGTTATTGGCTCCCAGTGCAGGTGTATTGAAGGGACCGAGAGCGGCATCGAGGTCAATGACAGGATTCATTGTATCAGACTCGGAGGAGTCTCTGGGTTTCCATTGCGGTGCAGCTGCGGCAGGCGCATCGGTCACAATGGTGACAGTCTCATCAATGTCAAAATTGGGCTCGAAAGCGGTCTCCATGGACACAGGTTGCGTGAAGTGGAAGACTGTAGCAGTTGGACTGATGATGGTCTTATCGCCAGAGTGACACGAAGTCGGTGAGGGGGGCTCCTGTTCGCGGGCCGGCTTTGTTTTGAGACTGCCGTTGGATTTGGACTTGCGTGAGATGAGAGAGTGAGCCCACGACTTGACCTTCCGTGGTTTGCGGCTTGACTTGGCACATTCTGCTGGTACCACATCGTCCGAGATGCTAGAATGGTCACTTCCTTGAACCGAAGAAGGTGAGACGGGAGGTGATGGAAGTAACGAGGGCTCAGATACGCTGGATCTGAGAGTATGGGTCTGCTGTCGGCGACTCTCCCACCACGAAGGGCTTTTCCTCTTGCATGCTTTGGGCACAACTGTGGAGTCGGGGACAGTAGGCGAATCAATCGCGGATTTTGGTCGGTTATCGAGAGTCCATTGTGGTCCGAAAGCCTCTTTGCCACTGGTCATGAGGTCCAGAATATCACCGGAGCTCTGAGGTCGTGATTTAACAATTTGGTCTTCGAATGTGGTGTTCAGAGATGGTGTTCTCATCCTAGCGGATGGACTTGAAGTTCCCGCGCTAATGACAGAGGACATGCTGTTGTTGACTGAATGTCCGCGAATGGTTGAGAATGAGCCTTCCGTTTCGGATGAGATTGTTGACAATGGTCGAATATACTCGACTCTATCAGCAAATCCGACGCGCACTCTTGGCACGGCACCGTAGCGCTGTGGAGATGAGTCGACGCTTGAAGTCGAGGCAACCGGGCCCGGACTGGATGTAGACCGCTCCGCTGCAAGGGATGGACGGCAGGGACTGCTCGCGAAAAAAGGTCGCTGGGTGGCTTCCAATGGCGTAGCTGGTGCGCTCTCGGTGCGGAGCTGGGGTACAGCAGGTACAGCATCTCTTGGTTGCATGATCGACTTCACGTCCTGCTGAGAGAGACCCTTTGATCGTGTATGTGCATGCCTTGGACGACCCGCCGGGGGGCCAAGACGTTGTGCAGGTTGTGGAGGAGGAAACATGCCCTCTCCTTTCGTCGGACTAGTGCTCATAAGGGCGCCCTTCTTGTCGGTCCCGATGTATTCACTTCCACTCCTCTTGTGCCCTCCTGGCCGTGAAGGCGATGTTGGACTTGGTAGATTTGGAGAATGAGGCGGGGTGACCATTGGCATACCAGTCCCACTGGGGGTGGAGGTGGATGGGTTAAAGGAGAAGTCTGGTAGAACATTGAAAGAGCCTCGTGACTGTTGTCGTCTGCGATCACCCATTGAGTTCCTAGGATTATGTGACGATTGTGGTCTCCCGGGTCTGTTCAGAGCGTTCCAGTTGTCCATTGTCGGCGAGGGTTCCGCGGAGCGAGCCGGAAAGACGAATTCCGGGTTTGGCATGAGCTCGACGGGACCCGTCTCCTGTAGTCCCCTTCTCTGGTAAAGTGATGGAGAAAGCATATTTGTGGAATGTCCAAGTGACTGTGAGGATTGATGGGAGGCCATCATGATGTTGCAGCAGCGGGAAGCGAATGAACAAGACACAAAGCGGTTTTCAACGTTCAAGGTCGCGTTCGAGGCAAAGGAATTGCCCAAGGAGGTTTGGATGGGCGGATTTCTGCAGCGAATGCAATGCGGGAGAGCGGAGGAATGGCAGTCGAAGAGATCGAGGCGCTAAACGACAGCAATGCAGGCCAAATTGCTTTTGACAGAAATGATGGAGACTGCTCGATTCGGCGATTGCACTGTGGAGATGGGTGAGGAAGTTGAGGCGCGAGTCGGTGAGTCTGGAAGTACAAGCCTGTGGTGGTAGGTGATGGGGTCTCCAGAGCGCCCGGCTAAGGATTGTGGGTTAAAGAAAGACTTTTGGTTTTAAGGAACGGACGGCGTGAGACTGGGTGAACAGTCTGGCGGCCTCTCGACGGGTGGTGAGGTCGAGATGGAGGGAGAGTTGGCTTGGAGGTGAGGAGTAGATGAGGATGTGGAAGAGATTGGTGGAGAGGGAGATGGTAGGCTCTCCGGCGGGCACGGAGAGCTGATAGGAGGCTTGGACCAGGTCCTGCGGCTAGCACTAGCACTAGCCAAATCCAAATGTTGATTTCTCAAATTGTGGCTTGCCAAAGGGTCATCTGACTGGCCGATGGGGAGAAGTGCTTTTGCGCTCTCCAGGCCCAGGATGTCAAGGATGTGCAGCCACGAAGTTGATTGTTGCCTATAGCAATTGGGGTCATCACTCGTCTCTCAGCAAGTCGCTTACGGGATCAGTTGGGCCTTGTAGTGATCATGTCTTATTGCCATGTCCACTGAGTCGCCTTGCCATGTCCGCCGAGCTGCCTTGTCCACTGAGCAGCCCTGTCCGCTGTCCGCTGAGTTGCCTACTGAGTACTGTTACGAGTACTCCACTGGGAAAGGCTCAGTTCCCGAGATGATAGATGCATGGATGCTGGATCGAATGGATCGCCCTGGCGACAAGAGAGCCAGGCCGTGGGCTACGAGTACTGTTACTATTACTACTCAATCATCCATCACCCTCACTACTTTCCCTCCAAGACGTGTTTCAGCATTCATTATTGTCTGCGGGAGTTACTCCTCCAACAAGAATTGCTGCATCCAGACTCCAGACTCCAGACTCGCTCTTCAGCTCCTCCACTACTAATACGATACCTCCTACCGCTATCTCCGTAGCAGCAGCATCGCTTATGCGCAAGTGCAACCATCTTCTCGTGCTCCACCCACTGTGTGCCAGCTGCATCGATGCATCCTGCGCCCCCTGACTCGCTGCACATTGCTGTCCAACCTGCTGTCCTCCTCATTCGCCTATCGCGAGCGACGCCAGAGTGCCCCCTCGGCGGTCAGAGCCGCAGCCGTGCCATCCGTTTTGGGATTCGAGTGTGTGAGCTGAGTGACAGAGAAACAGAGGTATCCCGGGACAAGGGCGCTGGCCACTCTCTGTCCCCTATCCTTGCAACGAGCAAATCTCCCGTATCCGTAGGCCACAATGCCTGGAGCCTCATCACTGGGCCAGGCAGTAATTAACCTGCTTCAATCTTACTATATTACCGCCTCCAATCTCGGAGGGGTAAATCACCGTCAAAGTGAACCTTTGTATCCTTTGAACTGCCATGCCCCGATAGTTACAATGATTGAGCATTGCCGTGTCCCCGTCAACAGCTGAAGCTGAAGCTGACTCTGCTCCTGTTCTCTTGTTCGGCCTGTCTATTCGCTGGCAGGTCACAAACATTATTCACCTTTGCCTGCCAGAGTATCATTATTCATCATCGAGCCAGCTAAGACTCGTTGAGCGGGAAACAATACATATTTAATTCTTCTAGATGGTTGGTCATGCCCAGCCATGATCCATCTCATCTCCCAGGGACCACCAGATCTGGCATTCCTCTCGGTAGTGCCACCCTATTCATCCCTCTTTCTGCAGCGCGCACAGCATGGAAACCAGCGAACTACTGCCGGGCACGACTCCTGTTGTCTCAGAAAAATCTCCGCGCGAACGGCCATGGCCAATGACAAGGTCGTCAATTATCTTCATGACATGGCAGTGAAATTGGAGTTTGGATTGATTCAGTCAACAACCTTCCTCTCCAGTCTCCACCACCATCATCTCAACTTGAACCCTAGAAAGTTGAGCCGCGTATCTTATCCCGCAAGATCCACTGTACGGAGCACCGAGTACACGTATGAAATGACTCCATCTCTCGTGCTGATCACCCGCAAATTCTTTCATTTTTCCAGCCTCTCTGTTCCGTTGCCTGTCACAACCGAGTCCATCTCTCTCTCTCTCTCTCTCTCTCTCTCTCTCCACTGCAGACTTTGCGGTTCCTGCGTGCAGCTGCTGCATAGCCACAATGAAAATCTGGGTGAAGAGAAATCATCAATCTTGGAAAGAATCCCATCCTCAACCCCACTTTCCATCTAGCCATCTCGAAGAAGGATTTCACTTTCAATAACCCCAAGCCATGTGATCGACAACCACCCTCAAACGTCTTACTCGTACTAGTTCATCTCTCTCCTCGACACTTCTCATCTGTTTGCACGAAAAACTAGAACTATCGAGAAAGCGATGAACGTGGCGTCTCCCCGCACGATCGTCCAAGCGGATCTTGCGCGCCAATTCCTTGGCCATCGCATTGTCATCGCCACTATTGTCGGCGTCGCCATCTGTCACCTTCCAAAAGCAAAGTTGACCGTCGTCTCCAGGCGACCGAAGAGGCCGTGTCGTGATACGGAAATGGTGGGGACAAGCGCTTGGAAACGACAGATCTGTGTTGCACCACCTGGAGATCTCTAATTCCCTATTCCGTCTGATCCGCACCTCATTAGGCGCTGTGTTACGCTGCGTAATTAACTGGGTTGTGGTTTGCCGGGCGCCTGTACGGGCGCATCCATTTTTATACGGGGCAAGAACTCCACTCAAGATCTGCTTGATTTCCTTTCTTTGTTCCCGTCTCGAGTTTCGTATCCGTGGTGGGTCTTGCTTATCTTCCTCTTTTCAAAATTTTCTTGATCTCATCTCCGATTCATTTTTCTCTCTCCGCTTAAAAGAGGGTATTTTGAAGGCGGGCCGACGATAGCTTCAGGTACGAACGGGTACGTATCTATATTTATATATCCTTGCTGGCTCATCGCTGCTCGGTTCGATTGCTTCAGCTATGTCATTGTCAAAGCTTATGGAGACCAGCCTCGTCGAAAACGATGCGAATTGAGACACCAATCACTTCAATGGGGTCTTAAGGACGCGTTATCGAAATCGCAGATCACTCAACTCGTGAAGGATTAAACTATCAATAACATGAATCGTAGGATTCGAGTTCTTCCTCCGCGCAAAACCTTCAAGTGTCGAGGGGTTGCCAAAAGCCACAACACGGTGATGAAAATGCCCTATAAGATCAGCATATATGGAAACCCGTTCACCCGTTGTCAAATCTTGGATTTCATCGAAGTGTTGAAACAAGCGGACGCCTTATTCGAGCCGGCATCCGATGCGTAACATAGACGCGACGACTTGTTAAAGGACCGAAAGTGTTTACGGCCATACACTCAACTTCATCTCCTCCACTGAACGTGATATTCGGACTCAATGAAACAATCGTGACAGGACGCATGTCGAAGGTGACCCGCAAGAAATGTCATTGATTGTTCTTGAAAATTTGATGACACATGTTAGCGGCAACATGGGCTCAGATCAGACCAGTAAGTAGAAACAGATCCTTACACTGCCTTTGTTAACCTCCAAATGCCATATCTGACATCTGATCAGAACAAGTAAAAATCTACGAAATTTTCCATGGGGATTGGTAACTAACCATTGCAAGGACAACGTGAGAGCTTTGTCCAACTTTTGCAATGGCGACCAAGATTGAGACTTCTTGGGCCGTTTATTAGCAAGAAAAACGATGAACAGCGGACAAGAAATCCCGTGCCCTTTGGCTATTGCGATGCGTGAAATCTAAATCGATCCTTCTAATTGAGTATCAATTGCGATCAACTTCTGGCAAGTCTTTTTTTGAAGCTTGCCAGAGATGTATCGCTATTGATTTCAATTCAAGAAATATCACAGCCAAGTTCCAACCATAATCTTCTCAAGTTCGCGATTGGACATGACTGTGCCCGCTCCGACTCTCGTCAATCTATCCGATATCGGCTGCATAGCGGCCTTCTGCATCACAACTCCACATCTCCCTCCATTTTGAAAGAAAAGCCGTCATCTACTAGTGATTTGAGATGGCCCTCAAAAGGCCTATTCATAGTCGAATCTTACAACTTTCTCTGGTCTATGCAGTTCCTCCAAATCAAATACGAACTCGAGACCCATCTCAACGATGTAGCATACCAATACATCCAACACGTGGGCCCAACATCCTTGCATGTGCAAAAGGGAAAAGGAGGGTCGAAGAGACTGGATGGAGGACTACCGACTGATCAAGAACGGTGAAATTAATTAGGTTGTCCAAGGGTAAGTAGAATAACGAGATACAGAGAGATGTTTTATCGGATAGGTCAGCGGCAGCGGTATGGCAGGCTTCCCCTTCCCTAGCCTGTAGAAATCACGAAGTCAGCTCAGCACTCGAGCTCTACTAAGTCAAGGTCGGTATCGTTGCATTCCTGGCAACGTTAGGAAATCATCTAGTCGGAAATTCATCAATACTGATGTCTGATTGGGACTTTTCAATCGGAGATAGTAGTGAGCAAGGGCAATCATCGTTCATGATTGACTGGAGCGAACAATCGCCGTTAGTTTGTTAAGAAGGTTAACAGAATATGGGACGTTGGCAATCTCTCATGTTTGCGAAGCAGCATAGGAAGGCACCGTCGTGTTAGGCTTTCAATTCCATAGAAATTTGTTGTAGCTGAAGGAGTTCGGGTTTTGATTCTGCAGGCCAGGATCAATAACTGTACATCGGATGGACCATGTCACCTCCACCACGCTTGTTCAGCCATTCAGCCGCCTTAGCGTATCCCTCGATGTTGTGGCACTGCTTTCCAAAGGTCGGAGCGACGGGATCGACGACTGCTGCGGGAGGGGTATACCGGTGACCGCGCCAGGATTTGAAGTGAGGTATGTGAAGCTATGAAGTCCAATCGCAGTGATTGACGAAGTCCCATGCTGGAATCTGATAGTTCTCGTAGGTGTGGTTGAGAACGGTATGGTAGCCCATGTCTGCTGCAGGGTACTCTGCAAATGTGATATGCTGGACTAGGGAGCTAAGATTGTGGTCTTTGGCCCAGGTCTCTTGATTCGCGCTACCGGATCCGAAGGTGTTGCGTACATGATTGAGAATGTCGGTGAAAGCCAAGCTGCGGATAAGGTTAACTGTGGCTATGACTGAGACAAGTAGTTCAATCTTACCTGCTTACACCTCCACCCATTGAGAAACCGCAGACGATAAATCTTTCGGGTTTCTTGCCACGCTCCTTGAGTCGTGCGACTGCATCCGAGATTGCTTGCTTCGCAGCAGCTTCCATACCCTTCCACATATCAAAGTAGAAGGAGTGGACCAGATTACCACCATCTCTACGCTCGAATGGAACTGAGAACAGACCTGGGTTTCTTGCAAGGTGCCAGGTATTCATGCGCATTTCCGATTCGCTGCTTCCAAGGAAGGCGATTGTGATCTCACTGTCCCGGCTGAGTATGACTGCTTTATGGCCGTCGTTGACCCCTATCTCGAGTTTGGTGATTTGAAGGGTCGAGTCATTGAAGTATTGTGTGAGAGTGTTGGATAGGTTACTGAGGTTGGGAATGGCGCTCGCCTTCCAGAGCACATAGCCGGCCATTGCGATAATGCTCCATTGCTCGCCATTGTCTTGAGGTTTCATTCGCACAAGAGGCATGATGGAAGGTTGTCGTGTCGAGGAATCGCGTAAAGGAGTGTCGGGGGTAATCACTACAAGCCTCCGAGAGTTTCGAGGCGTGTGTTGTTCTTGCGCGTGTTGAGAGTGTTGATGTGTTGGACTAGTCGAAAAATCACGACATCCTGTCACCCTCTTCTCTCTTCCAGGCTCTCATCCTCCTCCATTTTGCCCTCGTTGGTGCTCCATCTGCGTGTTTGCCTCATACAGCCCCAAGGTCTGCCATGCTTTGTATAGAAATAAGCAGATAGACAAGTTAGATAGCTCCCTCCATTGATCTGCAATTTCGTGAGCAAATGCTCATCTACAAATGGACCTGCACAAACTTCCACCCTCATAAGTAAAGTGATCATGTCCCCAAAGCCTCCTCATTATTGCTGATGTTATTTGAAATCTTGTATTTCATGGTAGTCCGCTTTCCGCCAGTGTCAGTCTTTGCTTTACTTCCACACTTTGGCGATGGAACTGCGTTCTCTGGCAAGAAGAGACACTTTATCGAGTCTACTATCCTTCGCGACTTTGAACGAGCATTTGTTGGACAAATCTCATGAGCGCCGGCCAAGTCCTTGATGCGGTGCATGAAGGTAGCTTGATTGCTGACCATCTATCCCCGCCCGCCAGATCATCGGTCAAAGTTGTGATCTTACGAGAGCTGTCGCGCGGTATCTTTGGTTTGGTACCTCTCGAGCTCTTCCATGTAACACAGTATGCCATCTACAAAGCAAAGCCAGCTTTGTGTTTGAGATCTCTTTACCGGAATTAGTTGTCCCTCAGTTTCTGGCAACCTTCGAAAGTGATATCGCCGGAAACTCAACAATATCGATCTTGATTTGCGGAACTTCATCTCGGCTGGGCTTTACCTTAAAGGGCAGTGAATTGATGAGGCCACCGTGCTGTCTCCGGCTTCAGCTTTTCCCCCACAAGGACCAGCATTCACAATCGTAGGAGTCCTTGTCGCCTTCTCTTGCTGAGTAGTTAATTTGTAGAATCCATTCCATTCCATTCACAACGCGGCGCGGCGGTTCCAAGATTAGGCGTCTCATATATGCCTTTGACAATATCCTAGCGATGTATCGAGTTAGCAATACCATTGTCGCAGGGTTTGAGGTTGCTACGTTCGTCATGTTACAGCGAGCCTAAGAGGCCAATTAATAGACCAGACAGTGGAAGTCGTTGGCTATTAATAGTTCGGAGACTATTGATCCGGCAGCTAAAAGCAGGGCGGAGCCCCCTAAAGCACCTCTTGGCACTTGGCCTTCCAAGCCAAACGGATCCATCATCAACAACATTTCATCAAGCTGGGGAGAAACTCGACGGCAGACCGTCGCATCGTATTTTCTTGTATGCAGCTTCCCGAGAGACGTGCGAGGACTCCGAGTGAAGATCAGGCAAGAGATATAAGTCTTCTGGCCCCCAAGTGACCTCGGTCCGAGCACACTATTTACACAGTATTGGGGAAGTTATCGATCAGCAGTCATCAAATTCATGTTCAGATTGGCAGCCACACGCCTTCTTGCATGGACTATCAGCGGCTTCATTGACTCAGTAGCCTTCGAAATGCTTCATTTACGAAATAGTTCTTTCAACTTGGGATCGATACTGAGAAATTTCTGGCAACGTCCTGCCTCAAGCTCGCCAGAAAATCATCAATACCGATCTGAAGTTGGTAGATTCTAAACCCAAAGCTGGTGCCGTAAATGCTGGGGGCTAGGGAGACACTGAACTAATGAAGTGATTGTGAGATTGAGAAGGCATTGAGCCGCACACTCATTCGCATGCCGCAAGCGGCAACAAGCACTCATACAACTTCGCCCACTACCGCGTCCGCGTCCGCCGCCCGAATGTTAGAGGCTCGGCAAGCTGACCAGCCGGTTAGCTTACTACTCGATCGTATTTTAGGAGCTTGGGAAGCCTCTCGCTCCCTGGCGTAGGTCATCGGAGCCTTCTTTAAGGAAGACCCCTTGGCTGCAAGGCCGCCTTGGACTTGTACAGACTGTTCTGGCCAACTAGTTGCAACCATAACCAAAGCGTCTCGGTATAAATCAGAGCTACGTCGATCTTTACTGTCTTTGAATACCAGTTCAAGCACGAGAATTAGCTCTGGAAGAATTGTTGCCCAAGACGTTGAGTTCAAAGCCTCTTTGCCAATGTCATCAATAGTTCGCCAAGCTGCCTTTTCTTACGGAAATTCCTGAGCCGTCATCTTGATTTTGGGATCGTCTGGAGGCGTAGAGAAAGTTTGAGTTTCGATACAATATAAATACTGGTCATGTTTCCCACCAGATTGGGATATCAGAGCACCAAGTAACAATCCAGTCTCTAGAACCATCAAATTTATAATCTTCCACCAAACAACTGATCCGAGATGCAGTTCATCACTCTCACCTCTGCTCTCCTAGCGACGTCCGCCCTCGCAGCACCAAGTTGGCACAGATACGATCACGGAAAGCCAGCTCCCCCATCACCCTTTCACTTCACTTCAACTTACACCGTCATCGCCATCCCAAACGAAATTATAAACACAACTGGCTCACCAACTCCCGGCCAGCCTGGAGCAATCGGTTACTTCAACTACGGAATTAACAGCCAACTCGATGTAATCTGCTACGTTCGTCTCTCCTCTCGACTTCCCAAATACCCCACGACCATGACTAACAGAACCATCAGAACATAACCCTCAAGGGCGTCAGAGGCCCATACCAATCCCCAGCCTTGACAGCAACACACATCCACCAAGCCAACAAAGGCTTCGCAGGCCCACCACGCATCGCCTTTCCAAACCCTATTGGCGACGATAGTGTTCGTCGTAGCGTTGGATGTCTTACTGGTCCTTTCCGTACTGGTGTTAATGCGAGTGGTGTTGATACCGGGACCGGGTTTAAGGTTGCGCAGATTGAGGCTAATCCAGCTAACTTCTTCACTGATACTCACGTCATGGCTTTTTCTCAGGGGGCAATTAGGGGACAATTGGGTTAGATCGTTAGGGTGCGGAACTGTGGTGATATTAATGTTAATTTCTAGTCCTTTTTTTTGTTGTTGGAAGACAGAAATAATTCTAGTTGTTGTGAATGGCATAGTACGTCGTGGTCCCAATCTATACACTTTTCTCACACTTGAGCAACGAAGACCATCTCTCGCAACGGATAAATCAAACTCACCAATCCCAGCGCCAATGTTGACCTTGCTGTGCTTCGCTACTCCATCCAAAACTAAGTCACAAATTTGAGGCAGCATTCTTTCCTCCCCACACCTCATCCCGTAACACTCCCGGCAGCCCAAGATAACACGTTGCTGATACGGACAAGAACAGATATAGTGCTGTTGCTCCCCGTCAATTCTTCATTCACCACTTTCTGAACATGGTCGAGCCTGTTCTTCAAAAGCCCAATGGTAATCTCCTGGTTTTGTTTGAGAGCTCTCAATTGCTGGATTTCCAAGTCGAGAGAAGCCACGGCATAGGTACCCATAGTACCAAGCGCCAATAAAGCAGCACAAAAGAAAAGTGCTGATGCGGATGATTTGACGGATCGTCTGCGTCGTTGCTTCGGACGCAAATTCACGTTTGTTTTGCTGGTTTCGTTGACTCGGATAGTCTTCCCATCAACTCTGATCGATTTGGGCTTTGAGATTTTGGTAACGCGAGACCCTTTTCGGGTTATTGATTCGGTCCAGGAGACTCTTCTGGCCGTGGGAGGTGTACGGGTGGATGTTGATGATTTGGGAGGAATCAAAGATCGGTTTGGGAGTGAAAATGTCATTTCTGTCTTCGTCCTACCTCCCGGGTAGATTGTTCGTCGGACTTCGGAGTAATACTTGGGTTCGCAGTAGGTCTCCGATGAAGGCCTTTCACTGGGTTTGACCGGAGGAATCTGCGACGAACCAGGCACTTGTATTGTTGACTGCGCGCTGGTAGCTGGAACATCTGATGGAGTCGGAGTAGATGAGTGAGTTCCTCGAGAAGACGTGGTTGTGCCGGAGGGATTTTGCGAAGTTCGCAGCATCTTGCCGTTGGTTGCTGATTGCTTTCTGGTTATTTCGCTCTCTGGCAGCACGGTCGGAGTTGATCTGAATCCCATGAAAGACTCAAAAGACTCGTATGACTTGCACTCTGCGGATAGGTAGATGAGAGGGACTGCAGTGATTTCGTTTTCTGCAAATCTGTTGCTGATTGATGGTTTGACTGAAGTCCAGCATTGTGGTGAATGAACGATTCAATAAAAGAAGTGAAGATGCAGGAGTGTTTGCTGCAAACAGATTGCATTTGGATTGTATGAGATCCCTGGGTTAGCTGCATGTAACTGGAATGTATCATCTCAACTGCATTCCCTCGCAACCCTTCTGGGTTGGATTCATCTGGTAATGCGATTGGCTACCTTACGCAGATATTTTGCTGTTGCCGACTACCTAGGTACTCATTCCCGGCGACTACGAGGAGTGCGATGAGCAACATCGAATCAATGCAATTGCTGATGTGGATGATGTTCAGAGGACAGAGAGGATGGAAAGGAACTTCCTTTCCATCAATGTCTTTTCTATCACATGACCTTAGCACCCGCCGGAATTTATCTCCGATCCCTCCAGGGCACTCTGAGTCCTTTCCACCACCCCGTCCATTTCCTCCATGATCTCCTTGGTTCAGCTCCAGCCAAATCATACTAACATAGTAGTACATGTCTTCAAAACGAGCCAAGCTACTTCACTCATCGATCCCACTTCGTAATCTAGCTCCCGTTCTTGGTATGCGGGCCGCCTAAGGCGTGCCATTGGAAGTTGGCTGCGAATCACACACAAAAACACAGAGGAACGACAACATGGAAGTTCTGAGACATACAAAAGAGACTGACGGCTAACATCTATTAGCTATAACCCGCAGGTGAAACCCGAAGCAACACGCCATGAAGCGGGATGAGCAGATGAATATGCAGCTTTGATGACATGGCGGTTGGCCAGGGAGCGAAGAGTTCCAGAATGAAGGCCATTGTGAGCCTACCGTCAACAGTCGGACTGGGATCTCTACTGATGTGACTTTCTTTTTGTCTGCACAATGTGCTCATGACTCCCCGCCCCCGCTCACATGCTTCCTTAAACATGCAGAGCCTCAATGGACTTGGTGATGAAAAGTACATAGTAAGGACCCCGAAGTTGCATTCTTCAATAATCCTGCTCTAGCCAGCCTCGTAGAATTCCCCAGATTTTTTTTCCCACGCTCATCACGAATAGGTTTGATGCAATGGTGCTCATAATCCTCCGTCTCCTCAAATGTCTCATTATATCGTTTCTCTCCATCGAGTCCGCTAATTCGCTTCCATGGGATGGTCCAGCCGCGACACCAGACAGCCACCTGGATTTTCATGCTTTCGGATGGACACCAAAGCCTACCGAGTTACCAAGCTTTGAGCTCTTCAAACGACAGGACACAGCCACTAGTGTCTGCGGTTATATCAATGCTGTATCATGTAGGCTTTGTGATGTCGTCTCCTATCCATGACTATCGCTGATGCCATTCTAGCTGCGCCCCTTGCCTGCCCCTCGGGCTCAGCGTGCGCTTTCAATACAGCTATCAGTGGGGTTGGCTGCTGCGCAAGTTCAACCGTCCAAAGCGGCGCGGTAAATTATGCGGGATGCAACTTCTTCACAACCTGTTACGACTATGGGATGATGAGTTCTTGCGACGCTGCTTGCCAGAGCAACACTTTGGCCCGCAAGTGGTACGTCTTGGAGCACGAAGTCCTCAGCTTTTTTGACAAGAAGTGACACACTGATGACCTGACAGTTCTGCTTCCGATAATCCTTCCTGCTACAAATGGGACTTCAAGGATATCGGCCATCGCTACTGGGGGTGCACATCGACTCGATTCAATAGTAGTGTCAATCTCCAGGCCACAAGAACTCAAGATGCCCAATTTGCAAGCATTGGTGCAACAATGGTGGATCCTCTTTTGGAGGCTACATTGACAAAAGACTCTGGCCCATTGCCTCTGGAGACTGGCGTCGTTGGATCTGCAGGTGTTTGCACGTCAGTCGCTCCTATCTTTTTAACTCCTGCGTTGAGATGACCGCTAACGAAGGATTTCAGATGGGGTTGTTGGGGTTGGAACTGTTCCTCAGCGCAGCCTTGCCAGGAGCATTTGGCATGCAACGGTGGGTATTGTAAGGACAAAGGCCCGACCAATTCCACATCTCCCGCCACTTCGCAGGTAACGTCTAAGTCCTCAGCAGTCGCGGCCCACACTTTAGGCACAGGTGCGACCGCTGGACTATCAGCAGCTGGTGTACTGAGCCTGCTGTCGATTGTCGGCGTCGTATAATAGAACTCGAGGGCCTGGACAGCGGAGTTTGACCACTCTTGTGTCGACGAGATTAAGGGCGGTAGACTAATGGACTCCCATCGTGAGTGCGGACACAAACTAGCATATGGGAAATTCAGCCGCTGTTGTCCAACTCTTGATGCACAGCTCATTGACCGTGCCCTGGATCTGGCCATGGAGCAGTCAACCATTGATGTCGAGATAGTCGGTACACTCCGAACTCCGAGACTCCCTCCCCTCGTCTTCTGGCAATTTGCAATGCCAAGTGGAAGTGTGGAGCGCATGACTCGCGCTTCTCGCCAGGCGTTCCACCCGACGCGTGTCAATGCTCAATGCCCATGTCATAGTGGAGTCGCCCTTCCATGGATACTCGGTCACGAGCTAATCCGACTCTGGTCTTTTCCGATGCGTCCCGGCGCTGTAAAACTCTACTCAACAGCGTTGTTGTGCCCGATAAGAAACTCTCCACGCCTCCAGTTCGACAATGGATACCGAGCCGCGTCATTCCAATCCGATTCTTAGTTTCAAATCCCCATCCGCGCACTCATCTTCGGCTTCGGCTGCCATGGCCAGGCGCCAATGACGGTGTGCTCAGTGTATACGTCGTATGCCGTGACGTGAGCGCTTTGCCGGACCGGTACAAGAGTTGATATTCAGTAAAGATCGTGAAGTCCATTCGCTTTCTATTGCCCCTATTCGTCTCTGATCCCACTCATTCTTGTGATCGCTATCAGAAATCATGTACAGTCCTTCAGCACTTGCAGTTGCAGTATTTGCAACTCCAGCTCTCACTGCTACCCATAGTTTCTTTGCAGGCTCTTTTGGAGGCTCCATTATCCATGGACTTGAATTCGATGATACAAGCTTTTCGCTGACGCTTGTCAAGAACATCACCATCAACTCCACTTCTGGATCGAAATGGATCCACATGGACGTATGTTGAAGCTACACGTTCGCGAGTACTCTTACAAAGCTGACGAGATCAGTCACGCAGGAAGAACCTTTATGTCGCCGCAACTGGTGCATTTCAAAGTTACGCCATCTCATCTGATCTGGATCTCACATATCAAAGTAATGTATCAACTTCTACCGGCTGCGGAAATCCCAACTTCATCACGTCAAGCACCATGGGTCCATATGAAGTATTCGGAACCTCGTTCAATATCAGCTGTGCCACCCAGGTTCTCTATGTAGACGAAGGAGGAAAACTAGTGTCTCAAGTTGCCAATGTGACATACAACAGCTCCTCAGCAGTCCACGGTTCTGATCTCAGCCCCGACAACCAATTCTTATACTCTGCTGATGATGACGGAAACGGAGTCTGGACACACAGCTATGACTCTGCAACCGGCGACGTGACACTGCTCCAACATTTGACGGCTGCGAATGGGAGTGATCCAAGACACTTGACTGTTCATCCAAACGGAAATTGGGTTTACGTTGTCTACGAAGCAAGTAGTGAGGTTGCTGTTTATGCTCGAAACACGTCAACTGGCCTTCTGACTTTCAATAACGAGACTTATTCGCTTCTTCCAGATGGTAAGTAGCCTCTACTCTTTCTTGAAACTGATCGAGACTAACCTGCAACAGGCTACACAAACGCCACAAAATCCTACTGGGCAGACGAAGTCCGCATCTCAGGCACCTCGACCAACAGCACCAACGGCACATCACCCAAATACCTCCTCGCATCAACTCGTTCCAGAACCGTCGGTATTACTGGTTACGTCTCTGCCTTCTCCCTTGATGCAGCCACGGGAGCAATCACTGAGCAGCTTTTTCTCACACCCACGACGGATAGTGGTGGCTCCGCTAATGCCGTTGAGCCAGCGCCATTTAGCGAGCAGTTCTTTGCTATCACGGATAGTGGGAGTAATTTCGTTGAGGTGTGGGAGATTGTTGATGGAGTGAATGGGACGAGTGCGAGTGCTGTTGCGCATTTGGGATTGGAGGGTATGCCGGCCAATGTTAAGTGGTATAGTTAGGGAGTTGGCCATGGAGTAGGATTAGCTATGGAGTCTCATCATGTTTCTGATGTATGAATTCTGTTTTGACATGTTTAATTCAGCACGACAATCTCCCGTCTTCGAATGAGGCTATGATCGAGACAGTATCCCATTAATTCAGCTGATCAAGCCTCAAAAAGCCATCCTTTTCATGGGTGTTTAAGTGAGGCTGGCTCGGTAAATTTCCCACATTCAAGTTCGGGCTGCATGCGATGTTCGAGAGGTTGACTTTCTTATTCATGGGTTCAAGGACTTCCAGACCGATGAAAGGTTTTGTTATTATTGTTAGGCGTTTGAAAAGCATTGGATTGATAACGTTGATGTAAACGACCACCTGAAGCAGGGGGAAGTATCCATCCATCACCCCATGAAGACGATGGCCTTGTGAAGTACCCTTCTACAATTATTTCGGAAGCCGTCTTGTGATCCAATAGTAACTATGGCCAGCTGAATGACCACCAGGATTGGTTCTCCATCCAAGGCGGCGGGATCATCATATGCTTCGCCCCTTTGACTACTCCACTCCTTCATTTCCAACGATTCGAGGTCAGTTGTCTTGGGAAGGTCGGAAAGTCCTAGGCATAGCAGGCCTACTTCTTGGTTAGGAAAAAAAGAGTTCGTACTTCCCACTATGAGCTGTGAATAGATCTTTGTGGAGCATGAATTCTTTTACTGGATCTGACCACCCACGATCAAATGTAGTCAATTGGTAAAGCAAATTAATTGTTCAATCGAACGCAATGAAGGCCCAAAAACGAAGAGAGATGCCCAGATTGTGTGAAGAAGAATGTTCGAGGAAGGGGATAGTAGTGTAAAGGAGGAAAAGGGGTGATTTGTCATTTCCAAAATCGGTCCGAGAATCTGCCGGCTCGGATCTTCTCAACCTCAACCTCCAGTCTCCATCCGCTTTCACAAAAGCTTCTCCAGCGATTGCCATCGCGACCCTACCATCAAACAGGGTCCCTTATCTTCTCCATTCCCTCAAATCTCCAGCAATCTGGGTCTTTTAGATCCGGGAACATGCTTTCCCACCTAGCCAGAGATGCCAGACTGCTTCTAATCCATCATCGACACATCCTCTCTACCCGATAGATCGTCATCTCAATCCCATCGACAATGGGGCTCCTCTATCCGTTCTAACTTGGTCATTTTCTCAAGAACCAGGATATATTGGACATTATGCTGGCTCCTTCACGAAATGCGAACCCAGCTTACGAAGTATCAGCGAGGCAGTCAACTCAGTGCGCACTTACTTGTGCTTAACCTACTGGGAGGTAGATCTCTTACAGTCTTATTCGGTCCTGAGAACGATGTTGATAAGAGCATATCAACTCATCAACCTAGTTCTCGAATACTGGGGACAAAATGATCTTGATTTGAGTATAGCGAGCTTCTAAGAATGGGGATGGATGACGAACCAGCCTGGTGCCCGGACCAAACTGGTGTTTTTGCTTCCTGCTGTCGAACAATACATGCTTGAATGCTGCTTCGGGCATTCCGTTCTGGTTCAGTTTGTTGACTGCATTCTTCGAATGTGCGCGGAGAAGTTGCAGCGCTTATGCTCTGGGAAGAAAAGGGCATGGGAATTTCTCCTTCCAAGGTTGTGATTTTGGAACGCGACAGTCCTCCCCGGAAGTAAGGGTGCTGTGGCATTTCATGAAACATGAGAGATGTCCAGGCTGTATTGGTGTTCAGATTGCGATAGTTGACTTATCATTAACTATGGGAAAGATATTATGATCTTGTTTCTCTCATTATGCGGCCCGGGCAATTAAGGAAAGACCTATTTTTACAGCCTTATTACTAGCCAAGTTGGGGAGCACGAACACCAACCATTGCAGATGGACATCAATGCGTCAGACCACGCAGACATGGAGTTTCAACAGAGGAGATGACAGCACCCTCCAGATACAATTCGGACATCCTTCAATGACACGAGGCTTTTAGGGATGAGGAAGGCATTGGAAAGCTCCTGGTATGAGCAGGAAATTGAGAAAAAAGAGCGGGGAATCATGTAGTGATCGTTTCGTTAATCGTCATCGACCTCCTCCTTGTTGACCTCACCCATCCATACCACCGCCTTCTTCAGGACTCGTCTGGTGTCATAGTCCGTTCCATCACTACTTCCAACCAAGACGAGTGCAGGGCACGTCACAAGCATGATTCGCCAGCCATCCAACTCGTGATGGTCGTCAACAAGGTCGCATTCATGGAGCTGGTTTGCCTCCATGTCGGGATGCAGTACTTTGAAATCTAAGGGTAGCGCAGTCTTCCTCTTGAGCTCTATGGCGCTTTTTTGTGTCGAAAGCTCGAGAGACAAGGTGCCCAACCTCGTGACGATTTCACAGAAGTCTTGTATGCTGTGGTCATCGAGCGGAAGCATGATTTTTTTCGCCGGCGATGCTAAAAACACTTTGGCAAACCCATAGCATGTGGTTTGGATGGCGTTTAGAGTTCTTTCTCTGGTCTCCTTGGCATTTTCGGACGTGCCGCGTGGATGTAGAGATCGAAGCATTTCGCAGCGAAGCCTCAGATCGTCCCCAGATCCATCTGAAATTTGTTAGCATTTATGTTATGAACTCGAATAGTCGGTGACTTACTCTTCTTTAGTTCTTCAAACAGCCCGGAAATTTCATCTGCTGCGTTCGAGTAGAGTCTCTCCGCTCGCAATAGCTGACTTGCAAAGAAGAACGGATTGCCGAAAATCTTCGAGTACAAGAAAGAATTCATCCATGCGGACAGGATCAACCATGAATCTGTCCTCTGTAGTACCTTATCGGTAAGGCCTTCAGAAGAGCCATCGGTTGGACGCAGCCAGAGTTCTTTCGCAATGTCATCCGGAACAGCGTAGCGAGTCTTTATTCCTGCTCCCTTGCTGAATGGTTTTGCATTCTTCTCGCAGAACTTGCGGATCCGAAGTTCCAACTTGTTAAGCTGTTCTCCAATGCCGCTGTCTTGGACTGGAGCCCATGCTGCATTATTGTCCATAATCAAAACGAACGCTTGGGCTTCTTGAAGCGCGATTTCTTGATCAGCGAGCAGAGCCTCCAGTTGTTTGTTCCGACCTTCCAGTTCATGAACTCGTTCTCCAAAGCGTTGCGTCTCTATGTCTGGTGTGGGGCTAGGCGATTCTGGCGTACCCACTTCATGCTTGCTCAGCTTGGTTTCGATTCCTTTATTCTGAGCCTCCAACTTTTGGACCCTCTCTTCTAGAATTTCGTTCTTGTTATGCATTTCTTGCTGCTCAGCTTTGAAGTCTTGAACCCATGCTTCGAACTTTTGCATCATAGCTTGAGGCCCATTTCTATCCATTTCTATCTTTTCTAATTGTGATTGTACCTCCGGTGGCGCCGCTTTCGCCGCTGTTTCGATCGCATGTCTGGCTGAAGTGGTAGTCTGCATGAGTTAGCTGAGAACTTCGATCTTGCCGAGAGTTGTTTACCGAGCTGTTTAACTTAGCTTCGACGCGCTCTTCAGGCTGCTCTGAAGCTCGTTTGCGCTTTCTGGAAGGCTCGCCGTTATGGTCAGATGGCTTGGATGAAGCTGTCATTATGCGGTCAGCTTTGGTGGTCGATCTTTGTCGGTTTCGTGCCGATGCAGGGCTCATATTGAGAGATGTTGTTGGATAGAGAGAATCTTGTCGACTCTACACAAACGCTCTCACTACCAGCTCACTTCACTTCACTTCACTTAGATATGGCGGTCAGTTTGCAGCGGTATCGGACCTGTATTATGTTGTTCGGTTCAAATCCCAACATCAGCAATTAATCTCATAACAACTTCTTCGACTTCTTCAAAATGAATTACAAGAAGCTGGCTACACAAGCGCCCGGCTCTCGGGGAAGACAAACACTGGCGAACAAGCCCCGCTTGATCTGTGGCATTGATTTTGGCACTACACAGACTGGTAAGTGTCATTTGCTACAGCAAAGACTTCACGATGCGAATTTGGTTCACCCTGCTCACTTTTCACAGGCATCAGCGTGGTCAACTCCACCAAGAAGGCCGCCAGTGAAGTCGAGATTATTCGAAAGTTCCCTGGACCATCAAAGCACGCCAACGAGGTCTGGAAGGTACCGTCCATCATCGCATATCGAGACGAGAACTTGGGTCACGGAAACAGCCAAAATCGCAACGGCAAGACAGAAATCTGGGGATACCTAGTCACTCCTGGAATGGTGTCCTACTGTTGGTTTAAGATGCGACTCGATGATGACACTAAGCAAAGCATTTTTGACATAGAGGATATTCGTAGCATGAAATTGGTCCAAGGCACCGGGATGGGCTCACTACCGTACGGAAAGGATGCGACAGAAGTTTGCGGAGACTTCTTGCGTGGCATCTATAGTCACCTCATGCAGTTCATGGAGAATCGCTACTCCGCAGCTATTCTTAAGATCACGCCTATCGAGTTCTGGCTGACACACCCTGCGACGTGGTCTGACAAGGCCAAGAGCGCCACTAGAGAAGCTGCTCGACAGGCTGGATTCTTGGATCGCAAGAACGACGAACTGTTCATGATATCAGAGCCTGAAGCCGCCGCCATTGCAGCCTTGAGTGACACTGTCGAACATGGTGTACCCAACCAGGTATCACCAGGAGATATCATTTCGATTACTGATTGTGGTGGTGAGCTAGGTGTTTTCGCTACTCTAGTTCTAGCTAACAGATCTTAGGTGGAACTGTCGACCTGACTACATACGAGGTCATGGCCACGAAGCCACTTGAGTTCAGAGAAGTTGTTGTCGGTGTTGGCGGCAAGTGTGGCAGCACGACCATCGATCAAATGTTCCACGTCTGGATGGAGGAATGTTTTGATGACGATTTCAAGAATGTCCCCTTCGAACGCATAGGACCAGGATCTCGATTCATGCAAGAGTTCGAGTCTCGTAAGCGCGATTTTGGGGCAGATGATGAGGTAGACGATGACTATGAAATATCATTAGTCATGCCTGGTGTTCGTTCCTCCAAGCACTACGACAGCAGGAAGTCTGTTGTCAAACTCACTAAGTAATATATCTTATCTTTCTTCTTTGTATTATGCATGCTGACATTGCACAGGATCGAGATGGAGGGTTTCTTTCGAGGCACCGTCAAGAAGATTCAGGACCTTCTCACACAGCAAATCGAGGATACAAGATCTTCATTGCGTGGCAAGGGCATAAATGTGAGTTTCTATACCCGCATGATTGTGAAGATCTTCTTTCTTATTATGCCTTAGGCCATCATCCTTGTCGGAGGCTTCGCAGAGTCTCAGTACTTAGTGGACAAGTTGATCGGTTGGTGCGACAAAAAATATGGCCAAATCAGACTCTTCAGTCCCAAGAACGCGTAAGTCCCAGCAATCTTAATAAACATTCTTGTCTCTCGACTGACTCTCGATACAGCCAAGCAGCCATTGTGAAGGGCGCAGCCCTTCGCGGACTTGCCAACATCAAGCCGATTCAGCGACGATGCCGTCGCCACTACGGTTTCGTGACGGCTCAAGATTTCCGCGACAAGGTTGATCCCGAAAACCTTCTCTGGGTTGATGAGTGGGATGGCACACGGAAGTGCCACAACCGCATGCACTGGCAGATCGCAAAGGTTCGAAAATCTGACATTTCCTCTCTTAGCTGATACTGACGACTCAAATAGGGAGATCCAATCAAAGAAGGCTCCTTCGTCTCCCACGTTATCACCGAGAACTACTTCAGTGGCCGCCCAAGAGTTGGAGAGATCGAATTATTATGCTGCGAGGAAGATGTAGCACCTGAATTTGGAGCTGACAAGGCCGTCAAAAACATCGGCAAGATTGAATTCGATTTTAAAAAGTTGGTCATGGGCAACTTCGAGAAGCAAAAAGTCAACGGTAGGAATCTCTACCTGATCACATATGAGATTCGTGTCCTGCTGTCTGCAGAGCAAGGCACACTTCAATTCGAGGTCTGGAGTGAGGACAAGATTATTGGAAAAGCCATGATTGCGTACTCCGATGACGATGAGATGGGGGACGAGGATGATGAGATGGACGAGTAGTTCTCTTGGAATACGCTGGGATGAACCTGGATTTTGTCTGAGTCTATGGAGGCTTGGAAATGATGAGGGTGGCGGCAATTTCTCTGCATTTCTCGTGAATTTAGAAGCATTTTGCATCGCCTGGGCGCAAGTATATGATACGTTGTCAATCAAATTCGATACTCTGGGTGCTATTGGAGTCAGAATTCGACTTGGGCTTGTTCTTGTTGTCAGGTATCAGACGAGGGGTTTCGTTGGACATGTGGATGTGGCTACCGCTGTTTCAAACTTGCCAGGGACTGGTTAGCTGGGTAGCTACTGTTACAGGGCTCGTTACGCACTATGCATTGCTTTCTTCCCGCAATCTGGCTAGAAATCCGTATTTACCTGGGTTATTCTCATCTCTTCCTCGGACAGATTAGGCAGCAACGCGTGAACAAATTGCCATGGGTTTATTAATAGCAGTATCAAGTCAAAATGACTTTGGGCAAATACTACTATCGTGGGTTCCTGCCGGCTAAAGTAGCACTAACATACCTACGAGCCTTTTGCGACTTCTGAGAGAACCTCACGTTTTCAGCACGAACCGTCGTCAAAGAATATTGAACTGCCTACCTGCTTACAAGCTAAACCTCCGAAGCCGACGTCTCTTGCACTTTGATAGCCTCAGCTACCGCCTCTGCCAACGTGTCCGGATTAGTGAATCCGATAGCCTCATTGTCCCTACTCTCATAAAGTGTCCCGCCTTCTGTCCAAATCCTTTTTAGCGTAAAGCCAGTCGCCCATGGCACATCCTTCTCCCAAGCCTCCTCTTCCAGCTGCTTAAGCTGATCTAACGAAATATACTCTTTCTCCCACTTGGCTCCAGTCTGCTCCTCATACTCCGCGAGTATCTCATCTGGGGTAGCCGTGAACGAATTCACAATCAAGGCTTTGTTCTTCGATCGATCCGGGCTCTTCACAGCTGCAACAAGGAGTCTTCCGACACTATAATGCATTAGCTTCCACTCTTCTAATGTCTCCAACAAAGGTACTTACTCCGCCATCGTAGTAAAAGCAACCTTCTCCTTCCCAGTTCCTAGCAAATGTGCCTTCCTTTTCTCAACATCAAACCCGCCCATCCTGGGATCTGCCCTCGGCTTCCCAATATATCCATCCACATATGGTCCCGTAACCAAATAAGTGACCTCCACGCTCTTCACATTCTCCCTGATATACTTTCGCACCTTCAATTTCTGCTGGTGGGGTTTCTCCTTGGGGGATTTAGGTCCGTATTCGATGTCTGTACCGTATTCAGAGGGGAAGAAACGCTTGATGTTGGGTGTTTGTTCGGCGAGGGCGAGCAGGGGGATTTGTGAGGCTATTACTGCGCGGCCGAAGGCGCAGATGATTGTATCGTAGGATTCATAGGCATTGAGTATATCTTTTTCGTCGGAGACATCGCCGACGTGGATCTGGACGTTTTGGGAGCGGAGGAATTCGATATAGGGGGCTTTTGTGTCAAGGGTGGATTTGGAGGTGAATATGCCGAGAGTGCCTGTGGTTGTTGTTAGAGCAAGCTTCGACACCAACAACTCTACATCAACTAACCGAAACAAGATTTTTCGTTGATAAGTGCTTCGGTTATGTATTTTCCAATCAAGCCTGTTGCGCCGAAGACGAGGATATTGGTAGATGAGGCCGCCATGGTGAGGATGAGCTTGGAGTACGGTGAGTGAGGGGTTGTTCCAAGATACAAGTGAGCCTTCGGATAGCAGACACTGGTTGTACGGAGAAGCTGACATTCTCCCGGCAACAAACTTACATGAGCCGTAAGTCTTCAAGCTGCTGGAGAACGAGATCGGGCCATTTGGCAGAAAAAAGAGCTGGGAGGGAACGATTCAATGTATGACCATGAAACTGCATGGGACAATCGAATTTTAGCATCAAATCTGCTGGGAAAGTTGGTAATGCCTTGAAAGTCTTCGCAGAGCCTAGATTCAGTTAATATACAAGGCGGAACTGACCTCAAGTTTGTTAGTTCAACACTCAAGCCCAGTTCAAATACTCATGAATACCAAGAAGCGTAATTTGACAGCACTAGATACTTAATTTGACAAACCACAACACTCTCTCAGCATTCGATAGCCGACCTATCTTCTGCTATTATCCGCTTGAATTCGCCAGTCTCCTCGCATTGACTACCCGTTCGCACAATTCTGCACCCAGGCCTGTCATGGCTCTCGCCCCTGCCGAGCCCAAGCGTAAAGGACCAAGTGCACAGGCTGGACAGTCTTCTAAGACCTTGTGTTTGATCGGAGACAAAAATAAGAAATATTTCCAGTGTTACTACTGACGAGCAGAGCTTTCCTCGTTCCTGTTGTTGTTCATTATCTTCCTAGAGATGCTTCTCCATCTACAAATCGTCTTTGATGCCTCAGCAATTCTCAATCAACCGACATAGACGGCATCAATTCACGCATTTCCTCTTCAATGTATGACTAGTAAATCTAGCCAGAATGCCCGTCAACATCATTCTCGGGCTAGAAGTGCTCCAGCCCGGCCAAACCCTAGCTCAATCAGTAACTTTAGAACCCTCGCCAACAGCACGATGCTGAATCTGGTCACCACAAGAGTCGCAACACCAGGCCCAAAGGTCCTGCTGCGTGGCCTATTCTCATCGTCGAAGCCGATTCCTGTGCACCTGAACTTGTGGGAATTCTGTACCAGGACTTCTCAGCAATTCAACGTCGTGTCAAGTACCAATGGCGTAGAGAGAACCATAGGTGTACTGCTTGTAGGCATGATGAGCATTTAGAGACTGGATGTCTTATGTGGAAAGGCATCCGCAGTGAAATGGCCATAGATGATACAGCGTACAAGCAGGTAAGTACTTGCCTTTGCCGAGATATGCAATTTTTGCGACCCAGACGAGCAGCTCATTGTGAGACGTGATGCCTGACTCGAGATCGATGTTGGTCAACTTCTGGCTGTGTGAATTTTGAAAGTTGCCAGAAATTTATCCATGTCGATCTCGAAGTAAGGGACTTATTGACAAGAGGCGGTGCTTTCGGGAACTGTTTTGCCGTTGCTGATTGTGCACGGCGCAGGAAGAAGCACATACGTACAGAGCGCGTTCGTGTACACGCCTTAAAGTATATACCTCTCAGGAGCGGAAACTGCTTTTTAGCAAATAAATCAGGCTCTCTACCTCAAGAGCTGCGCGATCTCGTCTGGTCCCACGCCATGTCCCACGATCCAAACATCATCAGCGGCACGTAGGTCGATCAATCTCTTCCCTTAATCGCACCTCCATCTCCAAGTCCATTGCTCATCTCAACTTTGACATCGATAAATTCCCGGCAATGCAGTTTGTTCAGATTGCCAAAAATTCATCGATTGCGATCTCATATCAAGCATTTCCAAAACGAACGGCATATTTGACGGTTTCAAACTTGGGGGCTAAATTTACCTAGACGCCTGCGATGTCATCCTCAAGATGGATCACATCATTATATATACCGGAGCTGCCCATGATAGTTTCAGACGTTGGATGAACATCTACCATACCCATGACTTAGTTCGCGAGTTATATTCCCCCCTGTTCCATTGCTTAACCCTCGCCAGTACTCTGGCGCAGGTCATCTCTATGATCAGCGGTCGCGAGATGTGGAATTGATGTTTGCTTGCAAGGGTCTTCGCAAGGTTGCGTTCAAGTTGAAGTGTGCGGGTATGACCCGTGCACATGTGGTTCAGCGTTACTCTCTCAATCTTCTTGTGGGCTGCGAAACTTGAAGGAGTTGGTCATTGACGCGGTTGCTAGGAGATGGGGAGCGCCTAGTGACTTCGACTCGGGCGAGTCGGGCGAGGAGGATTGCTGGGAGGATTGCTGGGAGACGTTCTTGCGGAATGGGCAGGAGAACAACGTCACGACTAATCGTACTATTCGTGGTCGCTAGAGCCCAAAGACTGGGTTGAGATGAAATGACTTGTCTTAGCTTAGATCTGAATCGGATCCCTATTTTCCACTTTGAATTTTGAAGAATTTGGGAAATTTATAACAAATGAGGAATTGTGTTGGGATCGAAATCTGTAAGTAACTCTGGCTTAAAGCCTCTATCAAACCTGCATGTAGGACAGACAGCGGCTCAGCCAGCGAACAAGGTTCAAGTACCATCAATACAGATCCAAGTACCATTACATACACAGGCTCAGATTCCACAAAATCAGTACCAAGTACAATTCAAAACACCGCACAAAGCGCAACAAAATCAGGTACAAGTGCCACAACATCAGGTCCAAGTATTAACAAATCAAGTGCGGGTACTGCTAAACCAAGTTTAACTACTCTTAAGTGTGAGGTTCAGGTACTATCGAATCAGGTCCAAGCACCAGTAAATCAGGTCCAAGTACCATCAAACCTGGCTCAACCATCATATATCGCGAGCCAATCCAATCTCTCACAGAAGATTGTCTCGGTAATCCAAGATCCACGTCTCGATCTTCCGGACGATGATGAAAGCTCGCACATCCAAATTAACACCTCGCTACCGCCTGGAGGAACCACTTCGAAAAGGCCGAGTTATGGGCCTTCCGGAACCGAGAAGAGAAGACGTCTCGACTCAAATGAGCCGCCCACTTAACAACAAGCTGGCTCGTCATCAACTGGTGTAACAAATCCAGGAAATGGCTCGATGTCACAGCCATCAAACGGCGCTCATTGTAAGCTTGCTAACTCAACATAAACCAGTCCTAAATATTTAGCAATTGCTGACCAGTATAGATCAAATTCAAACCACACTTCAAACCACAAAGCCCGAAGGCGAACAGCTGTACCTCGCGGTCCACGCACCACACGACCGTACACAAACAATTGCTACCGAGAGACGTCTCCTGGCTCAACTCACATGCCCCTGGTCTCGGAGACTGGCTTGTCAAAGAGGTCGACAAACACATTGCACTAAAGACCACAATGTCAAAGCACAAATCCTGGATGAGGAATACTAAAGAAGATCCCAGGTGCTACGGTGGCTATGTCATCTCACACAAATCTGAAAAATGGATCGCTGGCTACGAAGGAACACGAGCCTGCGAGATCTGTTGTTCGGCAAGACGACCATGCATCCTCATGGCGAGAAGGAGCACCGGCGAGGCTAGGCTGGTCGTTCTGCCCGTCCTGAACACCGCGGCGCCCGAGAACATAGATTGGACCTCCAAGAGAACCTGGATTACTGGAGCATGAAAAGGCTAAGCCTACCTGAACCTGCTTAAAGTTGCACTCACACATGCTGCTCGTCGACACCATTGCACGAAGTGTAAAACCCATGGCTAAAATGCCAACCTAAAGCATCAAATGCTGTATGATCAACGGCGGCTCAGCTTTGATGATCGTCACAATGAGTGTGCAGTATTACAGGCTGCTTAGCAGTAGCATCACACTGGATGCGAAAGCCCAGGCTCAAATGCCACAATCACAGCACTAAGTGCTACTAAAACTCGGCTTAAATGCCTTCAATGTCAGCACTCAGTGCCAGCATATGTCCCGGTCAGAGCGACTATGACACGGAGGATTTCTGACGAAGAAGAGCGCTGAAGGGCTCACATAGGAGCCTAGGAATAGGAGAAGTGTTGTTTCGATTGCCAAGCGAAAAATGTAAATTAGCTTTAAATTTCAGTCTAGTCTCAGACTTCCAACTCACCAACTTCGTCTCAGCAGTGTTCAAGATCAAGATGTATCCAATGCCTTTCGATTGTTCTTTGACAAAAGACTCCAGATCTCGGCAGGGATCGCTCGTGATGCTCCTGAGCAAACTACTGTATGCCTGGGATGAAGCAAGACAATTCTCAGGCATTTACAGGGTCTTCTGTCTCACTTCTGAAATAAGCAGAGAAATGTAGGTGGTCATAACTTGGCGATGTGGAGGCTCGGAGGCAAACCAAAGATGAGAAGAATGATCGGTCCAATCGACCCCTGATGCTGACTAATCTCTGCAAAACTGAAACCAGAATTCAAACCACTTCCGCCACCTGTCGTCTGTCATACAGTACACATGAGTTCAACTTGGCGCTCTATCCGTGGATGAGGCCGCAATCAATTCTCCATTTCAAAGTCTTGGCTTGAAGCCCGCATAATCAGATTTGCCTTCCAATTACTCTCTGCTGGACACTTTGCAGCGCTACTCCACGTCCAGTCCAGTATGACACGGAGCTGACAGAGGTAGACAGGATGAATTCCAGGTACTTAAAGGGGAAAATCGAGCGAGAGTGCTTATACCAAAGCTAGGTTCGGGCGATGCTGAGAATGATATTAATATATTGCGCTAGATATATATTGATAGATGTAACAGACGAGCCTCGTTTGGGCCGAGGGCTTCTTCGATTTCTTCAATCCCAATTTCACTGACTGGAACATGAGCTTGAGATGTATCCTCGATTGAAATCACTTATCAAAAGTCACGATTCAGGAGTGACAAGATGGGAATACAAGCCTGTCGAGAAGGTTTATATCGAATACGACAGTATATCGGATTCCGATGAATCAATCATCGTAAGGCATTCAACTATCTATCGCCCAACAAAGCTGATCGATACAGCGACCTACGACCCAAAGTTTCCACAACTGGAAAAGATGGATAGCGCTCGCCGCCGTTCTGGCCATCACTCTTATCGGCTCTGCTTTATACATACTCCACCATCTATCTTCAAATCCGAACGCCGGTACACGACCCAAACCTGTCGCAAACCATAAAATCGTCTGCAACAAGCCTTCAAAACGACTAGAATGGCGACAGTTCAATTCTTCCCAAAAAGCTGCCTACATCTCCGCTGTCAAATGCCTCATGCAGCAACCTTCTTATTTTCATGAGAACACCTCCTTCTACGACGATTTCATCTTTGCACATTCAAAAGTAGGCCATGTTGCACATTATGCGGCCGCGTTCCTGCCATGGCATCGGATGTACGTCCACGTCTACGAGAAAGCTTTACGCACGCATTGTGGTTACGAAGGCACATGGCCGTAAGTACAAAGGGGTTCCAAGTCTCGGCATGCGACTAACGTCATGCCACAGGTATTGGGACTGGACGTTGGACTCGAAGGACCTCTTCGCTTCGCCAGTCTGGGATCCTATCCACGGTTTCGGAGGTAACGGGAATAGAAACGAACTTGATGCCGTGGTCGACGGGCTTTGCGTTACCGAAGGTCCATTCGCAAATGTGGTTCGGGCGTGGAAGGGCCAGAGCGATAATTACGACCATGCTGTCACCTTCTATCCCCATTGTATGACCCGTGACTTCGCATTTCGCACCAAGTCGAAAGAAGACGTGGAATGGCTCCATTCACTGATTATGCCTGAATATGTCAACGCAATCCTTGAACGACCAAGCTACGACTTATTCTTCGAGTCCTTTGAAAACGGCGCTCACAATTCGATACCTCAGCTGATACGGGGCGACTGGTTAACATTTACGGCACCAAATGGTACGCAGTATCTATACTTTTGTTCCAGGACGACCGACTGACAAGCCTGTAGATCCCCTTTTTTTCCTCCATCATACACAAGTGGATAGGTTATGGTGGTTGTGGCAAATGCAGGACCCAGAAACAAGGCTCAAGCAGTTTCACGGCCCGGCAGAAGACTTTCGAAACACAACCATCAAACATTCGCAAGCATCGAAGAGTGACATCCTACCGATGGGCGGCATAGCAGAGGATATGAGGGTGGAGGATGTCATGGACACACAAGGTGAATATCTTTGCTATGAGTATTAATTGCCAGGACCGTTCTACGATATTACATGTGAATGGTACAATTTTCGAGAGGAAATGTTGCCTCTCTCTCTCTTTCTCTTCCTCCCCGAAGAATAATTGCCGCACCACACGAGAGTTGAACAAGACGCATAGCAAGGACGAGAAGACAAAAATCAATCAACCAGCCGCAAGCCATTTTTGATGCGGCGACCTCCGAGTTGTGAGCCCGGCGCGCTTCCAATTGCCGTGCCGATTGATTGCGGAGATAGGAATGCGTCAATGTCATTCTCTACTTGAGGCAGCGTATCCTGGCGAGAATCGATAGCGCCGGTTAGCCAGCTCTATGCCTTGCTCAATCTCTCTAACTCCAACGCTATCAATCCTCATACTGTCCACCATCTTATCCCCAAATCCCCTTTACAACAATCTTCATCGTCGCGGCCGCAACTTCTGTGATACTTAAACATGCCAATCCAAATCACGGACTTCACAAGTGTAGCTCGTAAAATCTTGCCGTTATCAATATCTGATATACCTGGTACTTTGAGTTACAAGATCAGTTAGGATACACTTTGATTTGATGAGTTGGAAGAGTGGAAGGAGAGATGTGCTTTGATTGTGAGGAATATACACAGAGATTGGGTATAGGCGGACAGGCGAGAAAGTGGCAGGAGAGATAAAAAGCTCGGTAAGTCAACGAAACTGTAAGTGGATCACATTGAAAGGGAAAAGCGCATCTGTTGGAGGAGAAAATCTCGAAATCGATATCACGTGGACGCGCGCCTCGACGCGTTCGTTTCCACACAATTTTCACCATTCGGAACCACCTCTTCGACAACAACATCAACATCATCAAGAGCGCCTCCGCAATGGCGAACGACGACGATGACAAGTCCGCGAGATGGTGCTGTTGTTTGCGAAAATGCGAGGGAAAACGACGATAACCCCTCGTGGACAACGAGACTTCGGAAACATATGCCGACAAAGCATAATTACACGGCATTACATGG
The DNA here is from genome assembly GCA_000738655.1 of Venturia pyrina ICMP 11032. Classification (NCBI taxonomy): domain Eukaryota; kingdom Fungi; phylum Ascomycota; class Dothideomycetes; order Venturiales; family Venturiaceae; genus Venturia; species Venturia pyrina. The sequence goes on along the minus strand of JEMP01000096.1, from coordinate 57,644 downwards.
GAAACATGTGCAAATCTTGCTCTATGAAGCTAGGTAGAGAGTTCCGTTGGCGTATTTCGCGTGAAAGACTTGCCAAGTTTGGTGAGGTTATGGACTTGGATTCGAAGTTACAGTGGGATTTGCTGAGACTGAGTTGAAGGCTGTGTAAAATGGGAAAACGACGTTGAGGATTTCAACGCTCATGACTATCCATGGCTCAGAATCATGCCGATTCATCCTTTCCCCAAGACGCAAGACAGTTTCAGAAACGTCGAGCTGGTATATGCCGTCTCCCATGGACTTCTATCTGGAGTAGTGTAAGGAAGTCTGCGACCTATGGGACGTTCCCTGGAGGTCGGAGTATCGAGTACCAGAGATGGCAGTATCCGAACTCCCATGCATTGATCTGCCACGCGCTCTTGTGAATTTTGTCCGCGGCCTTTGTTTTCGCGTCGTTGTTGCGGTTGCCGGCCACGTCACACGGCTCGACGTCCATCATCGCGGTGTCCTAAGTCAGTGGAGGTGCGACTGTCTCCTTGATCCTTAAGAGCCCCGACGACATCTTGTACCGTTGCCGAAGTGTCTGGTGGTGGTAGGAATTTGTTAATATAGAAATCGTCGATGAGTTCGTCGTTGTGATCGTCGTCAGCTTCGTGTGTTGTGTTGTGGATGACTCCCTTTGTGAATGATAACTCCCAGGCCGAGTAGATTTCGAGCAGTCTGGCCTTCTTTGCAGCCTATTGGATGGTGAGTCAGACTTCGCGTAGTGATTCGCCGAGCTGGTCGAGATGATACAAGGAGCCGTCGGTAGCGATGATACAAGGAGCCGTCGGTAGCGAAACGGGCCCAGAAGGCGACGTGAATCATACCGCTATCCAGAACCAAGGCGCGGATCGCTTCGATTTGGATCGCAGAGAGGTGGAAACCGTTTTCGTGGTTGTCTTTGATGTAAAATGCTTCGTCGCTGTGGGACAGGCCACCTCGTGCAAAGAGCGCGGCGTCTTCTTTAGTGATGAATCTTGGAGGGCCTCATAATCTGCTGGCGTTGTCTTGGTGGGCGCGGATATCCAAATGTTGTCTCGGATGTCTTTGATGGTGTACGAACCTCTCTTGATAGAGTCTGAGGCGAGTTGGTCCGCCAAATAGTTGTGTTCGATGACTAGATGTTCGTGGGACCACGGGAAGATTGTTGCGGATGTCGCTGCACTCGTGCTGTTCGATCAAGCCGGCGTGTGCTTTGGTAGCAAGACCAGTCTCATCAGTCGGGGTCGGTAAGCGAATCGAGTCCATAGTTTGCAGAAACGTTGTTGTCAAGGTTGTCGTCGACCCACCGAAACTGACAAACTTGAGGGACGATGCATGTCTGTCACACAATAAAGCAAACACCCGAGGACGACCATGGTGAATTCGGATACTTCAGGACCGCGCTGTGCTGGAAATATGACTTTACTCCTTACGATCCGTCAGGGCCAACAAACTGGACACATTCGAGGGAAGATGCATGCGGCAGATGCGGCAGATACGGCAGAAGCATGTAATACGTGGGCATCAATCAACAACGCGATACCTTTTCGGTTGCATCCAATCCGAACTAAATTACCTCCGAACCTCTCTGGCCCTGACTTGCCCCAACCAGGCGATGATTCTTTCGTGGATCGGCTTTCATTTCGTCTGAACTGCAATCACATCGTCTCTCCAGGGCTTCTCGGATCATGCTCCACTCCACTCCCCAACAAGTCTCCTTCATCCCCATGCTGTAGACAACAGCTTTTATGTCCACGAGTTACCTAACATGAGGGCTGCCTGTATGTTAGCCTTTCTTACCTTGATGTCAAGACAAGAGACACTCACCCAGCCTAGTTGTTGCATCTGGTAACGCAATATGTTAGCTAAGTACTTGGTTTGATAATAATTTTACGAAGGCAACTCATTTAAAGATAAACTTTGATAGGAACCTCTTACGTTACGGCAACAGGTCTATTACAGAGTTAGTATTCGCCTAATATTTTCTAATATCAGAAAACGTACCTCGTACGCCACTTTATTAGTGCCGGCTTGACCGATGCACTCTTTCTGTATGAAAGGACTCGTAGTTAGAAACTTGTTCTTTGAAAGATAGTATACTAACTTACGTAGGTTGAACTCTGGCGGTTTTGAATAGTAGCAGCGGTAGCTACTCCAGCAAGTAGCCCGACGAGGAGGATATGGATTTGCATCTTGAAATAATGACGAGGATAGTGATATCTTTTAGAAGAGGAACAGATTCTGGGACATGGAACGACAGGATTGGGCTTCCTTTTAGGACGTTCTGTGCCCCTCGTTATCGCTATCGAGTTGTGGAGGTGGGGAACCAAACAGCCGGTAAAAGACAGCAAGATCAAAAAGAGACCCACTAATAGCTCAAGACGGTTTCGATCCGTCGACCTCCGCCATTGAGCTGGTCTGACTGGATCCGGAGGGGGTTGGCTCGAGAGTGAGTCATAGGAGCTCTATGTTATCGATTGGCAGCGTGTCTTAGCAAACCATCGTTACGAACAACCAAGATTCGACCAAAGTCCAACACCCACTCGTCACAACTCATGTCCCCTCCTCAAGATCTCCCTCCCCTCTTCGACCAATTTGTCATTCTCCACCGTGTCTTCCATGATTCCCTTCACAACGTCCTCTAGCATCACCGCCGCAATTTCTTCAATCCTCACATTCCCCACCATACCCGTCCAACTCATTAGCGTTGCGAATGCACATTTGAGTATCGAGCCGTCAGTGATAAGACCGGGTTTGACGATGCAGGGGATGATGTTGTGTGTTTGCGCGTAGATGAGGATCTGGTTTTCGGTGTCGCCCTGGCGGATGTTAGGAGGTCGGGGCAGAGAAGCAAAGACTATGTCAAAGATAACTATCCTGCTATCGACATCTCCACGAGACAAAAAGATGGCAGTGGTATAAGAGGAAGAGAAATACTCACACGCATCAAACTATACTCCGGCATCCAACCAGGCCTCTTGCTCTGATCCCTCTCCGTCGCCGCACCGCTAACATACACAAACCTCAATGGCTCCATCCCTTCCCCTCTCGCCTCATCTATCGTTCTCAACCCAAGCATCGTATAATCTAGACAAATCCTCTTGAGATCTGCAAAATCCATTTTCTTGGATTTACTCGGTGTGACAGCAACTGTCCTAGGCATCATTAACGTCCTCAATCTACCTGTCCCGAACTTCCTCTCCCATATCCCATCTCTTACCAAGCCAAACACATCAAGCTCCCCATCCAAACTACTATGAAGAGATAAACCTACCAAATACAAGCCTCCACCCCCTTCAAAGCCTCCCTAACATCCTCGCCATATGCCCCGTAGCCATCCTCCCCTAAAACAACACTCCTCAATTTCGAAACATCAGCACCCTCTTTCAATCCCGCTGGCGCTTCAATTTTCTGACGTGCGAGGGCGGTTACGCTGGTGATTTGCGGGTGAGAGAGGGCTTGGCGGAGGACTTCTGTGGCGAGGTAGCCTGAGGCGCCTGTTATGAGGAGGTGCATTTTTACAGAGTATCGGCGGGGTTTGATGGGATGGGGCGAGAACAAAGAGAGATGGAAGAAGAGATAAGTTGAGGCCGGAGGGGATGTAAGACGGAGTTTGCGGCAATAGAGGTTGGGTCTAGCTGTTTTGGGAGGCGGATAGGCGTGTGTCCGTGAGTGAAGAGAACATGGAGCTCAGCGAGTCAAGAGTTTTTTATGTCGGAGTTTGCAGTGATACATGGGAATTGCTAGAATATGTCTTTGCTCGTATTCGAGGCATCAACTGGGGTTCGGCTCCAAGCGCAGCGACTCTTTCGATTCGTGGTGATATCCATACCAAGCCTCACCTAGACCACCCAAAAATTCTGGTCACTCATCAGCGTGATCAACTCCAAAACAAGTGTAGCCACATACATTCCCGAGCGCAATCTTCACTCAGACCTCCCACTCATCTTCCAGAAACCTCTTCTCATAATCCTCTGCATTGCTCATTCTCGGCCTTGGTTTCTTCTTATCAAGCGTGCTTTTCGCTTTTGTCCCATTCTCTTTGACCAATTCCTCCGCTCTGCTCAAACCATTGTAGAACGTTCGCACCCTTTCATGCGCCACCACCTTCGACGGGTTGAAATTGAGAATCTGCAAGCCTTGCATACTGACAGCACGAGACAACGCAACATAAGCCTGACCCTTCTCAAAGACGCGTCCAAGGTCAACCTTGACACGCTCCAGAGTCTGACCTTGTGCCTTGTGAATTGACAAAGCCCACGCAAGAATAAGTGGAATCTGCGCACGCTGAGCTTGCACTTCTCCGTTAGGCAACTCTACTTTCCAGGCTTCGCGTTGACAAAGCAAATCTCGCGTCGAGCCGTCTGCAATGGTGAATCGCACGACAGGGAAATGTTGCGTCGTGCTTGCCATCAAGTCCTTCATCTTCTGCCTGCGCTCTTTCAACCCCGGTACTTCGTCTTCATTCTCTTCTCTGATGCCGCCCTCGTTCTGTGCGGCATAATATTCTTCTTCGTGCTCTTGGTAGTTGTCAAACATTTGTTCCGACATGAATCCGATGATCTTGCCCAGAGAGCCATTAACAAGCGTCTCATCAATGTTTTTGATGAGCATGACTTGAGCACCCTTTTTGAGGGTCAGACACTCAACAGCCATGCAGTTAGCGAGCAGTTTGTCGCGATACTGTTTTTCAGTGACGGTGCCCGTGTCTTTTGCTTCAAATGTTTTGACTTCTCCTTGTAATTGGCGCATGCGGAGATTGTTCGCATTATCGACTTCGGCGCGCGTTGGAAACAACTCCGTGGCGGTCAACATGTCCTCAAAGTTCAGCTCGCGGTTCAGTGTCCTGAATTTGGCGATAGACTGCTGAGACAACTTGCCTTCTCGCATCTCATTGAGCATATTGGCAAATTCTATGACACATTAACTCTCGTCCTAAGTGAACAGAGACCGAAACTTACCTGGATCCTTCTGTCGGAAAACCTGATGCAGACCAATAGTATGCTCAATACACGTATTCCACGTCCCAGCCTCGAAAGCAAATTGCGAATCTCGTTGCTTCCCATCTGCTCTCCTACCATCGGGCACAGGTGGTAATTGAAAAAAGTCACCAGTAATAACAAGCTGAATCCCGCCAAAGGGCCGTCCGTTATTGCGCAATTGACGCGCGATCTCTTCCAGTTTGTCGAACAATTCTCCATCAACCATGGACACTTCATCAATGATAAGTACTTTTGTCCTCATCCACCGATGCTTAGCCTTCTGGTTTCGTCTAATTTTTTTGACGAGTTCGGGAACCTCCTCTTTACCCAGTCCGATTCCAGCGAAACTGTGCAGAGTGACACCGCCAACATTACAAGCAGCGAGACCTGTCGATGCCGTGACAGCTACCCGATCCTGCTCACGGGTGTATTTCTTGCGCAGGCTGCTGATAATTTCACGAAGCAGAACGGATTTACCAGTGCCAGCGGAACCTGTGAAAAAACAACTCTTCTTCTGTTCCACCACAAGATTGAGAACATGCTGTTGCTCGTCACTTAGGAAGACCTTATGGACTTGTGACTTCTTCTTCTTGGCAATTGCCGCTGCCTTGTCCTCTTCCGTAGCCTCATTTGTTTTCATAAGCTTGGCGTTCTTCTGCCGCAGCTGTTTCTGCTGGTCTTTGATGGCACTGGCGGTGATGTTCCAAGGATGTGCCGTTCTATTGGTGTTCTTGGGTAATGGCGTGAATGCGCCCGTAATGGATTGTGTGTTTGACGTTGTTTGTCTCCTTGGTGGCTCTGGTTCTGCCAGATCCTCTGCCTTCTGTTGCAGCCATGGTAACGTCCTTCTCTTGCTAGGTCGCGCCTGCTCAGGCGACTTCTGAGGCGGTGCGCCATTGTTGTACGCGTATTGCTTCCACACTGGAGTTTTCGCCTTTGCTCCGGGAGGGGGCTGAAAATGTTCCGCTGGTGAGGACGACCATGGCAAAGCATCGTCTGAATGCAAAGCCTCCACCTGTGCGTGTGAGAGCTGCGTATGATAACGCGAGTCGTTGGTTGCAACGCTGGCCTGCCTCGATTGTGTCGGTCTCATGTTCAGTTTGGACACAGGAACAGCAGGAGGAGGTAAGTTGGGGTACTTGACTTGGCCCTTCGTTATTGGATCCTCAATGTCAAGATCTATGTCGCTATCAAAATCATTCTCATCGAAATAGACCTCACCACTGGGTTTGTTATTCGCAGCACCTAAACTTGGGTATAGTGCATCCTCGAACGTGTTGTCTGGGGCCAATGCCTTTTCCAATCCACTTGAGGTTCTCTTGATGCCAACGTGCTGCATTGCAGACCAGCTTCTACTCTTTTGGACGTTGCCATTCCCATTTTCTAGAGGCATCCTCGATTGCGCAGCGACTGGTTTGGCTTGGTTTGAGGTCGCGAATGGCGGACTAGACGAAAAGAAGTGCTGCATTGAGGCGGCACCTTTTTGCGAGCTGCCCGCATTGTGAGTCTCAACTGCTTTCTTAAACATGATGTTCCCCGAACCGATGATGCGAGGCCGTGGACGTGTAGAAGTCTGGAATTGACGCGCCCCTATGGGAGAGTCTGTTTGAAATGAGTGTATCGGTGCAGAGGCTCGGCGAGGAGAAGGCGAGCTGAGAAAGCCTTCGAGTGAGTGAGTCGAGTCGCGAGGCGAGTGCAACGAGTCTCTGAATGGGTACAAAGAGCCGTCAAAGTGATTCGAACCTTCGTCCCGTCTCGACTCCCTCTTATCCGTCCAAACTTCACCACTCTTCCGTGTTCCAGTTCCCCTCGCAACACCCAGTGTCGTTTCCCAACGCGTCACAGCGACCAGATTCCTCCAGACGATACCAGGTAGCCTAGACACAGCTTTCCTCACCTCAATGCTGACCACCATGCAGTAAACGAAAAGGACCGTCGGTAGAAGGAAGAAAAGGAGAAAGGGAGAGGAAGTCACACTAATAATCATGTGCGAGGGGGCGTGGTGGTTGGTTCTCGTTGTTGTGGGATGGGATAGTAGAGGCGTTTGGAAACTCATCAAATGAGTCCTCTATACGTTTCCACGTGATCCTGATCAACAAAGTCAGATATTTTTGCGCAAAATGCAATAGGAGACACTAGGTTCAAAAAAAAAACGCGTATACTAACGCGATCTCGAAGTCTTTTCCTCTTTATCAGAACCTTGTCAGTTGCCCTGATCGATTGTTGTATCACAGTGGGGTACTTAGCTGCAGTGATGGTTGAGACGTGCTTGCAATCTGGGTTTTGATGGCAACTTGAATCGCTCGGATTGAGATTGATATTGTCAAACTTGAAGCGGTTCTTGGAAGATAAAATGCCGGAATTCTCCACATTATCGATCAAAATATAGCCATATTCAATCAGCCTCACCTCTTATTTACGGATGTTGCGTGACGAGTGGAAAGGTTCACGCATTCGTTCAACAACTTAGCATGAATCGCGGAATTACACCTCAAAAATTCAATAATTACATTGGTCGAAGACGGTTTGGGGGTATCTAATTGCGCGCGTGTATGATCGAAAGAGATTTCCGACGCCACCAAGAAGAATTGGAGAGCGCCATATAATCATAGCTCGCACCCGCAGCAGCAGCAGCAAAAGCGGTGTCTCGTGGGGCATCTTACATAGATCTTCAACTGTGGAAATCGACATACGAGGAGAGTAGCAATGGAATGCATAATGAAACCAAGTAGAGTAAATGGATGATAACAACAGCAACAAAGATCCCCTCCATGGAAGGAGTAAGAGAGAGAGACTGGCAACAGCTCTACCCAAGAAAACAACAGACGGCCTACACAACAAACAAGCAGCCTAAGCCACCATTGCAACAACAACAACAGCTGACTCGACTTGAAATCCAATCCCGACCCTCCCACACATAGCAGAGATGTAAGGAAACAAGGAACCCCATACCCCAGGGAATCATTCGGTTAGAACCCAGCTAGCCAGCCGAGAATCCGCGTTGCTGTACCAACCCATCGGCAAAGCAACGAATAAATAGAAAGCCATGGAATAGAGATCCGTATGGTAAATAGCTGAAGTGCGAATAGCAAGGAAACAAATTTGCGTGAGAGGACTGCAAAGCAATACTTTTGGGGGATCGTATCGATAGGTACGCCGACGCTGGGAACGACACGACAGATATGAAATCATTACATGCCAGGAGGAGCCTCACTGAACTATGCTGGGAAGACCAACTGAAGAAAGCGGGATATCCATGGTCGAGGAGACGGTGGTCGAGAAGTGAAAAGTGGAGGAGCATGAGATTATGGAGAGTCGTGGAAATGTAGCCATGGCGCAAAAGTGACTGAGAGTAGTCCTTTCCACGAGCATGATTTGGCCAAGGGCTCAACGAATTAACCCTGGTATCCATAGCCACCCTGGTATCCTCCCTGGGGTTGCTGTTGGTTCCATTGCTGCTGTTGTGGAGGAGCATTTTGTCGTCCCTGGTGTTGTTGGGGAGGGTAGCTTTGCTGGTAAGGCTGAGCCATAGCTGGGCTCCCATAACCGCCTGGAGTTTGTCCGTAGCCACCTGGTTGAGCGGAGTACGGGACTATCAAGATTAGTGCATGGACTGACTGGAAATGTGAGTGGAGATCATACCTTGAGGGGAGATTTGGCTCGGGCCACCATACTGAGGATATCCGCCTGCCGGGGTCTGCGGCGTGTATGCAGATGGAGCAGCACTTGGAGGATAGCTATCGTAGCCACCAGCAGAAGGAGCACCTTGACCTTGGGGAGGACGTTCCTTGCCCCAAGAGCACTTTAGTGGCCGGCCGTTCACGTTGTACCCATTTAGCTGGCAAATGGCCATGGCGGCGTTCGAGTGTGTCTCCATCTTGATGAACGCAAAGCCGCGATCGGACTGGAAGCGTGTCTCTACGACGTATCCGTAGTTGCCGAAAAGGGGCACGAGGTCGTTGACGGATGTGTACGGCGTGAGGTTGCCAACGTAGACGGTAGTCTGCCACTCTGGTGTTTGAGATGCGACCTGTTCATAGCTTCCCATACCCTGGGTCGGGAATGGGTTGTGATTCTGCTGGAACGGACTGGGGCTCATTCCTTGAACTGACAGGGCCTGTTGCTGCGCCATAGATGGTTGTCCCTTTTGGTTGGCCCAGTTGCAGCGAATTTGGCGTGATCCCAACCACTGTCCATCCATAGCAGCGAGTGCCTTTTCGGCTTGATCGCGCTCACGGAAAGCAGCGAACCCATAGCCTCGAGAGCGACCAGTTTTCATGTCCCACATAACACGTGCTTCGGACACTGTGCCAAAGGCGGAGAAAGCCTGCATCAACGTCTCGTCATTGACTTCGTTGGACAAATCTCCGACAAAGATGTGATAGTGGTTGGATGTGTCCTCCTTGTTCGTGTTGTTGTTCTGGTAAGCCCAGTTGACTCTGATCTCATTGCCCAAGATAACACGGCCATTCAAAGTCGACATTGCGTGTTCTGCAGTCGCTGGGTCGTCGAATTCAACGAAGCCATAGTTTAGACCAGAGGCCTTCACGTTCTTGTCCGGGATGACTTTAACGCTGACAACATGTCCACTCGTCTCGAATATCTGCCTCAAGAGTTCCTCTGACACTTGTGGGTTAAGATTTCCAACATACAGAGCGCGCTTGTTGGGCTCTGGCGCAGAGCGACGCTGCTGGCCAGGCGTGTACTGGCCGCCGCTGGACATGGGAGAGGTGATGGCGGTTGGGAGAGGGTTGTTGTTCTGAGGAATGTTCAGGGGCGGCAGTCCAGCAGTTCCCTGGCCATTGTTATCGTAACCAGGCGGTGCGCCAGATGAGGCGATGTGATCTTGCTGCATGTCGGCCATTTCTCGAGATGGACGATGGCAAGTGAGGTTCTGATGCGGGAGTGGAAGGGGGTACTTCAGGCTGAAGCGAAGAAATCGTTTGGCGCAAAAAGGCAACGAGAAGAAATTAGATCTTGAAGGAAAGAACACCAACCAGCGGAAGGATACTACGTGAAATTTTGGGCCGAGGCGCGTCGAGTCCAGGTGGTCGATGGAGGATTAAAAAAGTCGAGTCGAGGGTTTGGTGGGACGAAAGCTTGGAAAGGCTTTTGATGGCGGCACAGAAAATGGAAGAGAATGGATTGAAAGAGAAGACCAGACCAGACCAGACCAAATCAGCGCAGACGAGCAAGGAAATAAAGAAATGCGAGCAGACACCAGACGGAATCAGTCGTTTCTCGAGTTCGGTGTACGAGTAGGATGTTTGGATGTAGTTTCGAATCGAGCGGGAGGGAAAGCTGCTTCGCGGGACGGGCGCTAGTTGACACCTTTAAACTCTGGTCACGTGTAATCCGAGTTCTTCGAATATAAAAGTCTCTGATAAGTAGTAGGTATTGCACTCGATTGTCTTAGATGTCATGTCGTTCAGATAAGCTGTCACTCGATTAGTGTAGTCAATATTGACATAGATGGTAGAAGGAGCGAGCAGTCTCCCTCGGTGCTCACAAAGCCAGTCTGTCCGTCAAGCCGTGTCCGCCAAGGAAGGGGTGACTTGCTTCGATATAGCACTACTAGTATCACCTATTGATGCTATCACCGGTATCGATAGATTTCTACCACGGTAATAATCTTTGGTGGACACGAATGACCTCACGGGACTGTGAAACCACGGAGCACGGCTCGGCACGTCTACGAGCATTCGGCGTCGGCGTCTTCTCGTCTTTTCATTAAATAACAACCATAACCCTTGAAGGAGAAGCCTGAGGGTCATCCGCTTCCAAGCGCTCCCCTCCGAGTATATAACACCCCTCTCAACACTACTCGACTCCTCAATCTAACTCACGGTGTGAAAAACAAAGGATAGCTTCGCAATAACATCTACTAATCCATTACACAGTAGTTGCTTTTGTGGACAATATTCGGGACTTGCCGTCGTCATTAATCAGTCACCTCCTCACGATTCATACCGTTGTCGAATCTACGCTCTTTCCTGTACCGGAGTGGTGTTTCTTCAATATGGGCAATGGGTATTTTCGAAGTTTTCGACACGATGGTTCTTTGCTCATGAATCGGTTGTCACCGTCAGCATTGAAATTTACTCTAGGACCATCACCGTCCATCCTTGTTAGCTCGCTCCTCACAAGTACGGAGTGAGATACCTGAGGGTATTCGGCCTTTGATACCGGTTTCGGTAGCTGCGTAGGTTGATCTGGGGCGGGACAAGTTGTAGGATGATGTTCCTCATCAGTGCTCTTCACAGAGAATGATTCCCAGCTACGATGAGGACCGAGTGAAGACGATCGATTGGCAGCGAGTCCAATATGTTCTGTCAGAAGGATAAAATTAGGAACACGCTCCTCCCGCCCAACTTACGGAGATAGTACACAGAAGGCTCAGAATTCGTCCCAAACTCCGAATAACATCCACGCAATGCAATGCAACACACAAGCCGCACAACATGGTATGCACACTCATCACGGCCGTTACCTGGACGGATTAGTCGAACCTCTCGGGCTCTTCTTCCTCCCTTTTACCATATCTGCAGGAAGATCATTCCAGTTCGCCGTCGAGCCCAACCTCGAAGGACCCCGCAAACTTCTAACCAACCTTCTTCCCTCCATGTTTTCCTCGTCACTACTTGTATCATAATCATACGTATCTTCTCTACTCCCCTTGGATGTCGATGTGTCAAATCCTCGAATAGGCGTTTGACTTCCACTTCCATTTGTAGCATGATGCACAAGCCCCCTCGTAGACCTAGGCGGACTCCTTGGGATCATTTTCCTGGGCAGCTGCATTTGCTCCCGGATAATTCTCTGGTTTTCTTCTTCCCTCAGCCTTGCCTCTCTTCCTAACCTAAGTTGTTCGGTCGCATCCTTCCATTTAGCCGAAGGTTCCCATAGCCATCCATCACCCATCGAATTACAAATCGGCAAGAACCATAACTTTTTCTTCTCGCCCATGACCATTTCCAAATTTCGACGCCAACCGTAATCAAAAGCATTTGGTAATTTCTCGTTGTCCAGTTCATCTAAGTACTCATTGTATCTGTCTCTTTCCCGTTGACGTTCCGCGTTGTCCCAATCGTATGTTCTTTGAAGTGAAGATTGAGCTGGCGATGCTCGTTCGTCCGCATCGTTGGGTTGCGATATGAAACCTGTGGCTTCTGCGGCTGCCATGCCGAAATCACGCATCTGCTCGCCGAGAGTATGATGACCATCGTCGACGTAGGTTCTGCCCATGTGATGTTGTGGATTTTGCTGCGCTTTGAGTGGGCTGAGATAGCGGGTCTTCTCAAGGCTTTCGATCGTGGTCTGGCCTTTCGATGTGAGGTAGAGATGCCATGCTGTGAAACCAGTAATAACGAGGCCGATTATACCGGAGAGCACGGAGAGCAGGATAAAATTGACAGGCATGAGAGATTCCTCCACAGTGCCGTCTATGATTATAGATTTCCAAATCCATTGCGCAGAAACCAAAAAACAAGTCCAGCAAAACATACTCGTGTAGATTAAGAACAGGAGGAAGGCTTTGTAATTTCGCAGACCGACACAAGTTGCCAACCAGGGACAGTGGTGATCCATCTTCAATACGCACTTGCGACATGTACTGCAGTGATGGGCTCGATCGGGTTTCTTTGACTGGCATTTCTTGCAGAAGCGCATTTCGCCGGACGATTTGACCGTCAATGAATGATAGGTGTGAGGTTCGGTAGTAGGAAGGGCTGAATAGCCTGGGGATGTGGTGAGAGGCGATCCCGGGTCTGTGAACACAGCCGTGGTGTATGACCAATTAAGGAGGATGTAGAATGCGATTCCAACGGTCATCTGTAAGTAGCCTTGATTTATACGTCAGTACTATTGTTGATTCCAATTCGCGCGAAGTCTCCTACCAAGATATGTGCCCCTTATGAATCCCATTTTTGTCTGCACCCAAACTGCCCAACTTGTAAGGCCATAGACGAATGTGAGAGGGAAGTATGTGATGACATTGCAACAGTATCGCTCGCATTTTCTCACAAAGCTCTTGCGTCTGCGGTGGTTGGGTGACGCTGAGTTTGAGGGACTTGGGGCGAAGGACGCCATGGCTGGGATGAGGCGCCCTCGAAGATTATATGGTCATGAAGTTTGAGGTTCGAGTACTCCTACGCGAGGCCGGAAGTGAAACGGGGTTGCTGGGATGGGAGGTAGGGTTGAAGTGTCTGGTAGGGCCTGGGGTAATAAAAGAGAGAAAGTAAAGGCAGAGGTAGCTGGTGGTTTCGTATACAAATAGATGGCTGCTCCAAGTGGTGATTATGGACGGGAATGTCAGTTCTTGACGGACGGAGGTCTTCACTCCTCGCCGCGTTGGCGAAACCGCAAACCTCTCAGCCACAGTGGTTCAACGAGTAAACAGCCAACCACAAAACATCAAGTCCTCGACCACGACCATTCCAAATCCCATGAAGTTCGATACGTTCGATCCGAAAGCACAAAAGGGTAATGCAGTCGGTATTGAGAGGGAGCGTGAGAGGGCAACATGATGAAGCCTACCGGTTTCCCACCACGCTCCCATCAGATCTGAACACAACATCTCAGCGGTTTCATTCCAGTCTTCCTAGAACTACTCCACCTGCTCTTTCTCGAATCGAGGACTGTGCGGGGAGCTTCGGTCTGGCGATTAACAACAATTATTCCATGTAGTATTCCTCGTCAAACCTGTCACTATACCGTCGGGCAAGAAATCCTCATCATCAACCAAAGGCTTTCCTAGGGACGAAGATCAGAAGCCATCCGTTTCAAGATGATATGCGCAAGGAGCCAAAAAGTCATATTTCCCTCACCATCTAATAATACTGTTTAGGACTTCATAACGACTTGCTACTAAAATTACCTGCCCACCCCCACCACTAAGGAAATAGATATCGGATCTCTCTCCGACCAGAGCTAAATAATGGACGATACTGCCCCCAGAAGCCTCGCCGACAATTTCATTCCATCAACCTTCACACTCCACTTTGTTCATTTTGACTACAAGCTTAGCTCAGCTCCGCGAAGCTCAGCTCATCACATCATACCTCCACACCGATACCTCTCAAATCCAACCACCTCCACCCATCAAAATGAAATCTCTCCTCCTTCTCTCTCTGATCCTTTTCCAATTTAACTTCACTACCGCATGGACACACAGAAGACCAACAATTAAGGACGCAAAGCCAGCAATGCCAGTTCCACCAGATGTCCTCGCACACATCAAGTTCGAAGTGCCAAAGATTCCAGAAATGCCTTTACCGCACAATTCCAAAGCACCGAGATCACCGCTACTGGGACCGAATTTGCAACATCAGACGCCAGCGAAATTATCTAAACCTAAGGAACTGTGAAGTGGATGATGATGCTGTGCGACTATTTGCGGCATTTTTAGGTTCAAAGAAGGGATGAACTGGGAGATCTTGCGAAGATGTAGGAAAATGGAGATGGCGGAGACGGGAGGATCCTGTGTGAAGATGGTGAGCTATGTTTGAACAGGGTTGGATGTGACAAGGAGAGGGTGAAGAGACTGTTCTGTCTTCGGAGTTGGTCTTCGTGCGCATCTAGCGTGTCTATTTGGTCATTTGCAATTTAACGAGAAGAAGAGCAGCTATAGGCGTGAGAGAAGCGGATAGCAATGGGACACATTGGCTCCCCCAATTTATTGCTCCTCGGGGTACATTCATATACGTCGGTATTGTGTATCGTTTGCAAATTGAGTTCGATAACGTCAAAATCCCTGGCAGCTCTAAGAAACGACTTCCCTAGACCTCTGTCAGCATCGAGCGTAGATTTGCAGCGCCCAAGTTTCAGGATACATTCGTGATTCCTAGAGGCCGTGTGACATACATCAATGAAGTCATTGCAGAGATTATTGGAAGTTCGTAATGATTTCTATTCGCAGCCAGGAAAATATACTGAGCAATTGAAACTTTGAAGATATCAATCTTGAAGCAGAGTCGAGCTGTGCTCAAGACTGATTATTCCTCTATCAAGAACGCCCGTCCGAGTATCAGAAAAGGATGTCCTTTTCGAAGATGGGAAAACGCCAGTTCTAGTGTGCAACTCAAGCTCATTCATCCCATCGTACAGAGCAGAGGAAGATGCCCCAATGAGTGTAAAATGTAGTCCCGGATGCCCGTCCCCAGAATTCCATGAGATAAAAAAGACTCATCTCTGTTTAAACGATCGTTGTATACCCTGAATATCATGCATGCCTCCTCCCAATATGCCGCACGGTATTCTGCGGTGGCGTGGTGCTGCACCTGGACCCGTCCATTCACATGCTGTAACGACCGCTCAAACTGGATAGCGGGGATGTGTGTCCTTTTTTGCAAATCACCTGCCAAAACGTCAACTACTGCGTAGTAGCAAAAGAATTCTGGCAGACTGTGAATTACATGATTACACAAGGGATAGGGCCGATGATTAATGGCAATTTTTGTCCTATGGCGGCTATTCCCAAATTAGCTGATATTGATGTGTTCGGTGGAGTCGCACTTACATCCCAGCTCCGTTGGCGGTGCGACCAATTCGCTGGTCGTATGAACTGCTGGAGGCATAGTGAGGCTTCTGGCGTGCCTCGCTTCTCAGTTCGATGGCGGGTGACGGATAAGATGCTTGTGCGGGGAAATTTGTGAGCTTGTGGCGTTCAGTATGTGTGGTCGCGGTGAATGATAGCGCCTCTGAAGTGTCCAGAACGAGTCTGTTTGCGCAAGCTTGATTGATGATCCGGATATCGAGTCGATTGGTGATGGTGCTTCTGCCGAAAGAGATGCTTTGCTGGGTGCTCTGGAACCTTATATCCTGCAGCAGGCAACCTCAACGATGAAGACGTCCAATTTGAATATTTCCATTGTTAGATCCAATTCCCCATCAACAGCCTTGCATAATGCTAAGACAAGAATGGATTATCTCCAGAAATTTGGTATGTACAATTGGCCGGGATCTCAGGCTCCTTAGTATTGTTGTCGTGAGCTTAGTATTGTTCTCGAGAGGATTCAGGGGTACCGCATTCCTTCGACCACCACAGTGGCAGCATTAGAGATGATGCTCTTGTTACCCTTCGCAAACGCTGAAATGCTTATCAAATAGACCATCGATCCTATTTTTCCTCTCTGATTGGTTTGCTTGCATCGTCGTCAGAGTGGCGGGGCCAAAAACAGGCTATTGTGCCTTGGATCATACTCCAGCTGGATCGACGAGTGCAGAACTTCGTTCGATTTCAAAGAGCCGACCCGGAAGCGGAGAATGCGAGCGGTCTCTAACAACCGATCGTCGAGAGGTCATTCACTACGCACTCCCTATGAGCCTCGGGAGATCAAATGTGAAGACTTCATCGTTCAAGGTACCAGGCATCATCAAACCTGGAGAACAGCCAATTCTGAAGAAGGAAGGAAGAATGAAATAGGGCTTCGATACGAAATTGAATGATGCGTGAGAGGTTTGGTTGGCTTGTGGTGTCGTCCAAGTGGCATTGAAATACAGTGTGAAGATGATATTACCCTTCCTGGAAGCCAATATGTTCGGTCCTTATCTTCTCAGGCATTTGGAAATATCCTCGGGCATATAGCATCATGATGGTCCCGAAGTGTGGTTGATGGTTGGGTGATTGATTGTGTTGAAGGATTGTTAGTTCTATGGGGCAAAGAAATCTTCAGCCTGCTGCGGCATGCGGCCTCACCCCGGTTTCAATATTTCTGCTAGCAACCACTGCATCCAACTGCCAATAGACCTTCACTTCATGAATGATCCTTGAGCTGTGTACCATTTCAATCTCCTTTTGGACAGATCAAAAACGCAAACTCGAATAGTACGTTTCGCTCAAAGTCATACTCGCCGCCAGTCCATGCTAATGTCGCTCCAGTGGACGTCGAAGAAGTTGATCTCTATGAGCTTTTGAGTATCGATCGTAACGCTGGCAAAACAGAAATCAAGAAAGCATACCATCGAATCGCAAAAACGAGTCATCCGGACAAGGTAGCTGAACATGAACGGGAAGCCTCAGAAGCCCACTTCAAGGCTGTGAAGGAAGCCTACGACATACTCTCTGACGAACAGACACGACACATCTATGACACCCATGGCATGGCTGGAATAAAGGGTGGGCCGGGGCATGGACATGGTGGAGCAGGAGGACCAGACATGGAGGACATACTTGCACAGATGTTCGGTGGCATGGGAGGGCCAGGCGGGTTCCCCGGCATGGGTGGTGCCGGAGGACCTGGCATGAGAAGGAGAGGTCCAGCGAAGGGAGCAAATGAGGGCCAGATCTATGAAGTATCGCTTGAGGAGCTGTTCAAGGGCAAGACCACACGATTCGCAAATACGAAGAATGTGGTTTGTGGCACATGCGCAGGAACTGGTGGAAAAGACAAGTCGAAGCCGACAAAGTGCGGTGCGTGTGGAGGCGCGGGTATGTTTTCAACCTCTCTAGAATCTTGGGCAACGACTGACCACACTGCTCTGTAGGTGCCAGAGCAGCGCTTCGTCAAACCTCTTTCGGCGTTATGCAAGAAACAGTCCAGTGCGGTGCTTGTGATGGCAGAGGCCAGGTTTTTAAAGAGAAGGACAAGTGCAAGAAGTGCAAAGGAAAGCGTGTGGTTCAAACGAAAAAGATGCTCGAGCTATACATTCCTCGTGGATCGAGACAGGGCGACAAAATCGTGCTAGCAGGCGAAGCGGATCAAGTACCAGACCAGGAGCCCGGCGACATCGTTTTCCAATTGCAAGAGACTCCACACGAGACATTCAAGAGAGCAGGGGCAGATCTAGTGGCAGAGGTACACGTCACTCTTGCTGAGGCTCTAACAGGTTTCAGCAGAGTGGTGTTAACGCATCTTGACGGACGAGGCATTCAGCTTTCGCCTCCGAAAGGAAAAATACTACGACCGGATCAGGTGCTCAAAATTCCAGGTGAGGGTATGCCAATCAAAAAGAGTGATGCGAGGGGTGACCTCTACCTGAGCGTCACCGTGGATTTTCCCGAAGACGGCTGGTTCAAAGACTCCACCGAACTCGAAAGAATAAAGAACACATTACCAGGATCACCACCAGCGATCAAGGCAGAGCACGTTGACGAGCTCGAATACGAGGACGGCGATCTCGAAGACTTTGGTGCTGGATCCGATGACCCAAGAGGAGGCGCCGAATGGGAAGACGACGAAGACGATGATGAGGACGGTGAGCCACCGCAGTGTCAGCAGCAGTAACGAATGAAAAGAATGATGTATGGGCGGTTACGATTGCATGGCACGGCGTTTGGCATGCATTCTCGATTAGACATTTTGGGGTGGTATGTGTTGCATAAAAAGCGATAGACGATTATTTGGTCGGACTCATCCTCCACTTTACACATAGCATCTAATATTGCAGATTTGGAAGAAATCCGACTCACGGTCGATAGCATCAGGATGTCACAGGAATACTCACCAGAAAAGAACAGATGTTGGTCATGATTCGATGAAGTTATATCATACTATATCTGTCATTGGCAATCCGCTAATCATTCAGTCCAATATACACCTTCTCACCTTCCTTTATATACCCATCGTATCCAATTCCCCCTCTAGCACCATCCTCTCCTCCACCTTCTCTATTTTTCCTACCGAGTATTAATCAGCAAGCCTCTAAAAAGACGTCTTTATCATCTCGATCATGTCCAGCATCTCCTCGTACGATTTACGAATATCACCTCCTCCGGTTTCCTCTTGTTCAACTTCTCTCCCACTTTCCTCCCGCTCACAAATCCTTCTAATTCTTTTTCTCAATTCTTTTTCTGTAGATCTTAGGATTTTTTTGCCCTCATTCTCAGATATGGACGCTGGTAAAGACATTGTCTCCCAGTTTTTTATGGTTATAGGGTGCGATAAAAGCCCGAATCGGTGTCCTTGTGTTGCCCTTTGTTGTTCCTTGTTAACAAAGGTAATAAGTTCTGCGGCCGCGGGAGTGAGATCAGTTGTTGTACTGATATATTTTAGGTTGATACTTTTTAGTGCTTTGAAGGTAGGGTTGGTGATGGCAAAGGGTGGGTTTATTGGGAGATTCAGCTTGGAATGGCTCCTCTGGGCGAAGAGGGCGAGGGAGAGGAGAATAGTTGCAGGATCGTGGGTGCCTGTAAAGGGTACCGAGATCGGGATCTCCGTTGCTCTATCGGTGTGGGCTTCGTGCGATAAATCGATCTGGACACCTGTCTGGGAGTTCTCTATCTTCATTTCGGATTTATTCGATGTTGACTTGTTCTCTGCCGTGGTCGTTATTGATTCATCATCATCATCATCCTCCTCCTCCATCATATCCTCTTGGATTCCCACGGTTCCCGGACTCGGGCCATCTCCCCACCTAGCCTCCAGATGCGTTTTATGCACATCTGAAATATATTCCTGACTCATAAACCACCTCTTGAACGGATCTCTGCGAAATCCGTCGAGTATCCTCATATCTCCAAGGACATCCGTAACAGGCACCATGACGTCGTCCTTGACACCCGGCACAATAGCTACAGTCGTGATATCCGTTATCGCGATTCTACCCGACAGGAAACGCCCCGGGGCCATACTTTTGATGCACCAGTAATCCACAGATATTTCGAAAATGTATTTTTCAGCAGCGTAAGCCCAACCTCTTGAAGCTTCAAGTAACTCAAAACCATGTCTAACGTCATGAGTCGCATTCATGTCGATTCCCTTGATGGGTCCAATAATGGATTGGACTTCTTCCAGCAGCTCCTTGGGGGCAGAACACTCCATTTGGCCTGGTTGAAACGCCTCTTGCATCCACTCCAAATGCTGTTTCAATACATCTTTAAACTCCTTTCTCAACATCCACAAGTCCCAAAATGTATTGTTGAGTGCCGAAGCCAGCTCGTCTACTTGACGACATTGTTCTTCAAATCCTTCAGATTTCATGAGAAAATACTTTTTGTACTCCTTTTCGAGTCTATTCACAAGCTTCAAGAAGGTCCTCATTTCTTCCCAAGCTTGTCTTACCACGGCTGAAAGTAACGTCTGGAATCGTTTCCGACCCTGGGTGCTGCTGTAGAGAGGAGCTTTCGACCAGCAGTATCTGTCATACTCGCTCAAGTACTTGTCCATCAACACTAATTGTTTGGCGGACGGTGGTTGACAGCAAAACTCATTCTGGAAGGAATCAGAGCGAACGTTCTCTAACAATGTGTCTGGCATGAGCGCAATATCCGCAGCCAAATAGGAGAAATAATTAGGTCCTGTCCACGTTCCGTCCTTTTTTCGACCCATACCGGCAACGAACCGTTTGGCCATTTTGGCGCGGGAAGCGAGTAAACTGTGTCTCCAGAGGATGTTATATCGCAAAGGATCATTGTGTTCATGCCACTCTTTAACCAAAAAAGAAGTCCTGTGGATATGCTCTGACAAGGACATCCGGTCTCCGCCATTCTTGAAAAACCACTCGTAGACTGCAAGGAACCCGAGGTCGTTCGTCGGGTCCGTTTCCTTGTTTTTGGATGCCAATTCTTTTTCGCGCTTGCTATTGAAAGCAATCATGAGCCCTTCTCGACCTGGACTGGAAGTAGGGACGATAGCAATATGCTCATTGTCTCGGACAAGAAGGAATGCAAAAAAATTGATGTAGCGCCACTCCTTGTGCTCTTTCTGTTGCCGCCAAGTAGCTGGCTTTTCGCTTTCAAGATATTTACGCTTCCATTTCAGATTTTCGTCCATGATTCCTTCGGTCATTTCCAGCATGGAGGTCAAAGTACGAAATCGTAGATGCCTCTCGCGCGATAGGAACACCGGCTTCTTGCGGCGATTTGCGAATTCGTCCGCCATGTCGAAGGAAGTAAAGAAAGGCACTGCGTTGAAGGCCAAGCACTAAATACGTCGCGGGCAATTGATTCCGGGGACGATGATTCTAAGGCTTGCGGAAACTAGTTCGACATCGATCAGAGCTCAGATGATGAAAATGGATAGACAATATTGTGGAATTCAGTGATATGAATTGAAAGCGTTGCGGAATTGAAGAGGAGAAGTCGAGGAAAAACTTGCCAACTGGATGCCAGAACACTCAGACAAAAAAGCTTTTTGCTTGGGTACCAAGTTGTGCTTTGAGTTGGGGGCGAAGTCAAAGCGAGTATAAAGCCCAACAGCCCGACGCATGATGGAAAAATAAAGAGCGGCCCAACATTCTGTCAAGACGAAAGAAGAACCAAAAGAGCCGGTGCCAAGTGCAATACACGCGATCCGACCCTTTAGATCCACGACTTAGTGGTGCCGCAAAAGCTTAATCTCAGTTGCATCCCAGCGGCTCCAACAAGATAGCCGACGCAAGAAATACGGAAACCCAGCGGCGCTCCTGCGATGAATTTCGGATGGAAGGCTGCCTAAGAAGCACAAATACGAGCATTAGTAAGGAATCTTCGATACAAGCGGACAAGCAAATCCACGAAGAAGTAACATACCAATTCCACACTTCCTCAAATTCTCCTCTTAATCCTCACCTTCAAATCCCCCTCCATACTCATAACCCCAGTCCCCCCATACGCATCCCTCAACCCTGGAAATATTCCTCTACCCTTCCCCTCCTCATCACAAAAACCCCCCACACCAAACTCAAATCTCGTCAACACAATCCCCACAGCGCCCAAAACCTCCTGTTTTGCAAACACTCTCCCAGGACAAATACTCTTCCCACCGCCGAATGGAAAGAACTTCCCAGCCCTCCCATTCAACGTGAAAACATCCTTACCCGTCTCAGGGTGAGTGGTGAGGAAACGCTCAGCGTAGAACTCGGAGGCGGGATGGTCTGGCGCATCCCAAGAAGCAGGATCGTAGTGGCCGAGCCATGTTGGTGCCATGACTCTTGATCCCGCGCTTAGGACGACGGAGCGAGGGGACTCTTTGTTTTCATCGAGGGGTAATGTGAGGAGCTGGTGTATTTCGCGGGTGAGAAGGATATCGCCGTACATCCTTAGGATTTCATGGAAGATACTCGTCAGCAGTGGCAACCCACACAAAATCGAAATGTTGAGATCGCCAGATGGTGATTTGGCAGTCTTGAGTTCAGCGAGGACACGTGGGAGGAGATCGGATGGACCGAGGGGATTGAGAATGTGTAGAAGCATCCAACATGTTGCTGGAATGGCGTTGCTGCTTAAACCAAATGTGAAGCCTAGATCTAAACCTGCTCGAGCACGGTTACTCAACTTGAGAGTTTGGTACAAACGCTGTCTGGCGCGATTTGCGCGACTGCCATAGGTAGGTTCCCATACCACTTCTCCTTCAGGATCGATTGGTCTGTCTTTCCCTTCTGCTTGTAGTGTTTCGTGGAAGCATTCGAAGCTGGACACAATGCTGTCGCGGATACGGAAGGCGGAAGGCGTAACGAAGCGCGGAAGACCGAAATAGAGGCCCAACATTATGCGGTCGAACTCCCAAAATTGTTGTTCGTAATCGGGGATCTCCTCAAACACCCTCGTTCCCATGAACGCGATTGCAGAAGCCTTGAACATAGCACTCTTTATCCACGCCACAAGTCCAATCTCTCCTTCCAGCTTCTCAAACGCAGAATCGAGTTGTTCGCCAAAAGCCTTGGTGAACTCGAACGTCAACTCATTGACAGCCTCCGTCTTAACAAGTGTATCCAAATTTACCCTCTCTGACAATTCATTTGGGTCCTCCTCAGCCCTCCCTTCACCTTTCCAATCCCTCCTCTTGTTCTTCCCATCGAGTCCATAAAAAATCCTCACATCCTCAACTGGCATGCCCATGCTCCTCTCCAAGATCTTCCCTTTCGTCTCATCGCTTCCCAGTTCCCGCTTCTTAAACAACGCCTGCACGGCCGTGGGCGAGAACAGGATATGCACTATCTCGCCACCAAGAAGAAGTGTACATGCTCCCGTTTCTCGAGGATGGATTTTGAAGAGGTTACTCCAGAAGAGACCTGGTTTGGGTGCTAAGAAATCGAGGGCGCTGCCGAGAAAGGGAATCGTGTACGGGATTTGCGGTGGAGGGAGTGCGACATTTTTCGAGTTCGAAGAAAGACCGAGGTGTGCTGCAAGAGCGCGTTTGTAGTGGAAGTTCGTGTATATCCGCGTTAACGTGAAGAGAAGTGCGATCGGGGCGAAAGGTAGGGCAAGGAAGAGGATTGGCGTTGGGATCGAGGCGATCATGGAGGGATACCCATGGAATGTAGCCATCGACTCCTGTAGCTCATGGAGCTACGATCGGAACCTGATTTTGCAAAAGAGGTAACCTCATGAGAGAGAGTAGCTCACCTCCTTGGGTGTCACATCTCAAGATGCAATGTGCGGAGTGGTGGATGTAAGCAGGTCAAAGCTCACGGTCAGATTTTAGCTCCGTACGACACTACTGTGGATAAAAACCTATGTGGATGCAGAACGGTTCAGCCTTGTCGTGAAGATCACCCTTTTCGCTTTAGGGGTCGGGGACGGAGAGACGTTGAGGTTGTCAGATGGATCATTAACGTGCTTGGATCAGAATCACCAGAAGCGTCGATGTCTTTGCCAGATATGGCAACCGTTTGACCCTACGTCAAGTATAACCATTTGTTGTCCACAGCTGCTTAATGGGCATGAAGTCCGTGGCTTGGGATCTTTCACCTTGGGTAAATTGTTACCAAAAAGGAGGTCTGACACTTTTACTGAAAGTTCGTAGCGCAAGGCTGATAGTGAGAGTATCATTGCTTCTAATAAAAATCTCGTGGGACCAGTCAGTCAACCACATTCCCTTTGCCCAAGGGGAACCCGAAAAACGCCAGCACCCAAGCGTGTAAAGGAACGACGCTTCCAGACCAAGATCCGAACACCAGTAATTGCGAAAACATCTCTCAGTGCGCTCTAGTCATGACAAGAAGGAAAGTAACACAATGAAGGGAATATCTAATAAACAAAAACAGCGAACATTATCGCAACACCGCCAGCTATCATAGACGAAGGTGCCGAGGCAGAAGTCATCGCAGCACCCGTCTGCGTGGGCGAAAAACCAGTCCCAGCAGCTACATCAGAATTAGCTTCCATCCACATAATCTAAGCTGAGATGGACGACTTACAAGTAGGTGTCTTAGGCGTATTCGTTGCCGTAGCAGTCGCACTCACAAGTTTCTCCACCCCAGAAGTAATAACAAGATTATTGTAATGGATCTGACCCTTCCCAAACGTCACCGTCGACGTCGTCCCAGTCCCATTCAACGAAGTCTTCGGAAATCCCGTCAACGAAGCTGACGCAATCACCGCACTCTTCGTCCTCGACATTTTCTGGTCGCAAACAGCACTCTTCGTTTTGTCGAGGATATTGCAGGAGATAGTGACAGGCGTAGCACCGCTTTTATCAGATCGTTGGAAGAGACTGACGCCTTGGGTGACGGTCATGGGTGAGTCGAAGCATTCTGTGACGTTGCCGGCGTATGCTGCGCAATCGAGAAGGTAGGCTGTTTTTGTTGCGTCAGCGGAGAGGACGGCACCATAGTAAGTTATGCTTTCGATTGGTGCGCAGACTTTATCGGATCCGGAGCAGGCGTTGAACAGGGAGACGGTTGTTTGGGGTTTTGCGAGGGTTAAGTTTGAGATTTGTGAGTAGCTAGAGATTTCGGAGACGGATGAGAAGCCAGATGGTGTCAGAGTTATTGAAGGATGATATGCCACCGATGTTATTGATGAGATGTTTGTGGATGAGGCATGGGAGGATGATACTGTGGCAGATGCCGCAAGAATACTCGTCCAGTACGAGAGTTGAGCGACCATTTTGAATGAGCGATTAGGGCTTGGTCTCGAAAAAAGATTGAGTAATATGGGAAATATAAAAGAAACAGAGAGCAAGAAATATTGATATCTGATTCGAGAGTCCAGCAACCAGCAAGAAAGTAGATGTCTTATGTGGCCTACCCTTTTGCTTCGCGTTGTCCTAGAAGCGAAGCTATAATCCCGTGTCTCAGCATCGCCCTAGACTTGACGACAACTGCGCAGGCTGAGGATTACAGGTGCAGTGCAACAGTCGGCACGTCGGCGGTTCTATGTTTGTCGTGGCGAAGTATTCGACAGGCAACCAAGCCGTCAGCAACCATCAACGAGAGCAAATAGAGTAGAACAGATTTTCTCCGAGAGAAATGGTAAGCGGAGGGAGACCGGTATTATGGCTATGAGCGCTCGTTGCGTGCGACTGCTTAGCCATAGCTGTCGACGCGTTTGTCTAACAGTCTGTAGCTGGTGATTCGAAGGTGCCGGTCAATGTAAGCGCTCGCCTGGTCCGCAAAGATGTATGACGACGAAAGGTTGTTTTTATCCAGAACATTATCGGCGTGCTCTATGTTCTTAGACATTGCCTGCTGAACTCGTCATATCAAATGGTGATGGAATCGAGATCGTAGTCGCAAACCCGATGATCCACAAGCAGTCTGCTCACTGAAGCTGATGTGTGACTTTCTCCAGCTGTTTCCGTGAAGGTTCCATTCAACTCCCCTCGGCCCAGGATAAAACAGAAGAAGAAGGTCTTCGCGACAAAAAGGCTTCACGGCGTTGCATCAAGACTGGCGAGTAGACTCGCACCTCAGTAAAGGCCGTGTCAGGAATCTACTACGTGATCGCTAAACGCACACATATTATTATATAGAGAACACTCGCTAAGATCCTAACGATCTCTAGCGATTATCTTATCAAATATAATACACGTTCCGATCTAACTTTAAATCTACTCTTCTTAATATTATAATCGCTCTTAGTACCTTAAAGAGACCAGACGAATAAAACGTGACCGAAATAGCTCAGATTAGACCTTAGAGCGCTCGAGATAACTCGTCTATAGATAGAGGTAGTCTAAGAGGCCCCTTTAGTCCTCTAGGATATACCCTATTTATAGGAGAGCGTATCTCGGAAGTCCTTAATAATAGCGATAACGAAAGCGCGGGTCGCGGTACTCCTATAATTAATAAGGAGATATTAATATTAAGACCTTAACCTTCCTTCCCGGCCTCCTTAACGCCGTAGGCGAGACGGACTAAGAGTCTATCCGCTATAATAAAGAAAGAGACTCTATAGCCGAGGGAGAGTCCTTCCGCTTCGAGTAAGAAAGGCGAGACCGNGGGGGAAGAGTCTGGTGGTGGTGATGGGGGAAGAGTCTTCCTCAATGGTGGTCCAGTCCTCTTGTTATGGTGGCATGATTGAGCATCGTGAAGGTCAATTGTCGCTTCCAGAGAGGTTGGAAGGTCTGACGTCACTGTCGATGGTGACGACGATGAGAGGCCCCGTGCGTGACTCTCACAACCTGAACTTCATCGTCCAGAGTCAACTCCGGAGCCTCAATTGACCTGATCGAGAGACTCTCTTGATGTGACTGAGGTCGAAGTGGCTGCTGTGACTGACTCTAGTTCTACTCGGACAACATGGCTCCCTACTCTGCCCGCAACAAGGTACCGACTCCCGTTCCCTGCCGCCGATCTACTCGTAGCTCTATCCAATCTCCGCTGACAATTAATACCCCAGGTCCCCACCGTTCAGAAGCTCGCGACTGATCTCGCCGAGAGATTGAAGCTACAGAATGCCGACGCCTCCAAGGTTGACTCCGGGAAGGAGCTGTCGGAGAAGGAGGCTGCCAAACTCGCCGCTGCAAAGAAGGCGTCTAGGCGGAAAGTTGTTGACCCTACCACCAAGAATGAAGTGGTAATTCAAGATGTTGATATGTCATTCGCCGATTCAATCCGTCGACCAAAGATCACTGTACCACACCCCGAGCATTTGCCAAAGGGAGATGGCGAGGCCTACCGACAAACTCTCGATGATTTGGCTCCGCCAGAAGCAGATCAAGACAGGACCAAAGACTATCTCCATCACAGCAAAAACCACGACGTCGTTTACCATCCGGTACCTGTTGCTGATCTGAAGGATAGTTTCTATGCCCTCGAGGGAGCTGTGAAAGGAACAACCGCTGCTGTGGTTGCAGGAATTGTGCTTCTCAATTGGATTTTCCTTGGGGGAGGTTGGAAAGGCCTTTTTGCATCGCTCTTCGCTGGAATCATAGTCGCCTGTGGAATCCATCTTTGGCTTCGAAAGATTCAGGAGGATGCTAATTCAGTCAACTGGGACGCGGAGCGCAAGAGGGCCATTGCTGCAACAGAATCGCTTATCCCAGAATCCGTCGAGTGGATGAACTCGTTGATGAACATCGTGTGGAACCTGATCAACCCTGAGATGTTTGCTGCAATGGCCGATACGCTTGAGGTAAGCTGCGTCCGAGACTTTCGGACCAGTAGATATTGCTAATACTTCCCCTAGGATGTGATGCAAGCCTCTGTTCCTCCTGCGTTGATCCACAACGTCAAAGTCTCGTCGATAGGACTTGGTGATGAATCCTTCAAAATTCTGTCTTTGCGGGCTCTTCCTTCAGCAGAAGGAGACAGCACCAAGAAGGAAAAGGCTAACCACAAAGAGATGTCTCAAGAAGAAAAAGATAAAAAGGCCGAAGAACGAGAATTGGAAGGAGAAGACGATCCTTATGCCAAATATTACAATCTCGAAGCATCATTCGCATATCAAGCCATTCCAGCCAAAGGAGTCATTGGAAAAGCCAAGAATTTGCATCTCGAAGTCATTTTCTATCTCGGCATCAACGGTCTTGTTGGTGTTCCGCTTCCTATCTTTGTCGAGCTGAACGGCATTGTTGGGACAATCAGGCTGCGATTTCAACTTACGGTCAGTCGTTTGGACATGCAAGAGACTTCAAGAAGCTAACAGAACCACAGCCTAACCCACCGTTTCTGCGCAACTTGACATTCACCTTCATGGGTCTGCCGAGGATCGATGCATCGGCAGTGCCTCTTACTTCAAAAGGGGTCAACGTACTCGACCTTCCCTTCATCTCTGGCTTCATCAACTCCTCCATTGCTGCGGCACTGGACATCTATGTGGCTCCCAAGAGCTTGATCATGGACATGTCCAAGATGCTGCAGGGTGATAGCGTGAAGAAGGAAACAGATGCCGTGGGACTGATCTACGTCAAAATCAAGCGTGCAGAGGGAATCCAAGCACAGGATCGATCTGGAAAAAGCGATCCCTTCATTACTCTTGCATATTCCGAATTCGGCAAACCCGTCTATTGCACCAGAATCATCGAGCAAGATCTCAATCCTCGTTGGAATGAACAAACATGCATCCTCGTATACCAGGATCAATTAACCTCCGGCGAAAAGCTTTCGGTCGAGCTATGGGACTCGGACATGATAACTTCTGACGATGTGGTGGGCAAAACCCACTTTGATCTGCGAGATCTAATCAAGAATTACGCCAACACCATCTCCGAACGGGTAGACACACTCGAGGATGAGAAGGGCGAGGATCTGCCTGGAAAACTTTATTGGGACATTGGCTATTTTCCACGATCAGAATTCAAGAAGTCATTGAAGACTGAAGGACAGGATATGGGCATCCCTGAGGAAATTCGAAACCGTCCCGAGTTCCAAGACGACAAGGGTACCGTTACGACTCAGCAGGAAGTTGATGTTACCACGACCCCACCTGACCCATCTCTTCCATCTGGCATTTGTTCGATCCTCATCCATGAGGTGCGAAACCTGGAAGTACATCGACCGACCGGCAGTTTTGGCAACTACAAAGCATGGAGCCCCGCGCAAATTACTGGCGAGAACACGGATGAAGAAGGCGACAACCTGCCATCCTCCTATTGCACGATTCTCCAAAACGATCAATTGGTGTTCAAAACTCGTGTCAAGGTCAAAAGCTCGGCACCGATATTTAACGCCCAAACTGAACGCTTTGTTCGCGATTGGCGCAACGAAACTTACACAATCACTTGCAGGAATAGTATGCACCGAGAGCATGATCCTATTCTGGGCGCGATCACTATCAAGCTCAGCGATGTCTTGCAGACCACGTCACAAAACACTGCAATCTACGCAATTGATGGTGGCATGGGCTATGGACGCATCATGGTTTCTGTCTTGTTTCGGTCTGTTGATTTGAAGCTCCCGCGCAACATGCTGGGATGGGACTTGGGCACAGTTGAACTTCTTGGTGAGAAGGTCGCAGTCGACAGTGATTCTACGGGAACTCTGTCCGGCACACGAATCGCTCTTCGCACCGACTCTGGCAAAGGTCGCATTCCTCGAAGCTGGATCAACAAGGACTCTGCGTCCAACGCAACAGAGTGGAACCTGGGCTACATTCAAGAAGGAACCAATGAATTGCAGCGACATCGAGTTCTGGTCCCCGTTCGCCACCGTTACCAATCTGCTCTTCATCTCGACTTTTACACCTCGAATGGTCGAAAGCCAGTAGGCTATGCTGTTTACTGGCTTTCCGATCTGGTCGACAATACTTCCACAGATCTCGTACTGCCAGTATACAGGACTTCGCAGGTTAAACAGCTCAAGGAGAACTACATTCCCGATATTCAAAACGACGAGCATGTTGAGGCAGAGAAGATTGGATCGGTTCGTCTCACGATACGCTTCAAAGCCGGAATGGATAATTCGCATTATCAGTGGGTCAAGACAAATGATGAGAAAGAAACCTATGAAAGCTGGCAATGCACTGTTGCTGAAGGTTATCGGACCCGGATCGTGAAGAGGGAGACTCCAGATACCGTGAAGGACCTCATCAGCCAAGGTAAAGTGAACGACTCGGAGGAGGTGGACGGCACAGGCAAAGATCTCGACGATGACGAGAAGGACGCGGAGGATAACAGACCAGTCCGCGTACCACGTCAAGCGCCCGGTTACGAAGCAGAAATCGACTCCCCCTCATCGAATGATCCAAACAATCCAGATGCTGCCAAATTCAGCCACGAGCTTGGTGAATATGCCTCAGATTCCGATATCGTTTCCGATGATGGATCGTCCATTGTTGTTCAAGAAGATCTCACAGATTCGGAGATTGAGGACGAAGAGTTGAAGAAAAGAAGACAGAAGCAAGATACTCAGGCGAGTAAGGCGGAGATGCACCGGAAGCACAGAGGACGGATGAATGTCAAGGCCTTGAGGCACATGAAGTTTGCAAAGGATGAAGCGAAGGTGCTTGGGCATAAGATCAAGAGTCGATTCAGTATGAAGGGTCGCGAGCCAGGAGGTAAGTTTTTGCAGTATCTACACTGCTTTGGAAACTTTGCTAATATTTTTCACAGTCGAAACGGAGTTGTAATGAGATTGGCGAGTGTAGCGGGGTCTTTGTGTGTTACAAAATATTTCTAGGTTACTCATCATTGATATTTCAATGTCTGGAGCTGCTTTTTATCGTCTCCCATCTTTTTGTTGTGCATTGGGTTCCATTCCATATCACACATTATCCTTGATGATGTGTATAAACACAAACGTGTACTTGGCACATATGAGTTTAAAAGAGAGAAAAGTACCCTACAATTGAGGCTCGTATGGCATCTTGAGGCTTGGAGTTGGGGAGATGATGAAATATCTATATCCGAGACGTTGAATGGCGTCGGTGAGAAAAGAAGTAGAAAGCTTCAGTTTTAATAGGTACCTTGAATTAATTTTAGCTGCACCATTCCTTCTCGGGAGAGTGGGAGGGGATTGTTTTATAGATTGGTAATCTTGCTTTCTGCTGTTTCTTGTGGGGGGTTTCTTGGGATTTGGGGCGGGTTGGTGGGATTTGGGGGGGGGGGATTTGGATGTGTGGATTGGATTGGTGATGGAGAGTGTTTTTGGGGTGGTGGGGATGGGATGGAGTAGAGGGTGATGGGCTTACGGTTGGTAGATGTAGGGTAGGAATTACGGATTTACGAGGAGGTGATTTGGTAGAGAGGCGAGGTTAGTCAAGTATTGATATGCTAGAACGCCATTGATATCGAGTTTTAGGGCGGGGTGCGTGATAGAGTTTCGTAGACGTCAGTCTAGATATGCGTATTCAAGTATTTCCAGACGATGATATATATAAGCAATAGAATCATATCGGCAGGATCATCATCATCCCCATCTATCCCTCTCTCACACAATCCTCACATCCCTAAACTCCATCCCCTCACGCACCTCTCCACCCATCCCCCCATGCATATACGCCTCCCCCACTAACCCAAAACACTCCTCCCCTTTGTGCTTACCCCCCACTGGTCTCAGGATATACCATACGTCCGCCCCAGCAATCTTGTACACTACATCCCCCTTCCTAACCCCCTCAACACCCGTCCCCAGATACCCGCCCTCGCTAACAAAAATCCGCCTCCCGTCGTAGATGCTCTCGAAATGCAGTCCGAAGAAACTGATGCTCTCGAAGAATTGTTCGCGTCGTACTGTTGCCAAGAGATCGGCTACGCTCTCTTTCCAGAACCCGCTTTCCTCGATTTTATCGGTGCCCCAAAGGCGTTTCGCGATGTGTGTTATATTTTTACGCAGTGGGGGTTCGATTTCCCGCGGAGTGTTGGCATCGTTGCTGATGGTGGGTAGGGAAGGGGTATCATGTAGATCGAGAAAGGAAGAGATGCGAAGTTCCAAGGCGTCCCAATCTGCGATCATAGGGACCATCCATTTCTTCGGTTTGGAAGCTGTTTTGAGGTAATTGCCCGAATGATTTTTTTCGAGGTAGAATTGGGTTCTTATGCCGACGATTGTGAAGGCGAACCATTGTTCGAATCTGCGTCGCCAAATGTCCAAGCCGTCTTCTGTTTTCAGATTGATCCCGCTGATCAAGACTTGCCAGAAGGCATCGATTGTTCGTTCGCCGGTTGGTGCATATGTTGTTCCGAGATTATTGAGGAGAGAGAACATGAGACCGAAGCGTTCGGTTTGCGAGGTGGTGGAGGTACGCATTTTCCAGCGTTTGGATTGCTCGTTGTAAGGCTCTTCGGTGTATCGCGTCCAGGACCAGATTGACTCGCCCACTTCCTTGACCGTGTCCCATATCGCTGCTTTGAGGTGAAGTGTCTTGCCTTCGATACGATAGTCACCCTTCTCGATAAGCAGCGGTTTTTCGAAAGTTGGACATCCGCAGTATCGGAGAGGTTCTGGATGGAGAGGGCTGTTAAGGTCTGGTACCCATGATGGCAAGCCCTCTGTTGAGGCATCGGCACCACCGACAAGAGAGAGTGAGAAGATCTCGGTCTCAGGCCAAATCCGTTCGGTAGCGAAAGCCATGTAGATTTCGAGCGTTGTTGAACGGTAATCAACCGTAGAAAAAGTGTGATCTTTCAATAGTGCAGAACCTGCAAAGACTTTATCTTTGATCACACTTGCTAGTCTCACACGTATGACTCTGATATATTCTTCTGCAGAATAGCGTTTGCCGTTTTTGAAGTTTTCTCGTTCCCTGAAGAGGGTACCTCTATTCTCGAGATATCGGCGCAGCGGTAGGAAGGAGACGTTGAGTCCTACTTGCGTAGACAATGGATCTTGGGCGTAAAAGTCGATCACCTGCGAACATGCTCTCTCGATAGACTTTGGAGATATAGTTCGATCACCCATTAAGATGCGGAAATCAGTCGCGAGCAGGAACTCTTGCAATGTCCATGCTCTTTGAAACCACTGCCGACCAACGACCAATATCACACCAAACCAATGATATTGATCGCCCATTCCCTTTGTCAGTGAGCTTATCTGCTCAAACGCGCGGCTGAGACTGTTCATTCTTGCCAAAGAATCCGGGTCTGGCTTGGACTGAAGTTTCCAAAACGGCTCGTCCGTCAATTTATCCATGAAGTCCAAAGCATTACTCCGCAACAGAGACAACTTCCCCAGCCAGATAGTCACACAACTTGCAGACCTGTAGACATCCACCATGATCCCCAACTGAGCAATCTTCTCGTCACTGTCATGCTGATTGATGCAGATCTGGTCGGCCCACAGCGGTGTGACCAGTTTCTGGCGTCGAAGTTCTGTCAAAGCGTGATATAGGTTCATTGTGACATGATGCGTCTTTCCATTGCAGAGAATGGGGCGTTCTTCTTTCTCCTTGTCCTCTACGAACTCGAACTCGAAGGTGCTCCATTGTGGATCCAGATTCCAGGTGTAAGAGAGGGCCTCGAACAATGGTTTCGAGTCGAGATTTACTTCAAACACATCGCAAGAGACAACATCAATGTCACCCCCTGGATGGATCTTCAGGACTCTGATATACTTGGGCCCACTCAATCTCTCGTACGCGAATGCTTCTGAAAATTTGATCTCCTTGAGTTCAGTACCGATTTCGAGATCAGACAACCAATCGTTCTTACCTTCTTTTCATTACGACCTCTTGCGAACGTCTTTCCACTCAGCGATATAGTCTTCGCCGAGACCTCGCTGAACTTGGCTTTTAAAAAGTCCTGGCCTTTGAACATAGTCGCGGTGTGTTTTCGAAGAAAGTGAACTTCTTTTGAGATACCGAGACCCGAATGCCCCACCTGCATCGACACGTCTGCAGGTCTCTCGTTTTGCTGAGTAAGCTGCGTGCATGCTTAGAGCCACCTGCATTGACCAGAAGAAGAAATACTCCTCACGTCTGATTCGCTGAGCTTTAAGATGCAATGCGCGCCGGGGAAACGTGTTTCAAGCGCGTCCAGTTAATGATCTACGCCAACCAGAACTGCTGTGCTGCTGTGCAGAGATTCGAAAATCCATAACCTTTTCAGCCTTACTTCTCTTCTCCATGACCTGCTCGTCAGCTTAGTAATACATTTTACGTGCACAATAATTGAAAGTATGTAGACAAGCTAGGCCGACAGAACGTACCTGGGCATTGCAATCGGGCGATTGAAGAATGAATCCCTGAATTGGGTCTTCTAGCCGTCAATCCCGTAATTCCATCTTCCTGATTCGCATCCTGCGTAGCAGAGCTGGCCCCAACATCCTTTTCTCCACAAGTGGGAGGGTTTGTAGGCATGTACACAGTATCATGGGCCTCCTGAACCTGCCTCGATGATGCCATATGCCGGAGAGGTAGTTGAGAAGAATTGCGCCCTTCTTGGGAATGTAGAACATTGCTCAATGCGACAGAGTCGGGCATATTGTCTGGATATGGCGAAAGCCGAAGCCTCAGATTCTCCAGGCCTTCGAATAGTCGTTTGAGATGTTCGCCTATCCACCAAACATGATCAAAGTTGGATTTATCATCGTTGCGCTGCAGGAAGACCCGTAAAGCAACAAAGTACCACCAGCCGAAGCCCACCGCAGCGGTCATCTGAAATAGGATTCCACACATGGCGATTGGAAGCCACTCATGGATGAAACGCTGATCGAGTATATTGCCAATGGCTGGGTCCAGTGGATTGGCGATTTTGTTGTCGCCTCCAATATAGCAAGCACACCTGTTGAAACTACCCATTTGAGTAACTACGATGAGACCGATGATACTGCTACCAGAAAGAGCATCCTTGACGTAAAGGAGGATGTATCGATATTTGTCCGTAGAATATTTGACGATAGCAGCACCCGCAAAATAGCTTGTAATCCATATAGCAAGGGCAGCTGCTTCGCCAAGCAATCTGCATCTGTTGTGCTCTGGAGGCACCCTCCAAGATATTGCTATGGCTGTCACAACACTCGAAGTGACCAAGGCCCAAGCGGTGCCATGACACCACAATATCGTAGCTCGACTGAGGCGCGCTTGGTCTGGCAATGGATTCCTTTGCCATCTCGGATCTGCCTTGCGCTCCATCCCATAAAACAATGACGGTTGACAGGAATAAATGCCACCGCTCTTGAGTCGTAGGCGAACGGTGATGGGAGCATCGTCGCTGTAGTTGTAAACCAATTTGGCTTGTCCGTCTGGCTTCAGCAACGGGATCTTCGCTGGGATCTCATGTCTGAACTCCACATCGTCGGGAGGAGTTGAGTAATCCGGAGCATTTGGTTTAATCCGGATTTGACCTCTGCTTTTCAGTTTCGAAAGCTGATCTCGAAAGTGATTCAATTTGTTGGGGATCTCTTCATCGGCCTGCGAAACTCCGACGATGGCGCTGAACCAGACAGCAGGTACCAACCATATCAACAGGGAGGAGAATGCAATGCTGTGAGCTTCGATATTGACCCATTTCCCATTTGGATACAAGAGAGATGCTTTGTCTGACTGCTCGGTCTTGTAAAAGGCAAACCCGAAGGTTTGAATGAAAGCAAACAAAGCATAGAAAGTCGTCAAGAATCCTGTCTGCCTGTCGGCGGCAAGTGAGTACGCGGTGTTTCGGAACACCTCTCTGACTTCAGAATGGTTTTCACTGTCGCCTTTGGTTTCAAGCACGTGCCTAATTCAAAATCAGCAAATAAGTCATCCGGTTTCGGAGAAGTTCCTTACAAGGCGTTCTGTATGAAGTCTTTCACGCTCCCGCGGTTGCCACACTCGTCGTATGATTGCAGTATAAGCGCATATCGTCGTGAAATAGGCCACTTGGTTTTGTCCGCTGGTCTGAGCGACATGGCTCGCTCCTGACATGCAGCCAACGTGTACAGCAAGCTGGCTATGGTATTCATAGGGTCTCCCACAAGATGGAATAGCGTGAAAAGCTGCGCATGCAAAGCTAGCGGCGGACGAGAAAATTGTATTAATAGCAAGATCAAAGGGATTTTCCACACTTCCTGCGTGACAGTCAGTCATATCAATTACAACTCGGTAAAGCCAACTTACGATTCTTGTCCAGATGTCCAGACCTGAGTACAAGTTCCAGGAATCGGCGACGAAATCCCTGCAACTCTCTGCCGTGTTTTTTTCGAAGAGGTGTAAGCATACGAGATCAAACTTGCCAGTTGTCGGTAGGGTGTAGTTTTGACCAGAATTTAGTATCTGGACACCACAACGTCCAAGCAGCGAACTGTATCTATTCAGATCCTTGAACACCTCACTGCTCGTGAGTGTATATGTTGAAGAATTCATGTGGCAGGCGAACGGAAATAGCGAGTGCGGGAGAAATACATCTATCCGCAAATGCTGGCGAAATCACGCACAAACCGCAGCTCTTGAACTGACATGTAGAACTGCAAAGTCCAGTTCCCCATGATACAGGCTGATACGGATGACAGAGAGCGCTTGGTGGCACAAAACTTCGTGAAGCCAAAAGGACCAAGACGGCAGAGACGCGCTGAAGACGACCAAGTTGCATCGTACTGTTACTCGTGGCAGTCAGTGCTCACCAATGCGATCAAGGATGGCTACATCGTGGCGTTCGCAGAGGGTACCAATGATGAGCGAAGCTGCAACTGGTGGTTCAAAGGAAGATTGTGAGCGGGGATGGGCGGATGTACGATTACCCCCTTTTAATATGATGGGCTTTGGCGGGGGTGGACATAGAACTATACATAGTATGGCAACAATCAGTTGCATGTTGCCGTATGAAGCATGAACCGGCGAAGATATCTAGCTTAGCAGGGGGGGTCACGGATTTTCCGACAAGGCATCAAGGTGTGCAATCTTGCAAACCTATTTGTATATAGATTAGCCTCTTATCGTACTTGGCAACTTGGCGATTTCTGTGTCTTACCAGGGGACTATTTGAAAGCCGTGACAACATCTGTGAAGCCCGTTTTTTGGTGTGTCCCTTGAGAGAGACATCCAGTCGATTTCATGTCAAAATTGAGTCCAAGAATCTGGAATTTACATTGTATTTGCCTATTTGGCTAACTGTCATACAGATCACAGCTATGGTACAGCTCCAATTCAGCCGCTACCTTCAATAATACTCTCTCTAGTTTCTTAATCCCGTTATTTAGACGTAGTTTTGTTTTATCCGTATAGCTTTCTTTCAAGTTATTTCTACTCGAGCCTCCTTGACTATATATACCTATTCAATACTAACAAAGATCTAACAAGGAGCTATTAAGCCTCGAACTAAATACTCTTAATATTCATTATCCTTCTAGATATATCCTAGGAGCTAATACCTTTCGAAGTTTTCTATACCTTAGTAATAGACTTAACGTTAGACGACCGTAAATCCCTCTAGAAGAATAAGATATAGAGAAGTCTAAAGAGATCCTAGGTACATCTAGTTTTGCCCAGAGATCAAACTTGCGCTTGTAGGAACCCTAAGGTGGTGTTTTTGGTCGCTGAATTGAGTATATCTCTAGTACTTCTCTAACGTGTGAAACTTGTGTACGACCGCAATTCAAGGCAAGCACAACAGTGATGGGTATGGGACAAGCGGACTGAATTGTAGGATACTTATCAAGATGAATGTGGTGTAGAAATGAAGATTCGAGTCAAAGTTCGGCACCCCCTGCCAAGCCAGCCTCAGATGATTTATGAGCATACCATTTTTTGCTAGTAGAATAGTTTTCTGTAGAATGAAGTAGTCACAATTATGGCGCACCCACTCTAGCTATCTATCAGAACCCTATATAGATCGATAGTCTATCCCATCCACCCTCAATTCAGAGCCTGTACCCTGACCTACCCAACTGATTCTGAAGCATCAGAAAAAACCCAATGGAGAGGTATATGTTGAAACCTCGGGGAGATGTTGAAAAGTCTCCCTCTAAAACGCCGTCGCTATATGCTCATACGCGTTCATCGTATCATGTCATTTGGACCGCTCCATGGGTCTATGTTGAATAATCGCAAGAAAATCACCGTGCGAACTTTTGTGTTTGGTATATCCCCTCTTGACATTAAAAAAAATGGTGACGTTGTCCAACCGGGACCTGGACCGTTGAGGTCGTACCCAAAACGCCGCCTAGCATGTCAATAATGCTTGTGTTGAAAAAAGTATCGAGTATGGAAGGACATTAGAACTTGAGGGTCTTTGGCTTCTCCCATGCGAAGTTCTGGTTGGCTGTGATCTGTTAGCATGTGCGTTGATATAAGGGTTACGGCTGGTACGTACTGAAGTGACCATTTTTCGCAGTTTGGAAGTAAATTGGCTTAGCCAGGTCCAACTCCTTGACGATGACACCTGGTCGGAGGTCGAAGTTGGCCTTAATGATCTCGACAAGTTGTGGGGAAGTCTTGTCACTAGTTCCATATGTCTCGACGAACATTGACAAAGGCTCGGCGACACCAATGGCGTAGGAAAGCTGGACAAGGGCACGGCGAGCAAGACCAGCTGTGACCAAAGACTTGGCAATCCATCGTGCAAGATATGCTGCTGAGCGATCGACTTTGGAGTAATCCTTTCCAGAGAAAGCTCCACCGCCGTGTGCGCCCCATCCACCGTAAGTGTCAACAATGATCTTTCGGCCGGTCAAACCAGCATCACCTTGCGGTCCACCAATGATGAACAGGCCAGATGGTTGAATGTGGTATGTGGTCTTCTCGTCAAGATACTTGGCTGGGATGACTTTTTTGATGATCTTCTCCAAGATCTCCTTGCGGAGCTCCTCGGTAGAGATTGACTCAGAGTGCTGGGCAGAAACAACAACTGTGTCAACACGGAGAGGAACAACGGCTCCACCATCGTGCTTGTACTCAACAGTAACCTGGGTCTTGGTGTCTGGTCGCAACCACGGGAGGGATCCGGAAACGCGGGCCTCCTTCATGGCGGAGTTGAGCTTGTGGGAGAGGAGAAGGGTAAGAGGGAGCAACTCGGGAGTCTCATCCGTAGCATAGCCAAACATGATACCCTGGTCACCAGCACCTAGCTCCTCAAGCGCCTTCTCGTAGTGAAGACCTTGTGCAATATCAGGACTCTGCTGCTCAATGGCGACGAGAACATTGCAAGTCTTGTAATCGAATCCCTTGTCTGAGTGGTCGTATCCGATGTCCTTGATAGCGCCTCGGATAATCTTCTGGTAATCGAGGTGTGCCTTTGTGGTGATTTCGCCAAATACCATGATCATTCCGGTCTTTGTGGCAGTCTCGCAGGCGACTTTGGAAAGAGGGTCCTCAGCGAGGCAAGCATCGAGGACGGCATCGGAAACTTGATCAGCGATCTTGTCTGGGTGACCTTCACCGACGGATCTATGATTTGTTAGAAGCTTATCTGGAGCTTTGCGTGTCCATTACTCACTCAGAGGTGAAGAGGAAGGTATCCTGAGCAACAGTTCCGTTGGCGTGAACCATGGTTGCGAGATTAATATAAATGGCGGGGTGAGCAGAGGGAGAAAAGTGTTGAGAAGGGAGGAATTCTCAGGCGCGCAAAGCTTTCAGAAAGATACAGCGAGTCGAGGGATACGTGGGAGGTCGATTGAGGAGGTTTTGTTCTAGAGGAGAGGGGGTGGGCGTGGAGAAGAGAGAAATAGTCGGAGGTGTTGGGTCTGGAAGGTGAAAATATCCGACGGCAGCCAAAGTTAAGTAGAATAGAAGATCACGTCTTTTCCATCTTCCCTTTCGCGAGACCGGAGAAGCTCTGACCCTAGGCGGTCTGGGGATTTGATGCAGCCGGGCACATGCAAGAGGATATACTATGGTAGCAGTGATAATCCGAGTTTGTCTCCTCCATCACCATCTCAAATCCGGAGTGTTGTGCACAAGATATCAATTGTAAGGATCCCCATCTGCCGTGAAACCCTGAGAACATCGCATCACGCATCTGAGGTCGATTCTCGAGTCTCGATTCTGGTTGGGAACCTGATAGCAAAAGTCTGTAGCAACACGAACAACAGCTTGACCTCTTCGCTGCCCATGTCCAAACTTGCAAACATACCACTGATAACAATACCTCAACCGCGACCACCATGAGCAAGTTCGGAGTCGTAGTCATGGGCCCTGCCGGCGCCGGCAAGACGACCTTTTGCTCTGCCATGATACAGCACCTACAAAACCAACGCCGCTCGTGCTTCTATATCAACCTGGATCCAGCTGCCGAAGACTTCGCATTTCAACCCGATATCGATATCAAGGACCTCATCAGCCTCGAAGATGTTATGGAAGAGATGGAACTGGGTCCGAACGGGGGTCTCATTTACTGCTTCGAATTCCTACTCGAAAACCTCGATTTCATAACCGACCCACTCGAGAATGTCTCGGAGGAGTACCTGATTATCATAGACATGCCAGGCCAGATCGAGCTATACACGCACATACCCATCCTCCCGACGCTGACCAAACACCTCATGGAAGGCACCCTCAACATCCGACTGTGCGCCGCATATCTCCTCGAAGCTACCTTCATCGTTGACCGCGCAAAATTCTTCTCGGGAACCTTGTCTGCCATGAGCGCCATGCTGATGCTAGGCATGCCTCACGTCAACATCCTCAGCAAGATGGACTTGGTCAAGGGTACAGTTGCGAAGAAAGAGTTGAGACGATTCATCCAGGTTGACTCCGATTTGCTCGATGAGAATCCAGGACCGACACAGCGACTACATTTCGAAGAACATGACGAGGTCGAGGATCCCAGCACCGCGGACAACATGTTGGGCGGCGCGTCTTTTGCAAAGCTGAACAGAGCCGTCGGACGTTTGATCGATGACTTCAGTCTGGTGTCGTTTTTGCAACTGGATATCAACGAGCCTGACAGTGTCGGCGGTATCATCAGCTACATTGACGATGCGATACAGTATCATGAGGCACAAGAACCGAAAGAGCCAAAGGATGAGTTGTCGGACATGGTGGATCAAGACACATGAGAGACGAATGTTACGACCGCGACGGAAAAAATATACCCCAAGACAACCGCCTGGAGCCTGCGTTGCTCAAGTATCAGACCTGTCCTACTGAATGCAATAACGACCGCAGAATGCAACCGGCTCATAGCCAGATGAACAGTGGAAAAGTGGGTAAATGACCATACTTTTAAGAATATGTCTGGCCATCAAGAGTTGGTTATACAAGAAGGATCAATATAGACGCCCCTGCCAGCTGCGAATCTGAGATCGCCAAAAGCATATCAAGTAAGGCAATCTCGTTCCTTAGATCAACTATGGTAATTATACTTTGAGCACGGTTTTACGCAATCAGGGCATCTTCTTCACTTCTTAGCAAATCACAATTTCTGCTCCGTCCCGAATGCTACCCGGCAACTAGGCGATTTCATTGGCTCATATAAAATCGTGCCACATGTGCCACTAAATGTTAAAGGGCACAACTCCACCGACGGATGCAGTGTTGAGCACGGCCCCAAGTGTAATTGAAGACCTTATACAAACATCCTCGATTTCTCGACTGTACAAGTTATTCTCTCATTTTGTATCGTAATCGCATTCACGACGAACATCCATAATATCGAAATTGAAATCGAAATCGAAATCACGTGATCAAAAATCTGTAATCCGTGACGCCCGCCCCTACTCGTGACTACTAATCAACGAAACCAATCATCGAAAGACCAACACTACGTCAAAACATCTTTCTCCGGTAGCCAGAATAAACCAACGCGGTTTCCAACGATCCTCTCTCCAGTCTTAAATAGCGAAAGCAAATTCTGCATCATTACTGGAGTATTACATAGAATTGAGTTGAGACTAAAGGCGTCTGGACGGTATGTCATTAATACGCCGGCGAGGAGTATAGTAGTACGAGCGAGAGCTTTTACTAGTACCAGTACGACTAGAGTAAAGGTAGGATACCCCCTCTCAACCCGAAGAATATTCGCGTTTTGAGCTTGATGGACTAGAATTCGGTCACTAAGAGTCTATTCTATTCTATTCAAGGAAGCCAATTTGCGTTTCTTCGCGCTAAACTTTTTCTCGTCGGGTCTCGAGATTATGATGTTGGATTGAGTTGGGCAGGTAGGTTAGTTCTAGCTCCTGGCGACTCTTTTGTATCGAGGCTATGATGTGTTACACTCCGGAATCCTTTTTTATTGGAGATGGATTTTTTCGTTGGGTAGACTGTACCGAGTTTATCGGGTAAGTAGGGAATATAGTTTTGTCGTAGTAGGATTAGTAGACTAATAGCT
Source organism: Venturia pyrina ICMP 11032 (assembly GCA_000738655.1). Taxonomy (NCBI): domain Eukaryota; kingdom Fungi; phylum Ascomycota; class Dothideomycetes; order Venturiales; family Venturiaceae; genus Venturia; species Venturia pyrina. Next base: position 15,961 of record JEMP01000096.1, on the reverse strand, counting down.
TGGTGTTAGATATGTCATTGGGGGAAGAAATGTCAGATAAGATACAATTGTTGGGGCGCGGATGGGAGAGTTTTGAGGGATATTGGAGGGCGCATGTTGGGGGGTTGTAGCTCGTTGATATGTAGTGAGCGGATCGTTTAGGCCCCCTCTTTTTGTCTCTGCTTGTCTCAATTATCTAGAGGAAATGAGCGGTGATCTCGTAGTCGTTCTTCGATATTTAGTTTTTAAATAAATGTGAGATTTGCGGGGAGCGTTGTTGGATTTAGGGTTCGGATTGACTATTTGAGCAAGTGCTGGGAGTGTAAAGAGCTACCGCTTGTGATGTCGAACAGCGAAATAGTATTGTGTTTTCTAGACTCTGAGATCTTTCGCTAATTTTGGGATCAATTTCGATGAGCTGGACCTTTTCTCGGGCTGAGGTTGGATGATCCAGTGTAATCGGGAAACTGTGATCGATGGCTCTGTTGAATCAGATCTGTGAACGCTCGTTTCCTAGCTGTATTGAGGCCTCGACTTTGAGTGAGCTCGATTCGTCTCTTCGGAGTCACTCCATTCGTGTCACTCCACCACGAGGTCACCCGGACATGACCCAGCTGTCAAGGTGACCCGGCTAAAGTGAGGTGGAGTCAGCCAGCTGGTATAAATACCCCATTCCATCCACCTTGGTCACTTCTCTCCAAGACACCACACTTCTATTACCAACCAACATCTCGGATCGCATCGCCATCCACATTGGTCAATCATGGGCACCACCAGAGTCAGCGCGCCTATGAAAGACAGTTTCCTCGACCTACCACCAGAGCTACGCCTCAAGGTCTACCGCAGCCTTTTCATCGTCGATAAATTCATGTTTTTTCCCTCGTACCGACTCCCATCTCCCACTTTTCGCATAGAGCATCGCCTAATTTCTAATCCGAACGATGCTGACTCCCAGCTCCTTCGCACGTGCAAGCTTATCCTACAGGAAGGTCTTCCAGTGCTCTACTCGGAAAACATCTTTACCTTCCAATCGTTGCTTGCACTTGATGACTGGACCACGGGCTGGGTGCCGTTCAGAAAAGACTTGATCAAGACAGTTGTTCTTGTACGCCATGACTTCCAGAGTGTCCGAGGTCTGGTACGCATGATTCCACACCTTACTTCAATGGCCAACCTTCAAAAATTCGACATCCATCTGCCGTTCCAGGGCTTGGAACTGAAAATGAGCTTGAGGGCTGATGAACTTCTTGGATTGAATGAGGGCATAGTGAAAAAGACCCAATGCAAAGGCTTTTTGAAGAACTTTTTCCGACACAATCCGGCCATCGATTGCGGCGTCATCGTAAGTATTGTGAAGTATTTTGGGGTCAAAGACAAAAACGTGGGTTTTCCCCATTCCGTAATCTAGATTATGTCCAGACAGACTGACAGTATCATAGGGTCGCCATGCAGACGTAATTGTAGGAAGTGTTCGTTACAAGTTCGTCCCACACGGCAAAGTGAAGAGCAAGCAGACCTTTCCTCTTATGTTCGACAAATCTTGGCCAGTGGAGAAGTATGAGAACGTGGTTGGCAGATTCGATGGTTGAAGACGAAAATCGCATAGACTCGAAGAGTCTCCTGGAAATGAGTGGACAGAACGACAGGGTGATGGCGGGGGTTGGTAAAATTTGAAGGGGCCTCCTAGATGATGGAAACATGAGCAGCCTGGGGTAGAGCGTGTTAGACGGATCGATGGAGTCAATTGCTGAGGAACCTGGGCCGCTAATATTGAGAGACCGGATTCTGAGTTAGTAGTACATTTTTGAGTTTGAAGCGCCACATTTTGTTCTTGAGAACCTTCCCAGGTCGTGATTCAAATTTGACCAGGCTCTTTTTCCATCCTCTCTGATCCAGCTTTGGCTCAAAGTGAGGCCGATCAAAATCCAGATTTCAAAACGCTGCTGTCGTCCGGGTGAGCCACAGTGGAGAAAAAAGGAATTGCGCACTCAAATCGTCCCGACGACCTTCATCCAAACTTTTTCAGCGAGCCACCATTCTATACAACAAAATCGAACACAACGACCAACCATGGAGACCACTAGGACCAGCTTCCTCGATCTACCACCAGAACTACGCCTCAAGATCTACCGAAACCTTTTCGTCATCAGAGATGTAAAGCCTTTTTGCGAGAACCATGGCAATACAGGTTCAGAAGTACAGCCTTTCAACAGGCAAGCAATAACAGGCGCTTTGGATGGAAAAAAGGTGGCCAGTCCCACCACCACAACCAAAGTGCGTGCTGCTTTCAAGAACCCAAACGCAGCATCTGCACAGTTTCTGATGACCTGCAAACTCTGCCTACACGAGGGTCTCCCAATCCTCTATGGAGAAAATGAGCTTGTCTTTAACAATTGCTCGGAAATGCGATACTATCTTGGACTATGGAGTCCGAAAGCCAAGGCTTCGGTCAAAACCATCATTTTCAAGGGTATGTTACTCAAACGAAGTGGGTTGAGTTCCGTTGCTCGTTGTATCAATACTCTCACCAACCTTCAAAATTTCGAATTTCGACCGGAGAGCCGATGCTTCTTGCAGCCACACATGAGCCTGGATGATCAAGGCTGGAGATGGCTGAAACGACAAATGAACGGGGACCACTATCCGGGCAAAACTTTCTTAAAAGCCTTGTTTGGTAGAAACCCGTCAGTTACGTGTCGTGTCGTCCAAGTTGTTTTAACGTGGGACCCCCCTGTGAGTCAATCAAAGTCCTTCTGTTCAACAAGACTCTGACCACTGAAAGTAGAACACCGAGAACCGCGGAATTGTTTGCTACAATGTGATTCCCCATGGCAATGATAGAACAACACGTACATTCACCCTCGAGCTTGACGCGACTTGGCCTGTTGGGAACTACGAGGCTTTGCTGGACAAAAATTGACAATTCAGGCCAGCAGACGGATATGATAAGTATTTCGAAATCCAGAGAAGGGTTGAAAATGCTTGTACTAGAGTGAGCCGAAGTGGGGCGAACTGTAGGATATGGTTGGCGAAACCGAGCCATTCGAGCCTTGCAGAGACGATCTGATTGATAGTGGAAACTTTTGCAAGGTCTGTGAAAGGACCACTTTTGAAGGAAAATTAGGAATTCACACACCCATTTGACGATATTCATGCCGCTGCTTTGATGATATCGGCTGCCTTCTCGGCCATAGCATACAAAGTGCTAGTCAAGTGTCCACATACTTGGAATGGTATGATAGAAGCATCCATGATTCGCACATTGCTCGTGCCATAGACTTTAAGCTCCGGGCTGACAACGCCTCCGAGATTTCTAGGCAGCATAGCGGCAGTGCCGATAGGATGGTGATTGGGGCTGTCTGTTCATCCGGTCAGTCTTGAAATGGCAGTGAAAAGGGACGCTTACAATTGTTCTTCAACCATGCTAGCCAAACATTATCACTGGCATCAAAAGGAACTTCGGTCCCCGGTGCTAGCTCGGTTCGAACAATGCTGGACAGTGGCGCTGTGGTAAGAAGTTTTCTGGCCAATTTTGCAGTGGCTGCTTGCAATTGTCGATCCCATTCAAGCATGAAGAAGTTCGGATTGATCGCTGGAGGGTCATTGATTTTCTTACCAGACATATGTACGCTTCCTCTTGCAAAAGGCAGAAGGCCCCAAAATGGAATGACAGCAACGCTGCCGGTTGGGCCACTTGCAAAGGCTGACAATATTTCAGCCACTGGCGTGGACTTGTTGAATATGAGATCGACCTGCATGCGAAGCAGCATCTCCTGAACATCAGGGTCCACAGCACCATAGCTCGCTTGTGAGATTTCGGCTGCATAAGACGGGAGCTGTGAGAGGATTCGCTGAGCCACATCGTCCTTGGTGGGGCCGAAAAGGTCTTCTACATTCACAGAGGCTGCGAAAGTCGGATATCCCGAGAAGTTGCCACTTGCTGACGCAGAAATGGCGGTGTTGACTTGATCTTGTAGATTCTCTCCTACGTTGGGTAGATTGACCATAGAGTCGATGGAGAACTGTTGTAGTATGCTATCTCAGATTTAGCATGTTGTTGTTGCGCTTGTATGAGTACTCACAGTGGGTTTCCTATCCCTGAGCGCTCCAGCAATAATGGCGTCTGCAACGAACCGGTCGATAATATCACCTCGCGATTGGCGTGGATGACCTTTGCTTCTCCAATTGCAGAAACGATATTCACTCCAGTAGCCTCCACATCATCGCAAGCAGATGTATCAGACCAAATAATACTATCAGCACGGGAGTTCAGATAAACATGAAGATTCGAACGATCCTGAATTGGGTAGTAGTATGCTCTAGCCGCATCTTCTCTCACATTCGCATTGCCATCAAGCGTCTGCGGCCATATGGTGAACCCTCGGACATCTCCTGTGTTCGTATCTGCATTCCATGGAACTCGTAGAGCGCTCCAAGTCTTGTTTAGCAACGAGTGAGTGTCCCCACCAAGGAGGGAAGGATTAAAGCTGACAGTAACAGGTCCATTGTCACCATGAGCTGAAGGATCGTAACCCGCGCCGAGAACTTGTTGCTCAATTGTTGGCGGCTCGAACATCTCGCTACCTTTGTAGTGCGGCACCAAGCTTTCCCAGTTCCAACCTGAATTTCCCATCAGTTCCCACGCATCGACCTGCGCTTTCTGGGCTCGCATATAGGTCATTCCGTTGATTGTGCTTGTGCCACCAAGAGCTTTCCCGGAATGATAAACGACAGATTTGTTGTTGGCATGCTGTTGTGGCAGGCTTGTATACGCCCAGTCAATGCTCGTTCCAAGTGATAGACCGTATGAGGTTGTATTTGTCACATTTGGGTTGAATTGAACAGAGTCTCCAGCTTCAATGACCGCAACCCGAACAGTCGGGTTCTCGGAAAGCCGCGCTGCTACCACGAGGCCACAGGTTCCTCCGCCCAAGATAACATAGTCATATTCGACAGTATTGTTGATGGTGTCAAAGGGGAGGGAGGAGGCCTTTGTAACGATAGCGAGGATTAGAACGATCAAAGTCAGCATTATCAGGCTCGATGGAGAACGAAGTCGTGATAGAGAAGTCCAGCTTTGGGGGAGTTGGGGGAGTTGGGGAAGTTGGGGGAGTTGGGGGAGATGTAGGAGATGTAGGAGATGTAGGACAAAGCCAGATCTTACGCCATGGTCAGCGACATGCGGGGTTCCTCAGTGCGCCTTCCTTCTTGGACAAGTTCCTGCAATCGTAGCGGTGATAGCGGCTTTTGTCCATGAGGATCGATGCTTATCGATAATAATAGAGGCAGAAGGGTGAGGGACTCCAGCTTGACCGGCCCTGCAGGTGCTTCGACTCTCATCGTTCAATGCCATCGAAACCACCTGAAGGACTTCGACTCTCGACTCTTTGAACACCGGAAGCCCGAGTTGAAGGCATATTGATGAGATGGAGATGGACGATTATGTTTTTCGGTGAGATCCAACCTGTTCGACTTTTGCCTTGGGTCACGTGAACAATTCCTAATTCGGCCTAGCGCTTGTAGCCATACTTCCATGTCTTCGTCGACTCCGAGTCCGAGTCCCTTTTATCAACACCATCAGAATCATCATCACGGTGTTTTCTCGCGTGAATGAAAATGGAGATCTCAAAGAATGTGAGGAATTGAATTGATCGCGATAGTCTAGGATATCGTAGTAGTAGTTAGGGTAGCTACGGTACTCGGTTAGTCTTTATAGTAGTAATATACCTTATAGTAGTAAAGGGCCGTACTATAGTTATAGGGACTTGTACGCGTACTAGCTACTACGTACGTCCGGATATTAGCGAGGGGGATCGCGATAATCTAGTATATTATCGTACCTAGTTCGTAAGCGTAGTAGTAATAGGCCTCGTAGTAGCGCGTACTAGCTATTACGTACGTCTAGATATTAGTAAGGGGGATCGTAATAATCTAGTATATTATTATATCTAGTTCGTAAGCGTAGCGGCGATAGGCCTTATAGTAGTTAGTAACTCTCTTATTTATCCCTATACGCGTAGTTATAGTTAGACTACGCCTCGTAGGTTCGGGGAGTACAAGGGTCGTTAACGTTAGTTAGGTCTTATTAATAGAGATTAACTACCGTTCCCTATAAATAGACCTCGTCTATTCGAGCGTTATCTAATTAGTACGCCTTAGGAGCCGCGTTATTGCTATAAGCGCCGCTATAAGGGAGGTTAGCCTTTTATAATCGTTTATTTTATTTCTAATAGCGTCTCTAGCTAACCTTATCTAGGGTTTTATCGTAGTAGACCGTAGCTAGTACGGTGTTATAGCGAGGTTATTTAGTAATAGTAGGAGTAGAGTATAATAGCTCTCCTTAATAGCCTTTACTTTACTATTAGAGGGCTTCCTCCTACGCGTAGGTAACCTTTAACTCCTTAATAGCTTTATAGAGGGACTATTAGTTTTAAATAACTATATTTTAATACTAGTCCTATAGCTCTCTAAATTCCCTATAGTAGCTTTATCGCTCCTCCTTAAGCGCGGCTCGAGCTATCTCGCGTTCCTTAGTAATAGCCGCGAGTATAGACGCCTATACCGTCGCCTATAGGCGTTCTTCGGACGCTTATACCGCGGTATAGATCTACTTGTTAATATTACTAGATTAGTAAGGAGGGGCGTCCTAGTAACTACGCTAAGCCGAACCTAGTAGCCCTTAAGGTAGCGTAAAGGAGGGGGCGTTACTTAATAGGTAGAACTTTACGGTATAGTCCTATAACCCTACGTACTCGTTATCTAAGGCCGGATTATCCTCTAGCTAGCCTATAGAGGGCCGTTAATAATATACTAAGTAGATAGGGTTAATTTACTTTATCCTAGCTATAGGGACTCGTATCTTAGTATTAACCCGAGGCCTAATCGTCGACTATCCTTTATAGTTAGCGATTTGCTTCTCTTTTCCTAGTAGATCGGTAGCGTTAATTTTATATCTTATAGGAGGCCTCTTAATCTCCTCGAGTCTAAGGGAAGGGCTTTTAGAGCGTAAGATTATAGAAGATAAGTTAGCTATTAGTATTAGATCGAAATTTAGTAGCGGATCGAAATACGGTAGTAGTTCTTAGGAGAGTTCCTTAATCGCTATCTTAATCGCTATCTTAATCGCTAAGGTTCCGTAGATATCGATATTCTAATTAAGGGGATACTCGTAATACTCCGTATCCGATAGGATAGATAACTCGGTAGTAGTAGATCTTAAGGTAAGAGACTTTCGCGGGTATAGCGAACGTCCTTAAGAGATATTAGTAGGATTATATATTAGCGAACTATTAGGTTTATATATTAGGTAGTTAG
>JEMP01000095.1:104918-115107 GCA_000738655.1 Venturia pyrina ICMP 11032 | reverse complement strand
CGGGTAGATTGCGGTTTAAAAGGCCCGCCTTTCCCCGCTATGTATAATCCTCTATCTATCCCTGTACTTGTGCCTGTCGTTATACTGGCCAATAGTAATACATTTAGCATGAGCATAGGGCAGGCCATAGAATACCTTATAATATCCGTCAACTTGTTCAGTTCCGCAGGATCTATAATCATCCTCGACATCTCCCCAAAGTGCACATTTATCGAAGGGTTTACGGCTTCCGTAGTAACATTCGTAATGTTCCCCGATAGAACAATGCTTTGCTTCAGTAAAGCTGGCTGCGAAGAGAGCGGCGAGGGCGATAGCAGACCTAGGCGTTTATTAAAGGGCTTAATCTAATATAGAGAAATACTTATAGAGACGACGTACAGTAGTTTCATAGTACCGTACTTAATAGGTGACAGTTATATAGCTATAGACTTCTTATTGGCTCAATCGCTCTCGTATCCTTCTCTTTTATATATATGGGGTGTCCCTTTGGGGTAACGTGGCCTAAACGTGTGTGTTTTTGGGTGGTTGGATCGAAATAGGATTGTGTAGATTCGAGGATTACCGCGATACACGTGATCAGGACCGCGGGCTCATATATACATGAAAATGGAGTCTCAAAAAGATTCAGATGATGGCAGTATTGTCGTTTTTGAGTGATTGAGGTCGTGTTCAAAAAATGCAGCCGACAAGACTAGTTCTAGAGCTAGGAGAAAGCGATTATATACGATTACACAGTAAATGCCTCTGCAATATACCGCATGCTATATTTAAAGAGATTCCAAGAGGGTCCTTTGAGCATGACTGGTGAAGGTGTCGCATCGGGACGCATCCTCGGGGATGGAATATGGATCAACGAATGTCGGCTTGCGAGTGACCCTGTTTAAGCTTATGAAAAATAGATGAAGAAGAAATCGACACGACAAGGAGAATGCCTCCAGAACACGAGAAGACACTCCATCTTGTAATAACATAATCAAGTGCTGTAGAGGATCATCAGAAATAGGGTTTCTGTTGAGCAGGTACAGACGGGAGAAATGGCAGGTAGCGAGCGGCTACTGTGTATGTATCATGGTCTTCTTTCCGGCTTCGTATCGGGGCACGCCGCACAGTACCATCCAATCTTGCAGGAGGCGAAGCGCTGCGTCATATATCGTAGCAAAAGTGAGAAGCCTGGACTCCTGGAGCGCTTTTCTCTGGGTAAGTTGATCTCAACCAATTGAAAGAGGATGACACACGGTGAGCGTGAAAGACTACCGCTTCGGGCCCAGTCCTCATCTATCCATGCGAGCCATGTACTCGCCCGAGCTCCCATAATACCGTTAATACGGATGGTTCGCTTGGCAAAGATAAGAGCCGGCGCTTCTGATTGGACCGCTGTTTTCTGCTGTTTTGCTTTACAAATGCTATCAAGCCGTATCTCTCCCCAGCTTCGGCCTCGACAACTGCTGACAGCGGCATTTGTACTGCATAGGGGGGTGGTGTAGAGGGACTGAATGCTCCGAGTCCCAGAGACTCCATGGAGGCTTCCCCATAACCACAACCACAACCACAACCATAACCGTGACCGGAGAAAGATGGTGCGTGGATTTGCAAGTCGGCTAGGGACGTCCAAGCAGGGTCTCCATCTGCACCCGTCGACGGCAAGGATATGCTTGCTGACTTGCGCGAGCCTGGCGTCGCCTCCAAGTGCGAATGCGGCCTTCATAATCTGCCTCCCGAATCAAAACAGACCCGTCCGTCACCATCATGTCGCCCGCCTCTGCCCTCGTTCGTGTTTCTGTTGTTGTTCCAATGCAAGGCTGCGTTGCGGGACGTTGAGCATCCAAACAGCGGTCCGAACGCTATCCATTCTGCTCCTATCCAGTATCTGCTGTGGTACTTATCCAGTATCTACTGTGGTACTTACTCGCCATATCCAGCTTATCGCTTATCACCACCCTACACTGCCGAAGCATCCAACCGTCCTGTCCGCCAAAGACTTTCCTGGAGTCGGTGCAGATAGCACAGCAGCGAACAGGGAATCTCGCTGCTTGACCGCTCTGTTCACTATTCACATAATTTCATAGCACCACCACCACCAGCGGTACCCGCCGACTCTACCCTCTCCATTCGCCCTCTCCGCTCAACACCACAACCAGCCACCATTACTCGTACGAGTAGACCACCAACATCACACGCGACCACCCGCACTACACACTGGTCGCCTTACTCGCGCCAGGACCTCACCTCACTCGCGCCAGGACCTCACCTCACTCACCGTCACCGTCACCACCTCCACTGCCCTTCACACCTACCACCACCATGGCAACGGCCTTTGCACCACAGGGCAACATGTTCTCTGCTGGCCCTTCGATGCCCACCGACATCCGCGCTCCTCAGTACGCTTCGCAAGCAGCCCTCACTCCTCCCTCCTCAGAGTCGCCTTCCACCCAGTCACCCATCTCTCCTCGAACCATGTTCAACATACCCGCACACCTGCGCATGCACTCGGTACAAATCAAGCAACCCAAGTCACCATTATACGTGCCGGCTGTGTTGCGCCCAACAGAGAAGCCTGCGCGATGCTCTCCGCCAAAGAAAAGTGGCTTCGGCAGCATGGACAGCAGTATGAACATGGACAACTCCGATCCCTCTCTAGACACTATTGGTCCAGGCATGATCAACAGACTCGAGACCGAGCTCTACAACGATGAGGAGATGAAAGAAGTCACAGGACCACCATCGCGGAATGGCTGGAAGGTACGTCCGTTACATCCCTACTTCATTCTTTTCGTCAGCCTCAATTTCCTTCGATTTGCGGCTCTCAATGTTTTTGTTGCCATGCCCGAGTCGCGATGCCGAGTCGCCGATCCGCGGCCCGCGTACCAAGATCGGATCACTTGCGATGAGATTTGTTTGCTTCGGTGAACAGCTCCTAGCGTGAGGGGCCACACGACCATTATATGAATATTCGCGGCCCATGGCGCGAAATGACCTTGCTATTGCACAAAAGGCGCAATTCGTTATTCATAGTGTAACGGCCTGGGCGCCCAGGCTCAAACCCCCACCCTGCGACCTTGCTTACTTCACATGCATCTCCACATATACTGATCGGATCGGATCTCATTCGTCCATGCGAGTCGACTTCATCGCGACTTCCTTTTGCTAACGTTTCACCTACAGGAAGATCACAAGGCTGTAGGATGCGACGAACCAAACTGCAAAGTAATCTTCACTTGGATGCATCGTCGCCACCATTGCCGACGCTGCGGAAACATCTTCTGTTGGGAACACTCAGCTCATGAGGTCCCTCTCAATCAGCATGCGAAATTCCATCCGAGAGGGCTGAAGTCTCGAGCATGCGATGGCTGCTTCTCCGACTATCGCAGTTGGGAGACACTACGTGTCAGCCGAAGTAACAGCACAAACTCTCGTGACAGCACCACTCCAACTACTCCCAATGTCCCCTTCTTCAACCGCTTCCGACCTGGCGGCGAGAACTCTATGGTTGGCAGCCTTGCCAAGAGCGTTCCTCGCGACTGGAATTGGAGCACCTTCTGAGGAAACATTCCAGTCACATGGCAGAAATAAAACCCTCTGATAACACACGAGCGGTATTACCAGAGCGATTCGCATCGACCACGCCATGTGCAATAATCACACCACATCCCTTCCTCGTCATGTCACCACCGACATCGACACTCACCCACAGCTAAAACGATCGAGATTGATTTTCACAGGTCCACGGACCGCTTATTTACTACACAATAGGCCGGGCGGAATACTCTTACATCTGGAACCCGAACTGAGATGAAATATGGCGCGTGGGTGGCTCTGTTCTGCTTTGATTTTACTGCGCTTTAGCGATGACGAGTTTCCTACATTTCTTCTTCTTCTTCTTCCTTGTTCTCCATTTGAGCATGGAGATTCCTTGCGTTATGGGTGGCACCTTGGTGATGAAGGATGGGCTTGACCCGATTTTGTTTTGATATCCCATAGACTTTTCTTCTAATTTTTATTCTTCTTCATCTTCCGATTGGACTTCGTATCCGGGACGGATCTGGTCTGTGAATGGCGTTTCTACGGTGTTTTCAAACGGCTGGCGAACGGCGTTTTTCTATGGGTTTATTGTGGAATTAATGATTGCTGTGCATTGGGGCAGATTTGATTTTCATGAGGTGGGTGTTTGTATGAGTACGATGGGTTCGAGGAGATGTGGGGTTAGATTGTGGGACAGTGAATATTATGGAATCAATTATACGGATCTCGCGTTTTCATCGCGTTTTTTTCTTCTTTCTTTACACTAGCTTATTCTTAAGCGCCTTCCCGTACATCGTATCCAACCCATCCTCCGTCACACATCGCCGAGCAGAATCGTTTTGAAGATGAGCATACATATATTCAACGTTTCATTCGCGGAAAAGCTGAATCGAAATTGATTCTCCCTTCCACCCAGCATGCGAAGGAAAGTCGATGCGAGGGAGATATGTGGAATAGAAATACCTGATAAGTCGTCGACCTCGAATATACATTCACAAACAAAGCAGTTGCGGATCAGATACTCCGCTGTAGGTGTCAACAGAGGGAGTCGGTGTAGAATGTGTCCACTAGTGAGGTAGCTCGTCTAGTCTGTTGTTCTAGATATGTGGCTAGAGAGATCGACCCGTTTGGCACACGTTGCGTTGCCGTTTTGATCTGCGCCGCTTGTTCGCTAGCGAGGGGATCCTTATTTTTTAGTTTGGATTGTGTGATGTGGATTTTTCGGGAATCTTGTGGGTGGGATTGAGAGGGGAGGGAGGGGGTCGATGGATGAATCCTAGTAGGTATTATGAAGCTTTGTCTCTTTCTGGCTTTGTACCTCTAGGTAACAGTTAAAGAACTGGTTGGAGGAGGCGCAAAGACATGCTTTACGCTATTCTACCCAGTCCCGAAAAAAGATTTCTGGGTGGACGCGCGCCGTTTGACGGTCTTGTTTTTGGGTCTGCATGTAAGGTCTTTTGTCGGGAGATCAAGATAAGCACGAAGGTGATTAGGAGTATCTCTTTCCCGTTTGCTTACTTGCTCTGCTATCATGTGGCGGATGGAAGTGTGGTTGTGGCAATGAGGGGTGTCGTCGTCTCGATCAGCACCAAGTGGCAAAGGTACCTAGGTAATCGGAGTTCTGCGGACTTTGGTGCGCGCCGAGTTGTTGGAGTGGTCTTGGGGCAGTCTTGTCGGAACGAGGATTTTCGGCATCTGTGGAACCGGTACGTACTTTGGGATCTCCTCTAATGGAAGATCACTTTCTGGGTTTGTCTGGATGGCCGGCGATGGTGATGTGGAGAGGTGGAGAGGTGGATGGTCGTCCTCGGCGGCGAACTGACGCGTTCTGTTCTAGGGTCGGAGGAGTCGGAATCGTTCTCATTCTTATTTGTGGTTTGCAGTATTTTGAGGAGCGGGCTGGTACCTACTATTGCGTTGATAGGGCAAGGCGAAGATGGTTCTTAACGCTACCGGAACTTGTTGGCTTCATCCATCATCCAGGGCAGAAGTTTGAAAGGATGCTGATTGATCATCCCGAAACACAATTGATTGACCTCCATCTGCCCCTCCCCTGCTAGAATACCTCCTATTCTCTCCCCACAACGGCACTCCATATGCTCATGGTAGAGCTAAATCTGTGCGCTGCAAGAGTTTGTTCCGGGTCGAATTCTAGGATGCACTGCAGGCATATGATCTGTTCAATTAGCATTGAAAGAGTTACGACAAACGCCAGTCGGATTTGAGACCTGAGGAGAATAGCCAGATGGAGTTCATGTCTTTGTTTTAGAGGTAGATTATCTTGGCTTACCAGCCTTGCCAGCTCATTTGGCTCCAAATCACGTCATGCACTTTCCGCCTCGAGACGAGCACTCTTCTTATCCTGTATTTTGCCTTATTTACCACTTCTAATCAGGCCGAAACTCTGTCTCTCAAAAAGCCGTCTCCATAGACAGGAAGACATGGCGACGAAGTGGCTGAGCCGTCTCGAGAGCTGAGAACTGGGCTGCTTTTTGCCGCAAAGCTTGCTCAGATGTAGCAGGAGTTTACCGATTATGTTTTTTGGATATGAGAAGACAGCGTGAAAAGAGAGATATTCGTGCATGAGCTTGGACAAGGTGGTCAGGAAGAATGGTTGGAACAAAGCGAGTTGAGTGGGACGGTAGAGGAATGAATGAGAAGTGAGAAAACAGAGAGGTCGACAAATACACGTAGAGCAAGATATAAGGTGGGCGTACGGCGATGTCTTGTGATGTGAGCAGGATTCGTAAATTATAGGCTTGCATTGATACTTCATGATAGCGATTGTCAAAACAACATCACGTCAAACAGTCGGGACGTACAAAGCGCGTCGAGAAGTACCTCATACCTATTCAAATTCAGATACTGCTCACTTCCGAAGAATATCTTGATATACCGTCTTTAGGTTTCGGCGTGTTTGGAGACTGAAGGAAAAAACACCTCATCTCTGAAAGAATCGACAGACTCTACTAGATCACTTCTTCGCCATTCAACACCCGACCAGCCCAGATGCCCCCAAAAGACTGCAAGAGAAAACTCGAGGAACACATAAAACCCAACGATGTGGAAGCTGCAGAGAGGAGTTACCCATCGAGCGCAACTATCAACACAATCGCGTCTAGTTCTTCAACACACAAAACTCTCGCTGCAACAGAGTCACGCGACAGCACTCCTATTGTTCAACGACAATAGCTATGGGATGCCATTTAGGCAATCACTTCCCCTACAATATGGAAATCTTTTATACTTTCAAAAGAATATACCATGGCCATGACAACTCCACCATCCGAAAAGGTCACCTCCGTGAGAGGGCCAATGGATCTTTACATAGAGCGCCATACAACACCATCCAGTTCTAGTAAAGGTCTTGCCACGCCACCTCTCCATCCTGTCCACGGTACATCAAAGAAACTCGCCTTCTCAAGACCCGATTGGGCCGCTGTCAACGAAAACCCGCGAACAGAGGACCAGGATGACTACTTCGAACCTGACGATGGATACGACATGGACATAGACTCCGACAATCCAAGCACAGATGAAGACGACTTCCCAAACGAAGATTTTGAAGAAGAGATCGAATACTACAACCACCAAACCCACCCCCCTCCCTCTCCCACGATCGAGCCACCTGAAGACGACAACGACGACGAAGAACAACCATCCGAACTCGACGGCCATCCCCACCAAATCTTAAAAATCTACGGCTCCCACTCCCACATCATCCTCACCGCCTCAAAAACATCTCCCCTCCTCACCCCCTCCGAACGCACACTCCTCCCCAAAATCAAATCGCGTAAAGACGAGGCCACCCTCGGTTTCCCATCAGGTTCCCACAGCTACCATCACCACCTCGGCCCCTCCATCCTCCGAAACGCCACGTTCGACCGACTAGCCCATTTCCTAAATAGCCCCGACCTCGACAAAATAAAAATCGACAGCACAAAGTATCCAGATAGGAATGAGTGGAGAAAGATCAAGGCGAGGACGTTATGGCGAACCCTTTATGTGCGTGCTATACGCGAGCGGGAAACCGAGGGGGTGTTAAGGGAAGTGGGAAAACAGGATAGGGAGAGGGAGGAAGTGCGGAGGAACGGGGCGAGGATTATTGGAATGAGGAGTTGTCTTTTTGCTGGCGGGTTTGATGTGCAGAGGGTGGAAGAGGAGGAGGTATCGTGGGATGAGATGTTGAGGTTGGAGTTGGAGGGGAAGACGAGGGGGATGGGTCCGGGAGAGAGGAGAGGGTGGTTGAGTCGTGTTTATGGGGCTAGGTGGACATGGTATGCTATGAGATTTGGACTGCTTGTTGATTTTGAGGAGGGCGATGTTGTGGTGAGGTCGTGAGCAGATTGGGGATTTTTGGTGATTGTTGGATTGGACATGACGAACTCATATTGGGATTTTGGATTTTCAACGCCGACCTTATTTTTTCCACAGAGCTGCTCGTTTTCGATCATGCAAAGTCAACTGGTGGATAGCCAATTGAGGTTTAGTGTGATTCCTTTGAGGAAAATAGAAAATTCGAGTACTTCCGTTTTCCTCATTTAAAAAGACAGTAATCTCGAGTCCGCCTAGTTGCTGATCTTAGGATGAAGAACAGCAGTCCTACTCCTGAATGATCCACCCGTTAGTCTTCGTCTTGCCAGGGTCACGTCGTCTCAACCCTCCCAGTTCAAACCAGATGATAAATTTGCATGTCAGCCCGGACGCCATATATCTCATCAAGATCCAAACCGCATCACGTTCCTCGATGAATTGAAGTCCTGCAAAGATGGCCGTGCCCTTATGTGAAAATATTAGTACAATTCCACATCGCTACCATACACTAAACAATTGGACAAACATACCCAAATATAATGAGCAAGGCCGGCAAAGGTGGTCCAAGTCCCGAGAGCAAAGGATACCGAGTTGAAGTCAAACTCACGAGTCACTATCTTCCTGTTCGAAGATATTGTGAATTCCCGAACTACCAGTGCTTTGAGCAGGGAAAGCAACGTCTCTGAATCCGGATCATGGCTATGACGATCTGCTTTGAGAAATTTGACGACGGTGCTTTCTCTCTTTGCGGAATAGTGCAGCCCCAGCCAAGCGAAGAAATGAGGGAATAGCATCATCACAGACCAGAGTAGATGGTGAAATCCGTACTGGCATGCCCAAGAGATAATGGCACGTCTGCCTATCTCCCAAGACATGTGCAGCACATTTGCGACGGCGCCGAGTGAGAGTAAATATTGTACTGCACTTGCTAATATAGCAATCCATGCATCCATTGCGGGGACAATAAGGGCACCCGGAAGATTGCCGACAAGCATTGAAGGATTGTCAAAGACAGTGATACGACTGAGAAAGAGCTCGGGACTGCCCACTGACAGTAAAATAGCGAGTAAAGGCCGATGCAGAGATAGCAAAGCAATCTCTGTAAATGTTGGCCCAATGGTTGCGAGTATAGTTGGCGTGAGACCCAGGACGACTGTAGCTGCACTGAAGTCTGCAAGCTGTTCCGATCGCATATTGTTCAGAATACATCGGAAATGAAGATGACAATATTGAGTCTTGGTCTCCAAGACGTTCCGTGCTTCTTGGGAACCGAGATAAGCCTGATAGGTTAGATTGCAAACGCCGTTAGACACGTACTCCAGGCGTTGCCTTTCTCCAGGAAACCACAACTTGTACTTTAGCGGATGGGCTGGGCGCCATTCAATGCCATTGCGAAGTTCAATTTCGATGGGCCATGGCGTAAACGGAGAGGTCGTATTGTCGGCAGTGCAAAGCGTTGCCGTGATATACAGCAAAATGGCGTGAAAACCAAAGACTACGTTTCTCGTGGTCAGCAAGGTCCTGAGGATAGGTAGCGAAGCTGCTGACAAGAGCGCATTTCAGCCTAACACCATAAAATCCAGCTAAACAGGTTTCCTGGGTTCTTTTTGGATCAAAGTCAGCAACGATTCCGTGATTATAAACACGATATATTATAGTGATGGCATGGTTCGAACAGAGCCGCAAAGCACTCCGTAAGCCGGAAAAGCAAGTAGGGTGGTAAGCTGCAAGGCGTAAGAGAGCGTGCGACTGTGCAGGCGCCTCATCCCAGAGCAATTGGAGGAGCGTCTTCTGATCGGGATGTGTGCTGCAGGTCGACAGCAAGCGATTGATAGCGGCCTAGGGTATTCATCGAGGTCAGCAATCATAGCCAGCAATGGATCCTTGTATGATGGAAATGGAGATCTCAAAGAATGTGAGGAATTGAATGCATGAAGAGTAAGTACAATGGCCTAATCCATCTCAGTACATGTAGAGAGCCCAAGATAGTAAAATAAGTATAATCTCCCTATCTCGGCGTGTTCATCCTCAATCTCCGTGTCATTTCCGTGTATACACGTAGATCTATGTAGCTAAGACGGACTACTTTATATATACCCTTTCAGCTACACGAGTCTACGAGAGGAGCTATACTATTAACTAATTATAGTACTTACTTAGTAAGCTAACCCTATTAGGCTAATATTATAATCTAAATATACTCTTAAATATCTTCTTTTAGGTTATCTCTACCACCTAATGTAATCCTGATTAAATTAAGTAGTAATAGGAAGTTTTCCTACTATTAACGACTAAGTCCTTTAGTAAGGCTATCTACGGGTATAATTCTAGTACGTAGGTACTTAATAGTAATCCT
>JEMP01000095.1:70994-100230 GCA_000738655.1 Venturia pyrina ICMP 11032 | reverse complement strand
TAGTTCCTTCTCTTTCCTTATACACGTATATGTGTGTGTATGTAAAGGGTTTGAGGTAAAGGGGTTGTATATATATCGAGGATTTCTTAGCGCGATATACGTGATATTAGGATTCCGGGCTTATAACTATATAATAGAAATAGAGATCTTAAAGAATATAAGGAATTGAATATATAAAGAGTAAGTATAATAGCCTAATCTATCTCAGTATATATAGAGATCCCAGAGATACGTGAAATGAGTGTAATCTCCCCTATCTCGGCCGTGTCATCCTCAATCTCCGTGTCATTTCCGTGTATACACGTAGATCCATGTAGCCAAGACGGACTACTTCATACAATCCTCTATCGTAGACCATGGACAGGTATACTTTGACCAAGCAAGTTGATGATTGTCCATGTTGGCGGATACACACCTCCACACCTAGCATCAACCGTCTCTGCTTGTTGGTTTTCTTCCACAAACTCAAACACTCATCCTACTAGGCGGCCCATCGAGCAAGCTCCGGCCAATTCGCTTGAAAATGAGTTACATCAGCTTCCTGGCAGAAAATTGGGCTTGGAGGCGAGCAAAGGGTCGGCCGATCTCCTGGGTTTCCCATTTCCCTTACCCAAAGACTGAAGAAAGAACTCCATTTACTTCATTACTGTTCGGGAATGAGGAAGGAAGGCACCGTACCACACAATTATCCTGGAGCTCCGTCTGTTTGTTATAGACTACATCACATTGCACATGCTCCTAGCCCTCAGAATAGAGCTCCAAAGCTGCGAACGATATCCGTCAAAACGTTGTTAGATCTATCAAAGGGCGAAGAAGTAGTGATGCATGAGAAATGTCAAAACAATTTTCTTCCTTCGTTTCGTCCACTTTGATGATCAGTCAGAGGCGAAGAAGTAGTGATCGATGATAAATGTTGACATAATTTCCCTCCTTCGTGTCATCCATTTTGATGATCAGGACCTGCTTTGTCAAATATCTCCTTTGAAAATCTCGTCTACTGGACTCCTTCGCACTTGTTAAATGTGCAGCCATCTCCTGCCAGCACAAAGGCCCAAAAGAAACCATCACACATCCCCATCAAATCTCACCCGTACGCGCTCAACCCCAAAGTGGCGCCACACACTCAACAGCCTCTCGAACAACCATCTCCACCCTCTGTTTCAAAACCGCACTCTTCGCCGTCACACTCTCCACACTCATATCCTCCAACCACACATTCACAATCTGTCCATTAACATCGATTGCAATGCCTGGTACTGGAATGCCAATGTTGTGAAGACGCTCCAACGCTTTTTCGACTTCTATATCTGTCATTTCCTCATTGTCCTCTTCCTTGATTGCCGTGTCTTCAGTGGCCTCAGTACCTTCAGGAGGCGGCGTAGGCTGTCCCACTTTTCTCGGTCTCAAGGTCTGGATCGGCGTGACGTTTTCTCCGAATTGTGCTTCTAGTAACATAAAGAGGCGGGAGAGACGCTCCCTTGGATCCAAATCCTTTTGTTTGGCTTGTGCTGCGCGTTTCTGAAGTGCCATTTCGTCTTCGTGATTGGGATGATGCGAATGCGAGTGCATACTGCTCGACTGCCTAATCGCCGCCGGACTCGTCTCGACACTCAATAGGACTCCCAAAACAGCATCAGCAATACCATCATTCAACATGTTACCCTCCCACTCCACCGTTATGGCACCACCTGGGGCGAGGAGAATGTGAACCGTAGCCATGACGAGAAAATGTTTGATTGAACGTGAGATCTCCTCGTCTGCATCTTCTTGGTTGTTCGTGTGGCCGTTGGATTGTTGTTTCCCATTGATCGCCTCATCTTTCTTCTCAATCTCCAGGACTTCTCCGAATGCCGCTTGCAGCGCCCAGCGAATGAGTTCAACGCCTGCTGCACGGAGCGTGAGGTGTTCTCTACAAATGATCGTGGTTGTGGTGAGACCGGCATATTCCTTCAGATCCTCAGGCGCCATCAGACTCAGTTTGAATTCGTTTTGGACGAGGACACCAGTGATTCCTTTCATCTCTACTTCTCCACCTCTTGCTTTCTTCTCTGTGCCGTTGTCTTCTTCCATTTCGTTGGCCGCGCTGAGATTCCGTATTGGTAGTTGATGCGTCTGGGCCAGCCTGCCGACTACTTTGGCGATTTTGTCGGTGCGGAAAGGGATGCGTAGTTCCTCGCAGTTCGCAGGGGAGAACACTTTGATGGGCGTTATTGATGGGTCGACTTTGACGCGTTCTTTGTTCGTGCCGATAAGTTTCGATTTGAAGCGCGTCATTTGTTGGCGGGCACCGTGGACGAGGATCTGGAGGCTGTCAATTTCTCTATTTGATGTTTTGATCCAACGCGTGCCAGAAAAGGCCAACAGTTGAAGATAAACAACAGAAAACTTACAACGACCGCTGGCCCAACTTCCTCCACAAACTCTCGATTTTGCGTTCCGTCCACGTGAGCAGCGAAAGAGTATTCCTGAATTGTGCATCGTCGCTGGATCAAATTCCGATCCTCACGTCCATCGTTCAATGCCTTCCTCGCCTGGTTGCCACGGGTCATGATAGCATTGATCGTCTCGGGATCCTGAAGAAGAATATTTGCCATTGTACCCTCGACGGAATATCCAGTAATAATGACACCGTTTCTGTTATCTGGTGCCCACTTCTCCAGGAGTTCTCTCGAAGCACCATTTTGCATCATACCAGGTGTAGCAAGCATGACACAAGATCCTATGTCGTCAAAACGTTCCAGTGACCGTAACGACCGAATGTATCTGAAGTCCCAGGGCCCAGCCGTTGCAGCAGTCTCGCCATTCGCTTGAGCTTCCGCCATTCTTTCTTTGAAGATTTGTTTGATGTTGTCGTTCATGGCGGAGATGTACGTTTGATACACCATCATACATTTCCTTGCAAGATTACTGGCATAGTAAATGGGGATTTTCTGGTAAGCAGGATGTTTCTCCCAGTACTCATCCAGGATGAGCAGAAGCTCTTGTGCAGTCCCCAGGGCGAAGACTGGGAGTAAGGCTCGCCCTCCTCGGTCCAGAATTGTGGTTATTGAACTCGTCAGCTTGATCTCACGTTCTCTTCGCGGACTATGCTGAGCTGTGCCAAAAGTGGATTCGCAGATGAGGACATCGGTTCTTATGTTCTTGGGTATCGTTGCTGAGACCAAATGCCTGTCCTCTTCTCTCGAGTAGTCGCCTGTAAATAAGATGTTGAGCCCAGCAATCTCGACCATGTACATAGCAGCACCCAAGACATGACCGGCTGGATACGGCGTTATCCGTATCGAGGAGACAGTATGTGTGGTATAATAGTCGATGGCTTCGATTCGAGGGAAGGTAGTGAGATGGTCAGCTTCTGTATATAGGATGTTTCGTGATTCGGCAGAGGATGAGAGATTGCCGACTCGGACGGAGTCTTGGATGAGCCATTTGTAGATTGCCTTTGTAGGATGGGTCATGAAGACTCGGCCACGGAAATTTGTCTTCGCAAGGACGTAGGGGAGAGAGGCGGCATGGTCGACGTGAAAACTGATTTGCTATTAGTACACTGGTCGAGCTTGTGTCAATTCGCTGGCTGCAGCAACTATGTACATGATGGGCCCAGGGGAAAAATGATATCGTCACTGCAGCGGACAGAGGGCAGATGTAACTCAATTTCCATTTACTTGACTGATATACAATAATGCGCCAAAGCCCTGCTCTTGTATATACCATGCGCCATCCAGTCCCACGTCGCTCTCTCAAACACTCGCCCGTTATCAAACTAGGAGAGGGTCACTTACTGGCTAATCAAGAGAACATCGACCGTGCTGAGGTCAAACTCATCGTAGAAAGGAAGCGCTGCCAGTCCATCATATGCTGGATGCATGCCTGCATCCAGCATAACCGTCTTTCCTTTGTACTGGATGATGTGACATGACCGTCCAACTTCATTTCCACCTCCCAGTGCCAGGAACAGAAGCTCATCTGAAGGGTCAACTGGGTCTTCCTCAACGGGAGGGTTGGTCTCGCCGTGCTTCCTCTTCGCAGCCATGGTGAGTGAATGTGAGATGTTGTGCCTGTTCTCGACTGGAGTCTATATAGAGGAGTTTCTACGCGTCGTTCCAGCAGTCCTTTGTCCCTTGAATGAAAATGTCGATGTCGATGTCGAGGGTTGGTGTTGAACGTAGGTGGGAGCGCATGCGGAGGAGTTCAATTAAAGTCGCGTGTCGCCTCAGGAGTCAGGACCTCTCTTGGCTCTTGACCAAGCTTCCTTTACCAGTACTGCCTGACTGCCTACCTAACTTTGGAACGAACACATCCGTCTAATACACAATCTGTCTTGCGCCAGGTCACCGTCATACGACCTTAACTTACTATATGAAGAGCTATTCCCCGCGCCAGGATATCTCCGGACTCTCTTGACCCAACTCAGGCATACACAAGTCTCCAAAACCAGAGACAAAGTACCTCGTAGAATGATGGAACGAAGATAACGGGCCTTACACCATCAACTCCTTGTTCGTTGCGCTGACACTCCGTCACAATGGCTTCTCCTCCTGGACCCCCAGGTCCTCAGCGCACCCATCCTCTCCAAACCTCTGGTATCGCCCTCCCACCTGCCAAGCGACAGAGACTATCCCCTGGACCATCTCCTCTAGGTGCGCCTGCTAATTATGGACATCCTTCTCCTACCTATAATGGCTCCGCACCTTTCGCAAATGCCCCATACGCCCCTTCTCCATCTGCGCCAGGACAGTACATGACGCAGTCGCCTTACGACAACCAGATGTACTCTTTCAATCAACCATCGCCAGTTCAACCGCCACAGCCGCAGTATACAGAGGGACCACCGCGCAACGCGACTGGAAATATGGGTCCTCCAGAGAAACCAAAAGCGGAGAAGGCCACGGACATCAATGACTTGAATGACATGGTCACGGCATCGGGAATCGATCTAAGGGAAGAGGAGAATTACTTAGCTGCGACCTATCGAAACCGGCATGCGGAAACGTCATTTAGTTCGCAATCAACCTCTACCCTTTCTGTCAACACCAGCTTCAACCAGTGGTCGCAAGAGAGTTACGGAATTCATCCAGGATTGCAATCTCATGGGCCGTTGAGTCAGCCGGCTGTCACGCAGAAGTCTTTGGAAGAGATTGCAAAAGAGAAACATCGACAGGAAGTGTATAATCACAATGCGCGACAACAAAAGCATTTAAATGACCCATTCCTGCAAACGGGTGCTGTGAGAAACAAACTGGAGAGAAAGACAGTGGAGTACCAAGTTCGATTGGACCAAAAGGGTGTTTATAAACAAGGGCAGCCAAATCCCCCCCCACAGACGCCGCAAAATTTACATGCCTCGACTATGATGGGAGCCAATGGCACTGGGGTTGTGGTTGCGAGGGCCAGCGGGATAATTGAACAGGGAGCTCCACTGGTGGATCTTCTGTCACTACTCAGTTTGGCGGCGAACGCACGTTTGAGAGGGCTGCTGGAAGATGCGCATGCCATTTCAAGGGCTCGACAATTTGGCAGTCAAGGGGTGGTTCCGCCAGAATGGGCGGACATTGCTGAAGGCAGTGGCAAACCACTGCCAACTGAAGCTCGAAGTCAATCCATAATGCACTCGGCTTGGGATCAATTGCCAGACAGCGCGGTCAGCCCAACGACTGTGTTACCTCCGAAGCGTACGACTTGTTACCACAGTCTGGCCAATATCATGATGCTAATAATGTTTGATAGCTGATTCAACAGATCCGACGCGCATGCCCACCCCTCCTACCGAACCAGAACAGCCCCTCAAGCCTACAATTGCATTTTCTACGCCCCTCCCGATACAGCTCCGATCAATAGCAGATGCCGATAAAGAAGCAGAAAAGCAGCGGCTCGAACGAAGGAAGAAACGGGATAAGGAACGACAGAATTCGATAATTTCAGACACCGCTTCACCGACGACGGCAACGCCAACGGGACCAGGCACACCAGGGGCGGAAACGGCAGTTAAAATCACGAAGAAGCAAGCGGCCAAAGAGAGCAAACAGACTGTGACGGATGAAGTACAACGTAAACAGGCGAATCAGACGGCAGCTATGGCGCTTGGAGGTATGGGCAAGAAATACGCGTGGATGACAGCAGCGGCGCCAAAGCCTGCCGGAGGCCTACAAGCTGGTGTTGGGTTAGGAAGGGGTGCTGGTACTCCGGGTTCCAGCAAGAATGGAGGTGGGTCAGCTCCTGCGCAACCACAAGAAGATGCTGGTTTGAGGGGTAAAGAGTATTATAAAAAACTTGGGTTGTGGAGAGAAGATGGACCGAGCGGCGAAGGCGTTCAGATCCGGGACTGGATCACTGTGCTTGAGAGGGATGGGATTGAAAAGAAGACTTTGGCTAAGTCTTATGCACGGTTGAGCAGCGGGGATAAGGAGAGATGAATCATCTATTTAACATGCGACTATGCAATTCGGGATGATATGGATCATGTCCAAGTAGTTTTGAATTTGTAGTTGCCAAAGATATAGCAACCTTCGAGTAACTCAATGTGACAATCCGCAGCCAATGAATAGTCTTTGATATCGTGACTCGTACATATGAACCTTGCATCATGCATCGTTATCTACTGTGGTAAGGCGCATTTTGGGCCGATAACGGATCTTCTACAGCTTCAGTTTTTCCTTGTATGGACATTTCACCGCAACAGTGTAAACGGACTGTGGCCGCTTTGTGGCATACCGACCTCATTTCCTCTACTCACCTGGCCGGGCTTTCCTCTCTTCCTGAATTCTCTTACTTCACTGCACCCCCACTGATTTCTGGCTCCTCACCACGACTTTCCGCATGACCGAGAAGACGATAACGACGCGTCCAAAGAGCACTCACGCGATATAAGCCAGGAGAAGGGAAGAACCAGTACGCGAGCATGAGTGCCTCGTTGCCTGGGAATAGAGAGGTACCGGCTAGTCAGTATGATTTGGGGACTTATTGGGGGAGGGTGAAGCATTCGGCTGATTTGGCGGATCCGAGGTGAGTTTGTACTCTTTGTGGATAAGAGGAGACGAGCGGGCAGGTGAGAGGTCTATGGGAAGAGAGGGGCTGGAAGAGGAGGGTCATAGAGCAGGAAAACCTTGGTGCTGGAGAAGGGTTGCTAGCTAGGTGGGAGGTGATGTTAGATTGGAAGGTCAGCATGGGCGATTGAAGGAGCAGTGTGCGAGATTAGGATTGAAGAGGAGGAGGGCCCTTAGAGAGATTTTGGGTAGAATCAAGGAGACGTGCGAGAAGACGGATTGGAGATCTCAAGAATTGAAGAAGAGGAAGGAGGCACAGCAGTGTTTGAAGAAGAGAGGCTAATCATGGTTACAGCACATTGTTCACAACCAATGCAGGCCTCGAAAATGCCAAACAACTGATCTCAGCATACAAGCAAGGAAAGATACGGGATATGAACAAGGAACTTTGGACAGCGAAGAAAATCATAGACTCTACACTACATCCAGGTACGGCAGTATACTTCGGAACTGAGTCCAGCCCAGCTAACGCGATTCGACAGATACCGGCCTCCCAGTCTTCCTCCCATTCCGAATGTCATGTTTTGTCATCTCCAATCTCGTCGTTACAGCTGGTATGCTCACGCCAAACCTTGGATGGAGGGGCACGTTAGGGTGGCAGATCACGAATCAGTCCTTGAACGTGGCCATTAACTACTCCAACGCCAACAAATCCTCTCCCATGTCTACCTCGACTCTCGTACAATCATACTTGCTCGCAGTCTCAGCTTCGTGCTCTGTAGCGTTGGGTCTGAATGCGCTTGTTCCAAGGCTAAAAGGTGTCAGCCCGAACACGAAAATGATCTTGGGGCGTCTGGTGCCATTCGCAGCCGTGGCAAGCGCGGGTGCGTTGAATGTGTTTCTCATGCGCGGAGAAGAGATCAGAAAAGGCATTGACGTCTACCCCCACTATTCACGATCCTCAGAAAAGGAAGACTCAGAAGCTCGAGCGCCAGAATCACTCGGCAAGTCCAAGAAAGCTGCTACTTTGGCTGTTGGCGAAACAGCAATCTCTCGTGTCTTAAATGCTACGCCCATCATGGTCCTTCCTCCATTGATTTTGGCTAGATTACAGGCCGGCCAATGGTTGAAGAGCAACCCGAGATTGGTTCTTCCTGTCAATCTGGGGTTGATTCTCACGACTAGTATTTTTGCGCTGCCGATTGCTCTGGCCGCGTTTCCACAGAGACAAGCTATTTTGGCTGACAAGTTGGAAGAAGAGTTTCATGGTAAAGGGGGTGACGGAGGGCTGGTCGAGTTCAATCGGGGAATATGAGGAAATACAGTTTCAGAAACAATACTCGGGTGACGAGGCAAAAGTGATTGCATCGTTGACGTGCAAGAGCTTGGTTCACAGTGGTACAAAACGAACTGCGTCCTGGTATCACTCGACATTGCGGCTCGTCCGAGAATCAGAAAACACCCCGTAGGTTGCATCAGATACTACAACACGTGCTGACTCGACTTTCAAAGTCGTATAAGACATCCGATTGCCACGAAAGGGAACGAAGAGCCGCGGAGGGTCGATCCCACGAATCATGAGAGATCTCCGGCCCAAAAGGATGTTTTTTGCACCAAAAGAAAGAAGCACCAACTCGAATTGGTTTTGATCGAATTGTCTTTCAATACGAGCATTTGGAACAGCGTATCGCAAACTTGATTTGTGAGGTATGAGGACGTCTTTCACTTTGAAACGAAAATGACTATGGTAATTTCATCTAGGAGACCGCCACCGCCTAACCTAAACCCGCATCCTATTCCCCTTCTGTCGAATTCTCCTACTCTTTTTATTGTGCCCCCTTCACACGTTCCATCGATCATGATAGGGAGTTGCAATTGCAGTTCGCCATGCCAAGCTTCCTCCACACTTCATTTACCTCCCGTGTGACCCGTCTCGATTAAACAACCTTGCCCGCATCGCTCGCATCACGATCTGGCGGCCATAACCTTGTCTGTACTACAATTCTTTTTCGTTGTCGATAATTTTTTTGTTCCTGGAACGATTGTGAGCGATGGAAATCTCACATGCCTGGTGGGCAGATATATCATTGACTGATATTGGTCATGCACCTATTATGTCAATCGACTCTGGATTCCCGCTAATCTTAGGGTTGTATCCTTATAGCATCTTTCTTCTGCTCTTCATCAGAATTCTGGAAGCCAGTACACTCTTTCCTTTCGTCACTCCTTTGAACTGCTACCAATTTGAGATCGAAACATGCGCAACTCGATATTGTTGCTGAGCGCGCTCGTCCTATCAGCCTCAGCATCACCACGCGCGTTACCATCCCCGCAGAAAGGTCTAGGCGGCGCAGCAGCAGGAGGATGCAAAAAGGTGACATTCATCTTTGCGCGTGGCAGTACTGAAGGAGGTTGGTGTCTCCTAAATCTTCACTACACAAAAACAAACCTTCTTACCATCAACAACGTAGGCACAATGGGCGCGTCCGTCGGTCCAGCTCTCTCAAGAGCCCTCGAAGCCAAATTCCCTGGTCAAGTCAAAACTATGGGTGTCAAATATCCTGCATCTATCCAAGGCGCTATGACGGGAGCTATGAATCCCGCTGATGCGGAGGGTAGTAAGGATATGACGGCCAAGGCAAAGGAAGTCATGTCTTCATGTCCTGAGAGCAAGATTATTTTGAGTGGCTATTCGCAAGGAGCCGAGCAGGTACATGGGGCTTTGAAGAAGGCGAATCTAGGACAGGATGGGGGGAAGATTGCGTTGGTGAGTTTCTCCATACCTTTGCTCCTTATCAGTTCAACCTACCACTTTACGATAAGCGAGAACTTTGGTTTCAGCACGAGTTGAGTTTGGACCTGGAATTCTGGACCTGGAATTTGGAACCTGGAATTTGGGATTGACATACTGATGTCATGTTTCGTTTCAGGCACTGACCTACGGCGACCCCATGGCCGGCACACGCACAAAAGCCCTAGGGGGCTGGGGCTGCCTCCCAGAAGCCCGCACAAAAGTCTTCTGTAACTCCGGCGACGGCGTCTGTACCGGGGCCTTCTCCATCTCCGCCGCCCATCTCTCCTACACCACAAACGGCGACATTGCCAAAGGTGCAGCGTTCGCGGTTCAAGTCATCAACGAGGGCAAGCTTGAGCCAGTGCAGGGGGAATGTAAATTCGGTACTTCTGGATTTGGTGGGGCACCGAAGGCGGGAGGGACGGGCGCGGCGCCGAAGGCTGGTGCCGGTGGGTCGTTTAAGGGTTTGCCGAAGGGGAAGGGTAGTAAAGGTAGTGGACAAGCTCCTCCGCCTGCTACTCCTCCGCCTGCTGCTGAACCTGCTGCTGCGGAGCCTGCTGCACCGGCTGAAGAGGCGGCGTCTGGACGGTATATTATTGATATGGATGAGGGACCTTTTATTGGGGAAAAGGTATAGATGGTAGTTATGTTTCTGATTAATGAAGCTTTTTTTCACCAATATTTCTCGAAAGGGGTTCTGTGGTGTTTTGTGAGTCTTTCTTCCTAGGCATCGTCTGCTTTTTTCAATCTCTCTATCATCATTTGTTTTTTTACGATGATTGGTGGAGACGGGTGTGTTTGTGGTAGGTGGGTATTAGTTTCTTACTAATGTATGGTAAGATACGATAGGTCCTACTTTACAGTACGATAGTACCGTGCTTTAGATCGAGGTTATTATCTTATAGTGAGGGTCTAACATGAGATTTGTATTAGTGATAGTCTTAA
Source organism: Venturia pyrina ICMP 11032 (assembly GCA_000738655.1). Lineage (NCBI taxonomy): Eukaryota > Fungi > Ascomycota > Dothideomycetes > Venturiales > Venturiaceae > Venturia > Venturia pyrina. Next base: position 89,511 of record JEMP01000095.1, on the reverse strand, counting down.
GAGGCTAATTGGTCTGAGCATTATCCGATCTCAAATTACTCAATTGCGAAACCTTCTACTATATAGATCCTAGCGCTTCAGGCTCGTTTCCCCTACTAGGAACTCCAGCCCGCACGTCACTACGGATATCAAATATGCTTTAGGTCCTCCCAAGCTCCCGCTTCGTCATCGCCTACCAATTTCCCTACTCGATTCTCCCACGCATCCTCTTTGCGTCAGCCATATCGTCTAATTGATCCTGAATATCAACCACAACCCTCAATCCCTTCTCCCCAAGCACCCTCCAAACCCTGCTCATCTCATCGAACCCCATCTCCCCACCAAGAAACCTAAAAGCCATCATAATAAACCATTTGCTCCACGGCAGATTCGTTAGTCCCCTGAAGAAAACTTGTTTCGCACGTTGTTTGTCACCCATCTCGAGTTCAAATAGGAGATACTTTGTCCAAAGTTCGATACTATGTTTTCCAGATCGCTGGACTGCTTTGTCAAAGACGGCGCGGATGGAGTGGGATGTGCCACCGAGTTCGAGACCGCGTTGGCGTTCGGACCAGATGGAGAAGGACCAGCCGAGGACGGTGTCAGTTTTCTCGTGGAGGACGATGGAAGAGAGGACAGCTCTGACTCTGTCATCCAATCTAAAGCGTCTTTCGTTGTTGGTATATGCTGTCAAGAAAATGGTATTATTGGGGAAGAGTGTGACGCTTTCGACGAGGCAGTTGCGGACAATGGATGGTTTGAGAAATGGAGCTCGTTGTTGATGGAAAGCTAGGAGAGCGGCGCGAGCTTGATGGAGATGTTCGTGAGCCGGTGAGTGCTCCTTCCCACGTTTTTGGAACATTTCGGAGGCTGAGATGTAGATGTCGAGGCCAAATTGGAGAGCCTCTGAGGACTCGAAGTAATTAAAAAGTGCTAGGAGCTCTACGAACAAGACAGCTAGTTGATCAAGACCGGCTGATAACATGCCGTCGCGACCTTCCGTGAGAAATTTTCTCGTCCTGAGAACGCTTCCGGAGGTAAATTGCGTATTGGTATCATACTTGGAGCCATCCTCGTTGATGCATTTTGTCCCAACACATAGTAAGCGTCGGATGGTTTCTGGTATTGCGTCGATCCGAAGAGCTTCAAATACCCAGGTTCGCCAAAGCAGAATTAGGTTGTTCTGCTCCTCAGCACTAAGGGAGGAAGCCAGATCAAGCGTTTTGACAAATATATCGTTGCCATCTGCCAGTCCTTTCACCCGAGATTGAATGATGGCGTAAGCATTGTACAATCGCAAGCTGTGAGGGCGCTTTTTTAGCAGTCTCTTCGCACTTTTGGCTGCTGTAGATGGCGTAGTATGATACTCGAAAGCCAGGAAGTATTCAGCGAGTAAATCATCATTTGAATTTGCATCTACTAGACTTTGCAGTGCCCGGCGGACCCAGTCAGGATCAGTCAACTCGACCTCAACAAATGCGTCCGAGAACAAGACTTCATTCGTAATGCGTCGATGTTTTGCCACTGCGTCCAACCCTTGATTCTTCGATCCAGTTGTTCTGTTGGTCAAAAAGGGATCCAGTTTCCAAGCCTCGTGTTCACGGCTGCCGGTTGTTTCTGGCTGAGGCATGCCGAGGAAGAGCAAGAAAGCAGGGACAAGGCAAGGAGAGTCGTGTCCCAGCATAGCAGGGAAGATTATAGGCTCGATGTCGCGAAACAGGACCATATGATATGGATCATCTTCTCCTGTGTCATCTGAACTTCTTCCCGCGTGTATAAGCTCAGGATTTCGTGCAATGTTCTCCTCAGCAAGCGCAAAACTCGTGAATATATCTTCGCCTTCCACAGCGGATTCAGGCATAATGTTGATAGGTTCAGGGATTTCTTGATTCTCTGGATCAAAAGTGCTCCAGCCTTTTGCATTGACTTCACCAATACGTGCAACTTCACTTTCCCAGAACTCTTCATAAGCAGCTTTGGGGCTTCCATGCGCCGTGGCAGGACGGAAGAATTGAAGCTCAAGGACGGCCTGCCATAGAGCTTCTGCAAATTCGTGGTATCCTGCTTCACGAATCAGGGTTGTCAGCCGTAGGAAAATGTAAACGACGGCCTCTGTGTTCTCATGGGGTACTGATCCTGCAGTCGGCTGCGTATGTAGATTCTGTATGCAATGTAGGAAGACGCTTTTGCACTTCTCGAACTCGAAATTGGTGAAACTCGTTTGGATGAAGTTTAGATAAGCGATGCATATGCGTGTATTAGCTTTGTTTGCACGAAATAGTTTCTCCCACTGCTCCGAGAGCTTGCTTGCTTCCCAAAACTTTGCGCCTTCTTCTAGCAGACCCAATTGTAGAGTAGTGATTGACTCGCTATCGTTGCCGATAGCTCTCAAAGCGTCTTCGTAAATGGATAACCTCATCTCCGCCAGGGTTCGTTGTTCTGAGTTCGATAGATCCTGGTTTGGTGTAAATCCAAGAAGTGTACCTTGATGCTCGACCATTTCGAGCCAGGCAGTCAAGTCGTGAGGGTCATCTCGAGTTCGGCGAAAGAGCTGAGCATTAATTCTCCGTGCCGCTACCTCCAGTTCGGCACTTTGTTCGTTCTCGGAAGAGTCGATCACATATTCTAGGTCAGGATCATTGGGTCGATTGCTTTCGTTTGCCTTGCCCTCAATAGATCGGTAGTCCACCTCGCCATTTTCAGGTACTGGGGACTCAGAACCACTCTTTCGTTTTCTGCTTGGAAGGAGGGCGAGGAAATCCTGGTTGTGATCTAGTCGCTGCGCCTCAGCATCCGATCGTATCAATCGAAGACTGGGGTTGTTCTGCGAAGTAGTCTTGAGGAGTGGGCGTTTCTTGTCTTTCTTGGACGACTCTGGCGCATCGACGACAATGCCTTTCTCGTCTGAAAGAAAGCGATCAATTTTTGCCCTAGTACCAGCACCCATTACATTGCCATATCCAGACCTCCGATAGGTGGGTATACTGTAACGATGAAGGCTGCCATATTTCAGATTAGCCACATCACCTGTGGTGTCTATTCTGTATGACGCCAGGTAATCGTTGTCCTCGGTGCGAATAGCCAGATCTGAGATGTCGGGCTTCACCAAGGAATTGCTTGCAGTTGAGTTTTTGACATGAACTCTCTCCTTTCTACGCTCTCTGTCCTTGCTCCTGTGACGCGGCTCGTCGTCGTCGTTCCGGTCCCTCTCCCTACGCCGGTCTTTGTGTTTGTCCTTCCTCTCTTCTTTCCGGCGGTGCTCTTTGACATCAGGCTCGGGTTGGGCATCATTTGCGGGCGCAGATTTCGGCTTGAAACTCGAGAATTTGGGTACTGCTGGCTTCGTTGAGTCGGCCATGAGTATTACTTCTATAGAGTCTGGGGGTATGCGAGACTCCCGCTTCCTACGCCGTCGCCGACGCCTGTGCCCTGTGGCTCAATCGAGTGGAAGAGTAGTTCCGTTTTTCAGTATAATGGACTGCCTCACGATCATGTTGTACCAGACGCGACAGAGCATATAGATGGCAGTCCGGAGTGATTGTCGCAAGTCGTGTTTCTGGCAGGGCGTCTCTTGGTAATATCAACCAGCCGTAGAACTACATGACTCGCGGAAAAAGTTCAGTCTCGAAACTTTTCTAGAGAAGAAATCAAAGCTGCTCTTCACCACCACCAACCACATTTCCAAGCCACTACGAGTATTGCAAAAAGCGGGAGCTTGAAGCCTTCCCTCGACCAGTGTTTCCTGAAAAACTCCAAATCCCAGGCGAACCAGTCACCCTACAGTCGCATCGCCCCAGTACAAGCATCAATGAGCTGCTCCAGGAATTGATTGCAAAAGGACCCGACAGAGAGAGAGGCTGAATATGGCGACGCAGCTCCAACGGCAGCTCGCCAAGCTTGCTGCGAACAGCACGAATCAATTAGACCTCAAAGCCCAGAAGGCGGCGCATGGAAAATCACTACTGTTCGACGCAAAAGTAGCTGTATCGCAAGACTTCGAAACTTTATATCAGATATGCGTCGAAGGATTTCAGGAGCTATGTACTCTGGACAGAAGATTCGAGCCCTTCTACGCCAATATCTTCAGTGAACAGAGCAAAACAGAAGAGAGGGAACAAATGACGGCAGAGGAGAACAAGGAATTGAATATTGTGCTCGACAATTTCCTGGGTTTGGTTGGAACAAGGCTTCTATTGAAGCCCGCGCAAAAGGCTGTCGAATGGACCATACGGCGCTTTCGGTAATACTCTTTGTCGGGGCTCAAGAAATTGGACAGTACTGATTTGGACGCACAGAGTTCACGCATACAACACAGACTGTCTCATCCTGACCTTTCTCCCATATCACTCCACCCCGCTATTCCTCTCGCTGCTTTCCATACTCCCACGAACCATTTCGCCCAATTTTCGATTCCTATACCCAAGCATTCAGGCATTACAAAACCCACAATTTCACACCATTGTGAGCGCTGCAAAGTCTACTGATGGCTTCTTCCGTGCTTTCAACAGCTACGTGCTAAGAGTGGCCAAAGCGAGGCATCATTCGTCAGTTCTTCTGTCATTTTGGGCTGGGATCGTCACACAAGCCGTAGATGGCAGAGTCTCTCAAGCCCAGTCCGGACGGGAGACTATCAACTTGCAAAGAAAGCAGGATCTCCTCACACTAGTCGTGCCGGTTTTGATTGATGCATTTTCTCTCCCGAATGTCCCGGATCTGATACTCGGAGCTTGCATGATTGTCACGGTGATGGCCGCCAAAGCTCGTCTTAATGATGGAGAGCTGGACTCATTGATGGAATCCGTGGCTTCGGGATGGACTGCTTCGACTGTTGATGCCAGAATCACATGTCTAGCGGTTCTTGCTCAGGAGAGAGAGTCGCATGGGCTGTCGAAAGACACGACCAAGAGGCTTCTGAAATGCAATGGATTTGTGGAACAAGTCACGTCAGTCGGTCAGAGATATCGAGTCGACCGACTTGCTCTTGGTTATATCATTGGATGTCTAAAGCGTCTTCATCGGACGAAAAGTGAAAGTGTCAACCTCGAGGGTGTGGCAAAATTGCTGCAAGAGGATATTCTCACACAACCGGAATTGCGAATTGTCGTCAAAGAGCTGTTATCGAGTTCGAAGAGAATTCAGGAGACCGCTTCGTCAATCACATCTGAACAGCGCTCCAACCTTGCTGATCTGGTTACACTTTTGGCAGAGTCTCCGAAATGGGGTGGGCTGTTCAACAGAGTGTTGGCGAAATCCTCGGTCAGTCGTGATGATCTTGAGCTTTCCCTGCAGACCGTGCTTCCTCCTGCGATTGAAGCAAAAATCGAGGCAGATGGAACTGTGGAAATGCTTGACGCGCCCTCGTCAACCTCGGATTTCGAAATTGCCATGACTTCCGCTGCGGACAAGACTCTAGAAGATCCATCGTTCATCTCCAACATGGACTCCTCGGACTTCTCGTTCTTCGGAGCTCTCTATGTTCTGGCATTCTCTGCTGAGATGAACGTCAAGCGATTCTTGGTCTTGCCAGCATTGAGGTCGGATGGTGCCCATGGAGCTGTGCCAATCATCAGCTTTTTGTTGCGAGTTCTATGCAGCAAATATCCTCCCGTGGCAAGGGCTGCAGCGCTAAGGATCGTGTCTGATCACTTGAAAGCCACGGAAACTCCTGATCTGGATTTCCAATGTATCATCCCGTACCTGATTGTGGCATTCTCTGACAAGTCGACCAGCGTTCGCAAAGCTGCAGCTGAATGCACCACAGCCCTCAGTCGCCAGTACAAACTACTCCTCTCAGGCGAGAATCGAAACACGAAACCTCAGATTCTCGGGAAAGATGTGTTGTACAATTCGGCTCAAGGAACGCAATGGACATCGTCAACGAAAGCCTCAAGCGATTTCGTGCGAAAATTGCTATTGCTAGATTTGGAGGAATACGTCTTGGACGCTAGCAATATCACTACCATGCTAAGTGCAGCAATTGATGGCGTCGATGGCTCCAAAAAAGCCCTCAAAGCCGGAGTAGTGAAGTTGGGACTAGAGGCCAGAACTGCAATATTTGCTTCTCTAGCGAGTCATGCTGTCCGTACACCTCTTCCGCAGGTCAAATACCAGCTACTCGATATTTTGAGACGGGTAGGCGAGAGCGGTTCCAAAGGACGCTCACAGATTTTGCTCCCGGCACTCAAGCATTGGATCGTCTCCCCAGCTCAGGACATGTCCGGTACATCTCTCTCGCAGTCAGAAATTGACCTTGTGTATCTGAGAGCAGTCTCGGCCAAAGAGAAAAAGGCCTTTGCTGTTCTCAAGGATATTATCACTGCACGTACCCCCGGACTGAGACCTGAAGTGCTCTCATCTGCACATCAAGTGCTACGGGAAAGTTGGCCATCCCTCAATGCCGCCGACCAAAAAGATGCAGGCCTTGGACTGTTCGAATGTAGCCAAAGTGGTATCGAGAAACCAGTGTCCTCAAATCTCGCAATGGAGTCGCTACGATCTTTGAAGCTACCCACCGAGCTCCTGGTAGCTCTACTCGAGAGACTGCCGAACGCCCTTCAAATGCCAGATCAGCCCCCATCAGCGAAGCGCAGACGAACCAGCAAGAGCGAGATGACCAAGATGACACCGGTCGATCAAACCGATCTTGCGTCCGCACTTCGAAAATACACTTTGGTCCTCGAAGTTATCGATAGTTCCAAGCCAGCAAGCCATCCCGAGCTGCTTAAGGGTTTGTTTCACGCCCTCGGAGAAATTCACCACTACCGCGCTCAAACAGAATCGGGTATGGTCTATCTCCAAGGCCTCACAATCAATTCTTTGCTCGCCATCGTGGACAAGCTGAAGGACACCAAGGTTTCCACCGGCGACAAATCGGTCATTCGAACAGATCTTCTCGTTGAGTGCATCCGTCACACATCAAATCCACAAGTGCAGAACGCTGCGCTTTTGCTGGTCTCATGCCTTGCCGTCTGGCAACCTGAGGTGGTTCTGCACAGCGTCATGCCCATCTTCACTTTCATGGGCACGACCATTCTTCGACAAGCAGATGATTATTCTGCTCATGTCATCGATCAGACCGTGTCGCATGTTGTCCCCCCGCTTGTTACATCGCTCCGAAAGAAGAACAAGGAAGTTGTAACAGGTGCGTCAGACTTGCTTCTTAGCTTCACAGCAGCGTTTGAGCATATCCCTCTACATCGACGACTTGGCTTGTTCGAAAATGTAACCAGGACATTGGGTCCAAAGGATTGTCTGTACGCCATCATGGCGATGATCGTCGACAGGTATCCAACCGACAACGAGGCTCGTAAATTCGTCGTCGAGCTTGTCAACATTTTTGAACCCGGCATTGACTTACATGCCATCCGTCAATACATTGGACTAGTCACAGATATCTTCAGACAAAGACGTTCACTGTCGGAAGTTGTACTCAATCTGAAGGACAAATCACCCGAAGAAGTGGAGGTTGTCGCAAAAAATCTCCTTGAAGCACTTTCCGACCTGCTGAACAACCCACTATTGAAGTCTCGACTGATTGCGTCCTTCCATCCTGATCAGCCATCCGCCAACGCCCAGCGGACCGCCTTCTCGGGACTAATGCAAGAAGCGATCGTGATGACACAGTTCGTGCACAAGCAGCGTCCCAATCTCTCGCAAGCATCATCACGGGTCCTCTCATATATATTCAAGATCCTACCCACGGTCGACCTTATCAAATGCGCTCAAAGTCTACTCGAGAATGACGATGACGCGATTCGTCGGATTGTCATTCACTCCGTCGATTCCCAGGTTCAAGCTCTGAAGCAGCAGAACGCTGAGCTTACTGCAGCAATGCTCGAGTTTGTCCCTCATGTCACTTCTTTGATTGAGAAATCCACCGAAATATCGCTGAAACGTGATGCCGTTTCTTGTACTGACCAAATCATCGAGCGATTTGGTAAGAAGGACACTTCGGTCGTGATCAAAGCTGCTCAGGTCGTGGCCAGCGCGGAGGCCCTTCAAAGTGCAGACGAAACACTGCGTTATACCTCAATGTACTGCTTGGTCACTATCGTTGATGTGCTTCAAGACGAGTTCATTCCGCTCGTCCCTCAGGTACTTCCGATCGCGCTCGACTATTTGGAAGGCAGCCTTGGAGAATCACGCGACACGATCGCAAAATCCGCATTTACACTCATCACCTCGCTTGTCCAGCATTTGCCCTTCTTGTTGACTGGCGAAGAGTACCTCGATCGTGCTCTCAACTTGGCGCAGGCCGCATCGATGTCAGGCGTCAGTGGAGTTACTGCGAGCAAGCGCAACGAATTCTACAAACTGATTGGGAAGCACATCGACGCTTCCGAGTTGTTCGCCGCCTTTAGCCGATCATACACGCATTGCCAGCAACAACAGGGATACCGTGCTGTTGTCGAGTACTTCGACGCCATCAAGTTTGCTATCGGCGAGCGCTCAAAAGCAACTATTGTCAAGAACTCTGCATCACTATTTGACCTGCTTCTCAAGGCATTTGATCATCGTCGGATCGCTTCGTCGCCAGACTCCATGTTTGATGTCAGTTACACATCTAAAGAGATTAGCATATTGGAGGATGTTTACAACGATGTCTCAATCACTATGATCATGAAGCTGAACGACGTCACTTTCCGACCGTTCTTTGCCAGATTGGCTGAGTGGGTTACTGCATTGTCGTCGAAGGATAAATCTGGCAAGACCTTGCGAGCCACTGCTTTCTATCGATTCTTGACCACTTTGTTCGAGCGTTTGAAGGTATGGCTACATCAGTCACCTCTTAGGCCTCTCCTAACTAACAACATCGCAGGCACTTGTCACGAGCTACTCGAGCTACATTCTTGAACTCACAGCAGACTTACTCCAGAATATGAAGGCAGCATCTATGGAAGAAGTAGAACTACTAAGCGCCATTCTTTCAGCCCTCGAACAAACATTCACGCACGACCAAGACGATTTCTGGCAATCGCCCAACCACTTCTCTCCCATTGCATTCCCACTCGTTGAAATCTTTCACGTTGCATCTTCGACCCTCTCTACACAACTCATTTCGACCATTACCGCACTGGCATCAGCAACTAGTGCCGCGGATCAACATAAAGACTTGAATACTGCTATCATGAAGTTGATGCAGAGTGAAGATAAGGATGTTAGATTGGCGGCTGTAAGGTTGGAGAGGGGTTTGACTGAACAGCTGGGCGAGGAATGGCTTGTTATGGTGCCGGAGATGATGCCGGTACTTGGCGAAGTGTTGGAGGATGAGGATGCGGATGTTGAAAGAGAGGGCAGGGAGTGGGTTACTAGGATTGAGGAGGTGCTTGGGGAGGGTTTGGAATTTTAGGTGTGTATCCTTGCTATGGGGACAGTTCTGGAACAGTGCTGTTGAGATAAAGTTCAAGGCAGTGTAGAGGACTGTCTGGGACACAGAAAAGGATATTGTCGAGGTAATTGACTTAGCCTCTCTTGTTTCTAACTATTCTTTGACGTTTTCGGATTCGATCACCTCTTCCCCAACTCACTGACGTTGCTTACCTCTATGCAACTTTCATGCTGCCTATCTCATCGTTGCTGATCTGAGTACCTGAAACACTGCTAGCAAACAACATTCGTCTCGATAGTTTTCATTTTTTCACTCTCAGATACCTTTTTGAGTCGTACTTCACAGTCTTTTCATATCAAGAACCAAATCACACGGTGTTTTCGTGCCGCACAGATCGAACATGGCACGCTACTCGCCTTGAAAAATAACGACCAAACCACACACCCCAGCTCGTCGACGGACTCGAACAGTAAGGAAAAGGTATGCGTCAAGGAATTCACTTTCGAAGGATACAAGGGGACAGCAGAGTTATATACGAGCAGACGAAATTGTAGTTTGGTAAAAATAGGGTGTGCGAGGATGATGAAGGATGGGACGGGTATTCATGATAATTGAACTGACTAAGCGCATGCTGGACATGATATCGGGGAGGTTGGGGTAGGAAAGTAGGTGAGAAAGGGTGAGCGTGGACTTTGGAGTGGTGGGGCCTGGAATTGACGTGGAGAGGAAGTTGTTCGATGGGGTATTCTGGATATATCCTACTTATTTCTTATTTATCTGTGTAGCTGGGAAAGTTTCTTATGTCTCGTATTGCGAGATAGTGACTAGTAGGGGAACGCGAGTATTAATAGGTTAGTACTTGGATGAGGTTAGCCTTTTCTTTTTTGCTTGGTTTTTTCTTGTGTGCTGGACGTTGGGTTTTATGCTTGAGATTTATGTATAGCGTGGTTGCCTGGGAGTCCTTTGTAGAGCTAAGAATCGATGAATTCCGTTTACTTCTAGTCACTTATTTTAGATTGTTTATGCATCTCAACTCTAGCTCTTTGAATAAATTTCAGACACTTTAAAGGCTATTTTGAAGAATTAAAGTATCCAATTTTTATAATAAACGGATAATATATATTTTCGCAACTTCACACCGATACAAAAGATTTACCAAACGTCCCGATCTCAAATCCATTAAGTTACACCTCACCAATCACCTTTCCCCCCCTCTCTCAGCCCAATCGTAACCTCTCGATCAGGCAAACAAAGAGCAGTAAACTTTGGCCGAATCTCATCCTTACCCCTAACATCAAAATCCCAGCACCTCAAAAACCCCACCAAAAACGTCTTTTCGACTAGAAGCGAAAATTCTCGTCCGACACAAGCTCTTCTACCATACAAAAATGGCATGTATCCACTTCGCTTGTGGGAACCGGAAAGAAATCGCTCTGGGACAAAAGCGTTGGCGTCTTCGCCCCAGATGGTTTTGTCGCGATGGAGGTGGTATATGGAAATATATACGATCATGCCTTTCTCCAGGTTTACGGGTGTTCCGTTTTGCGTCTGCAAAGAGATGGGGGCGTTGATGACACGGGCCGTAGCATGGACCGGGGGAAACAGTCGGTGTATTTCGTGTATCACAGCATCGAGGTAGGGTGTTTGTGTGGCTAGAGATTGGAAGTTTGGGAATTCGGCACCGTTGCAGGTTAAGTTGTTGAGTTCGGATTTCAGTTTGGAAAGGATGGAGGGGTGTTTTGATAGTTCGATGAGGGCCCAGGTTAGGACGATGCCGATGCCGAAGCGGCCACCGAATAGTGTCAGACGGCCTTGTTCTATTGCGTATGTGGATAGTGTTGTGCGTGAAGAGCCGCCACCCGTGGCAAGGGATATCGACCGAGCCACTGTGGGTAAGTTTTTGTTCCGCTCTTCAGATCCATACATATCTCGTAATCTCTGCTCCGAGATGGCGTCCAGAGATTCCCAGATCATCTTCTCCTCCTCATCTTGGCGCCGAGGTGAACGGAGAGTCAAGATAGAATGGAGACCATGGCGCCATGCATGCGAAGCACTCGCAGAGATCTCGAGCATCCTGTCAGCGATATGTTCCAGGCCGTCATCACGGGTGTGCGTCCCTTCCAAACCGAAGTAAATCCTAGACAACACGTCGGCAGAAAAATCCGAGGTCAATTTCAACAGATTCTCCGTGTTTTGACCCATCTCTTGGTGTCGCTTTAGAAGTTGATTATGATCTTGAACGGTCCGTACCACCTCGCCGTACATTGCTTGTAACGCCGAAACATGTTTGTACTCTGCTTTCATGGCGTTTCGCATCATGGTTGCCTCTTCACCAACATACAAAAATAGCACATTCCCAAGGAGCCGTTGTAAAGTGGAAAACGGAGCCATAAGCCGCTGTCCTCCAGTTCGAGAGACAATGTCATCAGGCTGTGATAAGATAAACCTGATCATCCCTTCGTTTCGTAGCAACACCAAGACCTTCGATCCCATCCAGCCGTAAGAAAGACCCTGTTTTTCTGATGCCTTGTACAGGAGGTTCAAGGTGGGGGCTAGACCATTGTAACAAGAATAAGGAAGTAGTCCAAGTAGAAGATTTCCCCGGACTCGTGGAATTCCTGGAAGGGCCATGCCTGTGACCAGGGCAGACCATTTCGTGTTTCCGATGGACACAACGATGGCGCCAATAGCGAAGACGCAAAGCAGAGAATAAGCTCCAGTAAAATTCTGAGAGACGTATGCTCTGGTGTCAAGAGTAGTTCCGTTGATAGGCATCTCCATATTTGAGCGAAATGGAAAGAAAGCTTTTTTTTGCAGATTGAAGTTCTCGGCGAATCCTTCCCCCCAAGGCTATGATAGCCTTGACGGCGAGCTCGAAATGCATGTTATATCCAGCTGCTGATGAAATGTCATATCACACCTCTGCAAGCGAGTATATTTATTCCGGCTAATTATCGAGCTAAGTCACCTGCCGATCTCCTCTCCTGCTCTCGATATCTTCACATTAAACGATCATGGCTCCCTGTAGGCCTGTCAGGCTTTGAAATGAAAGCGATTGTGTATGTCGTGCGACTATAAAGTGATGCGAAGTAGTGGATGGAAAAACGCCCTGCCTTGATGAGTAATCACCCAGCAAATAGGAAGCTCTTTCGATGGCTGACATCAACTACTTCATGCCTTGGCCGAGCATCATGTGGATGACTCGACACCAACCAACTCCCCCTACTCGACACGAGCCCCTGGAGCTGTCCCCAAGGTCAGGCCCCGAGACCTGGAATCTGAGAAGGAATAGCATGTGAGACAGCTGGAAAGAGCGCATCTTCGTCCTTGACATACTACGAGCTTTCTAGCGCTTATTCCCACTCTGTGACTGAGTTCTGGATAGATTGAGCACTCCAAGTTGACATTCCAACTTTGAATTTGGCGTACTTGTGTTCATGTCGTGGAGATTCGATGTGTCGAGCCAGTATTTGCGTACAGTCTTCGAGTGCAACGTGTCTCTTTGTGCTGAAGAGTATCCTCCAGATCCTCTTGTAACTCGTTAAAAAGACCTAGGGGAGTTTAGAGCCTAAACTCAACGCGGAAAAATTCATTTGGCGGGACATTTTGAGAATATGCCACAAGAATTCGCTACTCCAATCCTGTCGCAGATTGTAACCAGTCGTACCAGTCGAATTCGCCATCCAGCTCCATATTCGTATCCAAACTGGAAGACAGATCAACTGGAGCATCCGTATCGGCCCATAACCATGGTGCGCCACCAAGGCCCGTAGACCCAGCTCCCGACCAGTCGGTAGAGACTGAAGGAAAAGGCTTGTCTAATGCGCCGGCAGAATTCGAAATAGGGATATCGTGATTATATGGGGCCATGGACGAACTTTTTCGCTGTGCAAACGAAGCAGGCTGTAGTGGTGACGTATCGTCATTATCGAGTTGACATGAAGGAGAAGACGAGTTGACGCCTGTGGGGGTGCTCAAAAAGTTTTTGTTCGTTGGTGGGTCAGAAGAAACTGTGCTAGAGAACCCGGGTACTTGGGCACTGAGATTGCAATCAACAGGCATGGCAACAAGTTGGCGCCAAACTTTCTTAAAAAGCAAAATACTGGACTCGCCCTGCTCTGCCAACGGGCTGGAACTCGATGGCATGGGCAATTGATCGTGCTCCATCTCCAGCTTTGTAACTGCCGCTGGATCTGCTCGCAGTCGGTTAAGTTCAGCCGCGCGATGCTTGCGAACATTTGTCATCAGCCTTCGCAATGGGACCCAGATACGCAAACTCTTATCCATTGAGCTTTGGTCGGGGATGAGCCAACTACTATGAAGCGCAACGTAGGCACGCTCAACCGTAGGACACCAAGAGCGTCGACAGGCCTCGATCATGAGATACACAATTGAATGATAATGTGTGTACACCTGGAAAATCCATCGCCACTTCCGACATTCTTGTTCGGCATTGAGCGCATGGTTGTACTCGGCGACCTCGATCGCTGAAACCATCAACTTCGCTCTCAGCTCATCTGGTAGGTTACCATTGGGCGGAGTGAACAGGACTGGAAGGAAAACAATGAGTGTCATTTTGGCCATGACAAGTTTCGCAACTGTCACACCCACCCAATAGTCGATGTTTCCTGCTTTGGGTATGTATTGAAGAAAACCTTCCTCGTACTGTTGATAAATCTGGCTCAACATGTGAATTTTAACGTCGACGCTTGCTGAATCGTGCTCCGCCGCAAGGGTCATAAGCTGTCTCATCGTAATCAAGAGTCCTGCTTGGCAGCGCGCCATGGACATGTCGGTGAGTCCAGTGCGTTCCACCGGCATCACTTTGAAGTCGGGTAAAATGTCCTCGTTGTTGATATTGAGAGGGATTTTCGTGTCGAAGCTACCACTGGCAATTGCCAGCTCGGTACCTTGATCTTCAGAGGCTCTCAGGTCCAACATGCACACGCACCACCACACTCGACGTCTCATTTCAACCTCAAATGGTGTCAACTGTTTGAAGTTCGATCCATCTCTTTGTAGCCCAAGGTACTGAGCCATACGAATGGCGATCCCGGTCATCATCCAAACAAATCTTGGACTGTCGTGACGACGGGCAAGACAGAGAAAAATAATGAGCGCCTGCACTAAAACGATGTCGGGAGAGTTGAGAAAGTCAGCTTTCGCAAGAGCGTGTTCCAGACCTAGTCGATATTTGAGATTGAGATCGGGCTTAGAGGAGCCAAAATTGTTGTTGACCTGTTTGAATTGGGAGTCATTATTGACTCATTATACACGATCCGACAGTTCCAGAATAGTGTAGGGAAAGGCTTACATCATCTTCTTCCATAGAAGTTATTGCAGCATAGTAAATCGAGAACATCAGTGCTTCGTTTGCAGGAGTGAGACGCGTCATATCCCCACTGAGTTCTCGAATCATGTTCTTCAGGGTGGGTAGATGGACAGTTTGGATTATGAAGTTCACGTTCTCTGCGTACACATCCAGTAGAAAAGGTATTTGAGACGGCAGTGGATGGAAATGACGAGTATCTGGCTCTTGCTGGTTTATATTGTGCCTGAAAAGAAACGCATGCCGTTCCGTAGGTGTCCGTTCAAGTTCTAGTGTAGGTGGAGTTCTTTCAGCTGATGCTTCATCCTCCGAGCTTTCGTATTCGTGTTCTAGTGTATCTTGGGAGTCCATTCTTAGTCCGTTTAACTGTGTCCAGTGTCAGCCAAGAGTGCAAACATATTGCTTTGAAGGCATACGTACCTCGTCGTTGATTCGCGACCAAAATCCGCTACTAACATATCGGCTACGGCTTGCATTTAGAACAACTAACCTGCCAAAATGGTTGTCTACACTGGTAACATTTGATACAGAAGAATTTCCGCCTTGGTTTTCCACATGGGCATATGTGATGTGGCCCCCAGGCGAGCCCAATGCTGACGAGTCTCCTCCAGCAGAGCTGTTGATCGCCTGGGATTCTTTCAGCTGGCTGCTGAGCCCCTTGACCAGACTCTCGAGGTTATGCAACCTCTCCATGACTCTTTGGACTTCCTGTCCATCGGATCTTGGATCCAAAGAAGGTGATGCTGTGGCCTCCTTGCTGACAAGACCTCGCGCCCATCTTGGTGGTCTATCGTCAGACGGAAAGACGCAGGCAATATTCGCCCGACGGCAATTTGAGCATGCTGGTGAAAGCTTATCGCAGCGCACTTTTCGGCTACGACAAACCACACAGCTGCGAGATTTGGATCCTTTGGATGATGGCGCGCGTCCTAGAGCCGGTAAACTCGCGCTTTTCTCGGAGGATGAGACCGAGACTTGCTCTGTCGCGTTGGTTGCTGGATCTTGAGACATGGTGATTCAATATTTCAACATCGTTTCTACCACCTTGAGGCTCTGCTTAGAGGAAGTTTAATACAACAAGAATCATGACAATAGAAGGCTGTTGTGGTGAAGCAGAACGCGAATCTGGAGCGAGCTTGTAAGCGTGTATGGTACAACTCAAGTAACTATATCGAGGTTAGATCTGTATAGAATATACACTCGTGATCAGAGCGGGATTGAACTTCGCGTCTCACGCCGAGGTCTACGCGAATTTCCAACAACAACTTCATCTCGGACCTCCAATTTCCCTCTCTTTTCATGCTTTGACCACCATATTCCATGGCTGACATGAGCAGATATGAACTGGAATTTGGAATCCCATTATGATGCTTCGGATCTTCGCGACGACTTCGCCTCCAGTGGAGGGCCTCGAAATGCGGTGGAGATACTTGCCCGCCGAAAACTTTCCGATTGAGTTATGAAGCAGCATAGAGGTGTCCTAAGCAATGCTCTGCCTGGTAATATAAGGAGGCCACCGTCCAGTACTTTTATTCAAGCAGACATCGACAGAGAATCACTCTAACAAGATCCATCCCCTAAAACATATCCTCAATACGCAGAAGCACAGTTCATATGAGTACCGTGATTCTCGCCGTCTCCATCTACACAACAATAGAATGGAAACCTCTAGCCCCTCTTGCGACGAGTACATTACCGGGACGATCCATGAAGGCCAATCCCAAGGCATCGAAGAATTCTTTCACGGCCTGAACACTTATATCATCGGCAACTGCACGACTCCAAAAGAAATCATCGTAATCTACAGCGATAAATTTGGTCTCTTCCTCCCAAACAACAAATCATCGCCGATGCCTTCCCCCAAAGCGGTGACTACATCGTCTATATCTTCCAGATTGCTTCCAGGACGACCCAGCCAAGCTCAAAATTGCTGATTTGTTGACCCCGGTGGATACAAAGAAGCAGTCAAACTTGAAGAAGTATACAGATCTTCTAGCGAGTGCGGCTAACTTTGTCGTGTGGATGACGAGGCACAAGGGAGGTCCTACTACTCAATTTTGTATGGACTTCTTGGAGAAATTGAGACGCGCTACTGCTGCGGAGCAAAAGATCGGGATGGTTAGATTTTTTGGGGGCGGAAAGTACGCTATTCGTGCTAGCTTGGAGAGTAACATGATCGAACTTGGTGGCAAGAAAGTGCCACTTGCAGATGCAGTGGTCGGTTTGCATCCAAGTCACTTGACCATTCCCGGCGATGTAGAGAGATTGGTGGTGCCTGTGAGCTTCGGATGGGGACAAGAAGATACCGCAGTGAGTATCGAGCAGAAGGCGAAAGTTGAAAGTCGAAGCAGTTCATGCAAAGGTGGAGAAGGCGGGCAAGAGGGTTCTAAGATGGAGTATAGGGTGGTCAGAGGGAACCCTGATGATTTTGAAGAGCGAGCCTGTAAGGAGGACCCGGTGACGCAAGCCTTGGAACGGTTCGGGCGGTGGTCGTAAACAAAGACACCCGGGAGCACAGCGATACAGGAAGCGGTACGGCCGCTTCCCCCTCCTTGAATTGTATCTTATCTTGTTGAGGTATTTCCAGCCAAGAATCGATTTCATTTCACTCTGAGAAAACCGTTTACCAATACCAATATTCAGGGATATATTCAGAGTCGCTAGAAAGTTCCGACCCGATCCTTGTAATCAAGCTATAAGTGCCGATAAGCTCATTACTCCTCCATTCAAATTCGACAGACACATTTTCAGACGCAGCTACGACATGTCACGTCGCGTAGTCTGTTGTTTCTGCAGGAAGCCATTCGCCAACATTCTAGAGGCCGACAAAAGCCATACTAATTGTTGGGCATTTCCTGCCACTCATTTCTCGAACTGAGCAAGCTTTGAAAAATTATGGTTGCTGTTCGTTCTGTGGCCTTTCTCCTGGCTGTTGCGTTGGTGAAGACTAGATTACGGACCTCTATAGATATTTCAATCTACGAGGATATAAACATTATCTATTCTTCTCGGAGATCAAATCTCTATATTCCCTGCAAGAGCTTCGCTCGATGGATAAAACATTTGGATTTTTGCTCGCTCACGGGGAATCTTTTCTTGCTCCGGAATTTTACTACGATGCTGATAGGTTAGAGCAAACGATAGAATGCAATACAAATCGGGGATTGCATATTAGTTTCCATACTGGCACTTGTGAGTGCAAAGTATATAATCAGGTAGTGTATGAAGTGGTGACATGGATCTACGTGGATACACGGAAATGACACGGAGATTTGAGGATGACACGGCCGAGATAGGGGAGATTATACTCATTTCACGTATCTCTGGGATCTCTACATATACTAAGGTGGATTAGACCATTATACTTACTCTTTATATATTCAATTCCTTATATTCTTTAAGATCTCTATTTTTATTTAGTTATAAGCCCGGAATCCTAATATCACGTGTATCGCGCCAAGACCCTCGATATATATAACTCCTTTACCTTAAACCTTACACACACACACGACGTGTATAAGGAAAGAGAAGGAACTATATACATATACGAGGACTATTAAGCTAATTAGAACTATAGAAATAGAACTACGTACCTCCTCGACTAATAGGGAGGTCGATATTATCCTTAACGACTATAAGGAATAGCTATACTTTATCTAATTAGTCGAAGCCTAGTACTACGACTTAGGTATTTAGGCTAAGGTAGATCCTAACCTTAAGGATCCTAAACTACTTCTATCTAAACCTAATAAGGTTACCGTTAAGATAACTAGGGTAGACCTAGAAACCTTATTAGCTGATCTCGATTAGAGATAGATTACCCTACTTAAGATATTATAAGAGGAATATCGATTCCGTATAGCTAAGTACGATAGAGAACG
>JEMP01000095.1:31644-66577 GCA_000738655.1 Venturia pyrina ICMP 11032 | reverse complement strand
TTCTTCGCCGCTATTAGATTCGTATTAGGCGAGGATCTTAGCATTAAATATAATAACTAGATAACTATTCGATTACTAACCTCTAAAACCCCTAAGCTATCTACGAAACTTTATTACGTAGATATCTATTACTACTTCCTCCGCTAAGAGATTATAGTAAAGAGGATTACTATTAAGTACCTACGTACTAGAATTATACCTACCGATAGCCTTATAAAAGGATTCACTCGTTAATAGTAGGAAAACTTTCTTTTATTACTTAATTTGATTAGGATTAGATTAGGTAGTAGAGTTAAGCTAAAAGGAGACGTTTAAGAATATATTTAGATTATAATATTAGCCTAATAAGGTTAGCTTACTTAGTAAGCGCTATAATTAGTTAATAGTCTAGCTTCTCTTATCTATAAGACTCGTATAGCTAAAAGGGTGTATATAAATTAGTCCGTCTTAGCTGTATAGATCTACGTGTATATACGGAGATTTAAGGATGATACGGCCGAGATAGGGGAGATTATACTCATTTCACGTATCTCTAGGATCTCTATATATACTAAGGTAGATTGGACCATTATACTTACTCTTCATGCATTAATTCTCACATTCTTTGAGATCTCCATTTTCATTCAGCCCTGCTATGTCCTCCCCGTCACACCCTAATCGGCAATCTGATACCCAACGACTGCATCATCTCCTCCTCCACCCCGCTGCCGTCTCCGCATCTTGCGCAACGAAAAACAACCCGGACGTGAGAAAAGACCGATGAACAAAATCGAAGTTCTGGCCACAATAGCTACATAATTTCGAGATCCCTGCCGCCGGCGGCCTGTTTGTCGTTTCGGCTTGTTCCCCATCTTCCCATCTCCCGACAGCTGTCCACCCGCACCGCCAGCTACAGAATCCTGCACAATTACAGGATCGTCTCCATCCACAAATCTTATCCTCGAAACAGACAGGACATTCAGCCCATAGCGGAGGGTTGTCGGGGATCCAATCGTGTTCATGTTCTTCCTCCACCTCCTCCTCGAGATCTTCCTTAACTCTATGTTCGGCTTCCTCATTACTATCTTCCATAACTTCCCTGGGCGATTGGTATCGGCGACGCTTATTACCCCTAGTAGACCGTTCGGTTGATTCAGCTCTACGTCGTCGTTTTCCTATGCCTTGATCTTCGTCACCGTCGCCATCTTCATCCGCGCTACGAGTATCATGTGTACCCTCCTCTTCGTTGCCCCCGTTGTTGTCCCCATCCATCAACAAGGCGTCCGGAAGCCCTGCTCCTCGCTGTCTACCTTGAAGATTTTGATGAGTGATGGAAACATGGTCTGGGTCCCGTTCGACAGCTTGCTGGTCGGTAACGATGCCGTATCTCCGCAGGAAGTTGAAGACAAATGACATGTTCGGTAGTCTGGTTGTACGGCTGATCTAGATGCACTGGAGGTTGTTGAGAGCCGTTCATAAATTTGGAAGATAGAAGGGTTCCATCAAGGGCTGTTCAGGAAGACAACGGGAAGATCTTGGTAGAGAATATCAGACGTGTTGAAGTAGCAAAAAAGGTTTTGAAGCCGGCAGCGTTTCTAGCTGTGCTGAATCTTGTTGAGAACGCCGTAGAAGGCTGGTGATGCGAGAATTCCGAGGACAGGATGGTCGTTTATAAGGAGACGAGGGATGCTGATAACGAGGGATGTTGAGAACGAGGTATGTCAAAAGAGAGGGATGTTGAAAACTTAACTACTTCAGCGAATCTGGAATCGGACAGTAGACAGACGCCATTCAAACGGGTCTACATCAAGACAAGATCGCTCGGGATTGATTTTCTCTCATCCGCCCCCTACAAAGTCACTCTCGTTCAGTCTTACATATGTTTGCACCGCTCGGGCTGTATTCTTCGGAACCTAATTCTTCTCCCTCCGCTTCATTATCTCCGAGAAAAGCCGTTGTATTACCTAGCAGATAGATCAGGGCCTCTAACGCCGCTACCCATACTCAATACTATTTCAGCGCCGTGGTGTCACCACTCCCTCCTTCGTTCGCAAATATATCCGAGCTTTTTTTGTTCCCCACAAGGCAAACAAATGCTCACGGCGCCACAATGATTCAATACAAACACTTTATGCTCAGATTGCGCGTTGGTCTGCTCCATCTGTACAACTGTCCTATACGCATATTTCAGTTGATTTATGGGCGTGGCAACCAAGGGCATAGGGTTGTTCTTGTGAGCCTATTCAGCCCATGCAAGGACAACGCCACGTATCAACACGTCTGAGCCGACTGTCCTTGTTTTAGGCTTCAGTATTGCCAACAAGAGCTTGACATGGTACGTTTCTCTGTTAAGTGGCTTCTTATGTTGCACTGTCATGGACTGTATAGTGATACATTGGTTGAAAACATATCAATCTATGTAGCCGGATTCGGCATTCGAAAACCTAAGCGAATCAGCACTCAAGGAAATCTGAAGGAGGGTAGATCTGGTGCTGTCGTCCAGCTTTAGCCCAGATCTTAAATTCTGTGCGATTTCGTATTTAACTGCCGGGCGAGCTGCTGCGCCATAAACAGAGTCCAGACGTAGCAAGGAGGAGTTCTCCCGGGTTGAGATCTACGAGTGCTATATTGCGGTGTGTTAGTAATGTCCCGTCTTGTTAGTTTCACCCCGATTGTCCAAGAAAAGGCCAACGCGAAAATTTCAAGCTGTCGACAGGTCGGGAGAGGAAGTCATATCTACTAGTCGAGGTATCTTCTATCTTGTTCTTCTCGCAATTCGTACGGCGTCATCTTTTCCAGCATATCTAGCAGTTCATATTCCCTTCGTATCTCTGCCTGCCCGCTCCAAACTCTCTAGCCTTTCCGACTACCCTTATCTATTTCCCTACCAAACAATGTAACTTTAGTTCAGTATTCTAGTTGCCTCGTTATTCTATGCCCTGGCTGGTCTTGTAATAATATAGGACATCCGATCTTCCGTTCAACTACACGGCAAGTTTTTTTCCCGTCCAAGTCGTCTGGCACTTTGTCCATATTGGTAGGCTTACTCGAATTCCAGAACTTCAGCGCTGGATTAAAGCTTACCAATCTTTTTATGGCCATGATTCCCATTCAACTTTGACGGAGGGTTTGATGACCACGATGCTGGCTACTGTCCTCCTGATTGTTTTTTCTGTTACAACCTTCCATAGCAACAGTTTTCACTCCTGTTATTTCTAGACCCTTGATCAACGTCATCGGACTCTCTCGCGAGTACACGATAGCGACCTTCTACCTAGCCATACTTTTTGTTAGACGTATTGAAGAAACGCTCTGATAACATCTAGGCGGGGCTTACGGGAGAGATTGCTTCTTTGTTGCCCGTTCTCAACGATAATACGCAATCTTGGTTGAATTCCTTGGGTCTGAGCGGCGATATCTATGTTTAATGGTATGCTTACGCCTATGGTTATTCTTAACGAAATTTCTAGTCCATTCTTTTGGCTTCTCAGCTTTTGACTTACCGTGTGTGGTTTGAAAGGGCGCTCTCCACTGATGTTTAATAGAGTTTTGGACTTGGAGTAATCTAGAGGACGAAGGCACGAACGAGCGGGTTTAGTGAACGGGGCTGTTTAACCTTGCTTGAAAGGTTGATTTACAACGTTACCATAACATTCTTGGAAGTAAGACGATTTGGAGAGAGTTGATAGTAGACAGCGGCAAAGAAAATTGTTGTAAAAGAAAAAAGAGGGATTGAGTCAGTAGGCTGAGAATAATCGACGTCGGGGTCATTCTCTTATCTAAAGGAATATGGCGGAAAAAGAGAGAGGTGAGAAATGATAGCGGTATATGGACTCATCTACCAGTATGGCATTGCACGGCTTTGTATATTTTACCGATGTATGTAGGAGTAGAGACTTTGGCCGATTATTATTTACTCTTAATTGAACAAACGATGGCTCTCTTCCTTTGAAACATGTGAGCGCCTTCAGAAATGTGAGTGCCTTCAGAAATGTGAGCGCCTTCAGAAATGTGAGCGCCTTCTAAAATCCAAGCATATAGATCCCGTGCAGCGGACGTTAGGACTAGCACTGGTGTTCGTGGTCCTACTCGCGATCGCGATCGTGTTGGTGGTCGTGTTTGCTGCTGTGCCGTCTATATTGGGGCTGGATTTTGTGCGAATTCTCCCCGGGCTGGTGCCGGAGAGGGAGTAGAAACTTATACCTTGACTTGAGCCTCTAGTACCCTGAGAGTAGCCATATGCTTGAGAATTGGATACACCCGCAAGGAGATAAAAAGCACGCAAATCAATACGAAGATATGATCATCAGCAACATATCGCGAGTTGAGAACAGAGCGCTTCATACTTCGGAGAGACTAATCTAAGTTACTTTGAACTTTCGAGTCCTTGGCTGGGTATTCTTGGCTGGTCTTTTCTTACTCTGACAATTCATCTGTCCCCATCAATTGCATTCTCCTTACGCTTGACAGCCTCGACATTTCCTCATTCCATCGGGATTGATAAACTGTCACCGCGATAATCAATGATAACACAATTGAGGTGGAATGCATCAGTGAACGACTTCAAAGTCACGCCGCGGCTGATTTATGCAGCCATTCTTACTCCTCTATCGCCTTGTGCCTTACCATACGAACGCCTCCTAATAATGCGTAACAAAGACTATGACACCTTGAACATACGACAAACGCTGCTACAAGCTGATGGCGCCGAAGGAGCCCGCTACCTGTGCAGGCAAAACAGGACGAACACGCGTTGGAGCTAACTCACACTAAAGAATAAGTTCATTCCAAATCACTACAGCCAGATTTACCCAGCTCTTCCACACCGTGACGATTGTAGAGAAAAAATGAAGAAGTGGCAGGAATGACTTGTGGTATAGAATGTCGGTTGAAATTTATGGATTAAATTAAGACACGGAGTATAGAGGCCTGCCTTTACAATTTCCATAGAGTATACCTTCATGATCCATACAGTATCCTAACTCCTATATTGCGTATTTATACCTCATGATAATCTGTAAGAAGTATGCCGTGTTGCCACTACCAACGATGCTCAAGCTATCTGCAAGAGACTGTCCGTAGAACCTAGACATAGTCAGGGCATATACCATCCTATTGCATGCCCCTTACTCATATTCCTAACATTTCGCCTACTGTCTTCATACACACAACCACCATCAAGCAGCCGGTATGCTAACGCTTGTCACCGATTTCCAACTCCTCCTCTTTTCCACCACACAAAGGACGTGCCCAGGTTGACGTCCCTCAGCATGGGACGAGATCATTGTCGGTTGATAGTAATGTTGGAGTAGGAGGAAGAGGTGCTAGCAAGCCATGGCATGGGCTGTAGTACAGACTGGTTTGGGAATCAGCAGGGGCAAGTTAATATCAAGGAAAGAGTATAGCTACCAAATACCTGTAGCTGGCATACCAACCTGAAATAGCCGGTCCACGAGTTGCGGTTGCATCTTCGAAAACAACAATCTCAGGAGTTCCGCGGCGACAACGACGGCGCCGACGACGACGGGAGAGATGTGCAATCCTCTCCTCGCTTGACACATTTGAGAATGGATGGATCGTGTCTGTACTAGGTCTAGACGAGCAAGTACTCTCATTCAGGCTAGTCGGGGAGAGTGTAGACAATGGTTGCGGAGATAGGAAGAGATAGGTCTGACGGCCTAGATCGGATTGAGGTTGCGAAGTCGTGTCTTCGTCTTCTTGGCCTTCATGCTGGTTTTGGATCGAAGGGCTCGTTGTCGATTCTGGCTGTAGGAGAGGTTGTTCGTTGTGGGACTGTAGCCGCTGCTCATGATGAGACCGAGGCTCTTCACTGACGTGAGGAGGAGGCTCCATTGATTATTGATAGCTATAACATCCTAACGGAGCTTCTCATTGCTATATAGCTGGCTAATTTCTAAGACAGACAAACGGATCCATTGTTGGGGAGGGAGAGTTGAAAGCGCCCTCCTATAGCGAGGCGGGTAGTGGCATTCTAGATTGTTAAGGAACTCAGAGTAGATATAATTAATCAGATAAGAAATGATAGACGATGAAGTTGGCGTTAAATGTGGAAGTGTACCCATGCCTGACTTCATAGGTGGCGGCCTCCTTTTCTGTACGCACGTGATGAAATACAAATGAATCAGATCAAATATTCCGCTAAGCGGCACAAGGGCGAGGAAAACGTTCACTAAGAGCTTCCTTTTGTTCGAGAAGCTATGTATGGTATTAACTATATGGTTCTATAACCCGAGAATTCCTATCAATTTCACGTGACTCAGCCTCGTCCTTCAGCCTTGCCGTCAGCGAAGGATATAATTTTCTAGTAAGGCTATAGATTCTCTCCTACTCCTCTATCAATTCTTCATTTTCGTCCCCGTGGTTTCCGTAGAGGCAAATTGTCCTCCCTATAATCTTGGTGCTTCCCGTTACTTACCTCTATTCTCAGCTATTCTTTCAACCTCCTCGGCGGGCGAGCGGCATCTGAATGTTCTGCGTGAAAATTTCCAAGCAACTGTACTGAACCTTTAAAGTCTCCAGAAGGATACCAGTATGTATCCTTAACCCAATTTACCCAATCAGCCTGATATTGAAGGATCCTCGGGCGACGGGGAGAGAGGCAACTGGCTAGAATACGAGAGACTTCCTAGCTGTCATCATCCTGAATTAGTAAGCCTACTAATAGTATATCGTCACTTCTAGTAGCAATGTCTAGGAGATGTGCTAGCGCGTCTAACTCCGAGTCGGCGCCGTTATTAGTATTTGATTCATTATTAGATCTGCGCCAGGCTTCCTGGAGCGTACCATGTTTAAGTTTATTAGTTAGTTTGTTGATATTAGCGGAGGTGTCGCTTCTGTATACAGTTTCTTCAATCGTTGGCGCTCGTTGGAGCTTTCTCGCCAACCTTTTCAACCCGTCTCCTCCATCTTGGAAAGTATATTCGGCGATATGCCTTCTCATTGCCTCCCATAGGGTTTCTTCACGAGTGTACGTTCTAACCAAAAAATTAAAGGCCGACAATCGTCTTGTTATCATGATCTTCTGACTCGTGATCGGAGTCTATCGTATTAGCGTCGTATTAATCTATAAAGTTACAATTTCTTTCAATGCTGGACGATGAATACTATGATCCGTTACCAAGCAAGTACTTCAAATATTCATTCCCCTACCCGTGCAATTCCAACAGCGGGGTGCGGTTATAACCGCCTTCCAGTTGGCCTTTCTCACAAGGCTCTATTTGCATAAAGTGTTCCCATTCTCCAAGACTCGTTTTGCACAGTAAAATGAGACCTTGACCATTCTATTTGCAATTTCAGGCATGCGCAGTTGGTGTGTCTTTGTCTAAACTCTCGTAGCTCTATACGTACTAAGGCTTCGGCCTGTTTAGCGTACGGTGCTGCAGCATCTATAGTGACTGGATATAGATATAACAGATGGGGATCGCATCTCATCCAGTCGCGAAGTCTATTCGATCCGAATCGGCAGCCGGGCATTTTGAGATCGGAGCTTGCTTACCTTCTCTCCGACAGAGGATCCTTACTATATCCTATCTTCATCACCTCGGCGTGGCCTTTTATAGAGAAGATGTAGAGATATCCGTCTTCGGTTTCAGATTTGCTCAGCGGCTTCTTTATCAAGTCTAGGATTGCGCTCGTTAGAGTCATCATTGCAATAGGGTTGTTCGACTGATAGTCTCGGAAATAAAGGGGCAAGAATTGTTTCGATGTTGTATTCGACATAGCGGTGGACTTCGACGGCAGGATATGCATAAGAAATAAGCTGAGAATGATAGAAAGAAGATATTGATATCTAACAGCAGATGAGGAGGGGGCTTGTAGCTAATAACCTACTCGATCACCAATATGACTCGAGTTCGGTGAATAGTGAAAGAGGAACACAAATTCCTTTCTTGTTAATATCAGTGTCGAAAATTAAATCATATTTAGGATACCCCCCAAATAACTATCGGCATCAGCAAAACACGTTGTTGGCGTGATCGCGAGCAGTAGTGAGCTTTCCCATAGCAACCCGCTGCCCTTAGCAGGAATGCATGAGATCACGATCATGAATTGTTGTATGATCAGTTCACAATTTCGATGGGACGATACAAAGATAGGGTAAAAGTGTGATCCACAAGAGTTCTGGTGATGTTGAGCGAAGCTCGAGGCTGCGGGAGAAACGTGGGCCAAAAAAGACGTAGTCAAACGCGAGACTTGGAGCTGATTGAACAGCAATCCATGGATGAAGGTGATCAAGGTTGGAAGAATGGCCCGCTCAATCGAGTCGAGCAGGTGACTGTTTGAATTGTAGCATTTTTAGGCTCGATCGTTAGCCTCTGCATCTAAATAGCCCGATGATTCCGAGTGAATGCTCCTGCTCTTCGATGGATCGTAAGGTGTCGAGGGCTTTGAACTTTTGAGAGCGGTATAGCTGTTCGCTGTTGTCATGCTCATCTCTTTCGCCTTTCGAGCAGCTGTCACACTCCAGCCTAGGTTCCTTGGATAACGGTGAGCTAATCTTCCTCTTTTTCTGTGATCGATGCTCGCAAGAGGTAATGGAGTCCTTACAATTGAAGAGTCTGAGTCGGCTTTCAACCATAGAGATTGTAAGGATTTTCTGTTAAGGAGATGGAGGTATAGATTGAGGAGCTGTATAGGGAAAGCCGGAACTTTATCATTAGTATGTATTTTGGATTCGGGCATGACACGGGCTGTTGTAGTCTCGCTGTTGTTTGTGGATCCTTGTAAGCTGGGTTGAAGCTAGCCTTACTAGTACATAGGATAGCCAAGCGTATCTGGAAGCTTCCCGCTCGCATTATCATCTCGTCGTGGCCATGCGGGTGTAGGAAAATAACAAGTATGATTCTGAAAATCGCCTTGAGGCCAACAAGAAAAGAGTTTGCGACGACGATCAAGCAAGGATAGCATGTCCTTCCACAACTTAGCTAATCCTCCCTCCAAGATGTCCTTCAATTCAATCTTAGCCTGTATCTTAGCAGATCACGCCGATCCAGCTCTTGATCATTGCTACCATTCAGAGTCGTAGCTCAAGGGTTCTACCTCAGGCTCATTTCGGGCGAAGCTTTTCCAAGACTCCTTGTGCCTTTACTTTGTCCGACATGGGAGATTACGTCTTCAATGAGCACTCTGTCCTTGTGACGCGGATGTGTAGTTCTTGGGAAGAAGTAGGCGCTGGAGGTAGGAAGGAAGTAGCGGAGATAGCCGGCAGACACATTGGTTGAGTTGCTGTAATACAGGCAGAGTCTTGCCACTGGCACCTGAGCTGCCATTGCTGAACGTGTGCAGCTTGTCGCATATTTTTCTCAAGATCTAGCAGTGTTAATGAGGAGTATAATCAAGACCACGTCAGCGAAGCTATTGGGAGAACAGCCTGGGAGAGAAGAATGCAGCCATACGAAGGTAATTGTTGCGATACTCTTGAGCCACCCGCGGCAGGACGCCCGAAAACAGCCCCAAGTCGGTGGGGTTTCTGTTGGTGAAAGCGACGTGAGTAGTGACGGAGCTTTAGGTTCAAACGCGGAATCTTGTTATATGGCTATTTTCGTGATTGTCGCGTCAAGGGGCTGGGATTGGCACTTGCAGACACGGTTGACTTGTAACACAATTGAATTTGGAGTGGATTGAATTTGGAGTGGATTGAACTTAGAGTGGATTGACTTTAGAGTGGATTGAATTTGGAGTGGGTAATCTTCGGGCGGGATGCTCCTTTGCCAAGGATCGACTCAAGGAGCAGAGAACACCCTAACTGCATTTAGTGCTGACAACTTGGGGGGTAATTATAATTGACGAAGACACTGTAGATATGTGGAACGCTGTGCAAAAAATATATGTAGAATTCAATGCATGTCCGTTAACACTACAATGGCGTAATAATATGATAAGTCTGCTCAGATCGTATTCTGTTCATCCTAAAGCTGTCTGCACCCATCTTCAATCCGTCTGCAGTCGGCGACTTGGAGCTATCTCATCGTGCGAAGCCTCATCTCCTCACCCATCCATCTCCCGCTTGATTGAACGCTTCGTTGCCGCTTCCTTCACGGCCGGGCCACGCATGGCTATCTCTGTCTGAGCCCGAACCTTTACAGTTTCTCCTTTCTTCGTCGAGCCATTCAGGACTGCTCCCATCTTGACCGGACCCCTCACAGCTGCACCCTTCTTAGCCGAGCTCCGCTTAGGTACGCCCAAAATCTGCGTCCAAGTGTTGGTCTGGCTATGAAGAAGCTCCATAGCCTTGTCTAGCTTGGCTCCATCTGTTGGGAAAGGTCGTAATGCTTCATTCAGACCCTTATTAGTCTGAAGTACTTGCGCAATGGCATTGAATGCTCCACGGAGTTGCTTGTGCATGACGTCCTTGCTTTTGGTAGTTAGATCGGCAGTTGCCTTTACTTTCTCCAGCTCGTTCCGATCAGCCTCGTGATCGCGATCATTTTGACCATCCAGACCGCCATTGTCTAAGTAGTCTTGATAACGATTGTCTTCAAAGAGAGAAGGTCCGAAGCTTGAAGTTTGATTGAGCCGAAGAAGTGAGAATTGTCGCTGAGGCCTGGATGCAGCGGCCGTGTAAGGGCGAGGAGTAGTTAGTGCGCGTGCATTATAGCGTTGAGATTTTAGCTCTGTCCTGGGTGTTTTGTTCTTTTGGTCGTGACGATTAGCCGTGGAATAGGCAACGTTATCGTCTGCCATAACGGTGGATGGATGCCCGACAAGACGACCGATTAGGATTCGCATTCCCTCACTGTCCGTACTATCGATTATTTCGTCGATGGACTTCTGTACAGCATCGGGGAACTCGTGATAGTGCAGGCCCACGAGAGCTGAGAGGCTGGTATATGGTTGTTTGGCTGTTTTGTCAAGTGACGGGCCTTTGGCATTGCTTTGTCTACTCAAAGAACGTCCGGAAGCAGTTGGAGGATCATAGGTTTGAGCAAGTGTCTGGCTTAGGCCGTCCTGATAATCATCTAGTATAGAGAGAATATGATCAAGCTCTACTTGGAGGGGAGGATGGTCCATGATGTGGTGCGCCTGGTCAACTTCTTTGACTTGTTCATGATCCACGTCCATAGCATCGCCAAGTTCTTGATCAACGAGAATATGGTCAAGCTCCACTTGGAGGGGAGGATGGTCCATAATATAATGCGCCTGATCAACTTCCCTGTCTTGTTCATGATCCATATCCACAGCATCGCCAAGTTCTTGATCAACATCCATGGCGTCAACTTCTGGTTCATCCACTTCCAACGCCTCTTCGAGTACTTGGTCTTCCGTTTGCTTCACAACTTCTACCGTCTTCTTCCTCTTTGTTTTCCGTTTCTTTTGAATCTGAGGAACCACGAGCGACGAAGGTTCCCTCACAATAGGTTTTCTATTTGCAAGGGCAGGAATCTCCCCGTCTGTATCCGGGGGTGTTGGTCCTGTGCGTACGATGACGGGGGTACTTGGCTTCTGGTTCAAATCCCAGGGAGACGATAAGGCCCAAAGTTCATCACCCTTTTTTGGGCGCAGACGCGGAGACGTACGTGTTCCAGCTTTGGAGGGGGATTTTGTGTTCTTGACTGTCGGAGTCTTAGGTGTTGGAGTTTTGGTTCGAGGAGCTTTGGTCTTTGAAGTCGTCGGTGCTGGCGTCTTTGAAGTAGTCGGTGCTGGCGTCTTTGAAGTCTTCGGTGCTGGCGTCTTTGAAGTAGTCGGTGCTAGCGTCTTTGAAGTAGTCGGTGCTGGCGTCTTTCTAGGTCGGCCTCGTCCACGTTTGATAGGGTTGGGGGTTTCTGATTCTGGGCTAGGAATCTTGCGCTTGGTTGGAGTAGTAGGATACCTGTGTCCTCCCCTCCTAGGAGATGCAGATTGTAAGGCTCCAGACATCAAGTAGTCTTCCGAGCCAGCCTGGGACTTGCCGTCTTCAGAGTCATCCTCCTCGTCAGACCTCGCTTGGGTCTTACCGTCGTCAGAATATTCGTCATCTTCCAGCGTCAAGTGTGGTGGTATGGTCCTCTTGGCGTCGGTTTGCGAGCTGGCAGCAGCAGCGATGCCATCGCCCTCGTCCTCCTCGTCTGATCCAGCGTGAGGTCCACCGTCATCTGACTCGCGATTGTCTGATTGCTCCTCGTCTGACCCTGCGTGAGATTTGCCGTCGTCCGACTCGTTATCGTCTGATTGCTCATCGTCGGGCACTTCGTATATGTCTACTGGCTGTTTGCTTGAAGCTCTAGTGGCATATGGATTGGTCTTGCGCTTTATGAGGGTCGTTCCCTACAAGAATTAACGATGAGTAGAAGATGAAAGAAATGCTTGATAGAGTACTGGACATACTAGGATAGTCTTCTTAGTAACGAAAGTTGCAGCTGAGCTTGGTGATGGCTTTAGTGCTGCTGGATATGGTGTCGACTTTCGTAAGCGCCGCTTGACAGGCTCTGGCTCTGCTTCTGATTCTCCATCGATATCATGCTCTGAGTAGAGGACGGGAACCTTCATTGTCACCGTAGTCAACGCTGGTAGAATTCGCAATACGAAGACGCTGAGAACTCCGACGAAGCCTAAAGCAGAAGACGAAGCAGAAGATGGAGAGATAATGGTGCAACTGGCATTCCCTCTGCATATGTTACATAGCATGCATAAACCCTATGGACACCTCAAGCTCAGACGGCCATGCATCCAATGATCTTGATTGTGTCCTGAGTCTCTCTTTTGTCCCATGAAGGCTTCCCCATATGGCCACGCGTGCAAAACAGCATTCTTTGGATACGGGAGGCCGAATCAAGGTATCGGCCCATGAGGTTTGCTCTGGTAACCAACAGGCGGGTGGCTGGATCATGGTGTTTACAGGCGGTGGCTATCCGTTGCGGTGTGTTGAGAAGTCGGAGGGGGTTATAGCCGGAGAGCGTGTCAAATAGGCGTTTGGGGATGGCGCTCTTTAGCCAGGTTCCATAACGGTCTACGGCGGATCGAGGAGCATTATCAGGTAGGCCATTCGGTCAGGTTCATGTCGACGATCTTCGATTCGAGAGAGAAGTTCTTCCATGGTCTCAGCCTCAGCTCAGGCATCCCCTCAGGCACCCACGAGATCGCCGACAACCCTGTCCAAAACAACCGAGAAAGTCTCTCCAACAACCGAGAAAGTTCTCTGCAAACGACCTACTATGTACTCCACCAAGATTCATGAATCCGCCACCCGCTGAGACCTCAATCCCCTGCCGCTCGGCGAGCTCACGCCCAGTCGTTTGGTTTGCAATATAGGAGCGCAGTGGCAGCGCATGGACCTCTCCACGCTTCTACTCAGGAGACTGAAGGTTTGATGATTGGTAGTTATCCTGAACTTGCGGAGTCTAAGTCATCCTCAGCCTCTACCGTTCGAGGGCATCTCCAACAGCCGCAAACGCAAATCACAAGCTTTCCGTAGGCATCTGGTACAAACCCGCCTGCTGGTGACGGGACACGGAACATTTTTCAAAATACCACAGTGAAGACTTTCATCTTTGGCCCCCAATGAACAAACGCAAGGCTCAAGTGATCCGGAAGATGCGCTCGTCACAGGCTTTTGACGCAGCTGGGAGTGGACAGGAGACCTTGTCCCAATCCTCCAGGAAACTTAAAAGGAAGAATTTCAGTTCTCCATCTTCATCTCCTATATTATATCTTGCCCTTATTTCCTGGTTTCCTGCAATCTCCCCTAAGCCGCTCTTGACGACCTTTGAGTTGATCTAACAGGATTCCTGTCGTATTACACTCCTGCAACACCATCAATCTGCTTTATTCACGCCAGGCTTTGCTGCTCTATTGGCAGGAACCTTCATCGCTATGTCTCGAGACTCTCGCAACTATAATCAGCCCATGGACACCCTCTGGCATTTGATTAGCCAACCACACGTAAGCAGCAAGACTATCTATTCTCTCATTTTCTGACCTCGCTCTAGGTCGTTGACCAAATACTCTCCGCGGACCCTCCACCTGGTTTCGATGCCCAACATATCAAGAGACTTCAACACATTGTTGACCATCTTCAGGGAGCTCCTGATTCTAATCTGGGAGAAATTGAAGAGGTGTACGAAGTAGAGGAAGTTCAACGACACCCCATTCTCAGCGACTGGCCACAGGTATCTCGCTCGTCCAAGTGGGCTCCAATACTCAGCCTTGGCTCCCTCCAAACCCCGTTGTTCTTCGATCGAATAATCACTAATCACGGAGCAAACCTACAAGGGGCTCGCGTCTTCATCCGCGGCAGCTCCATCGAATATGATGACTGGATGAGGAGCCAGACTAGACAACATACTCAAGGAGACGCAATTAACGCCATGAGCCATCTTGTACACAATCTCGATCACCAAGTTGTGCAGAACAGAGTAGTGTATGGCTTCACAATGATTATTCACCACGAAATTGGTCTGGCGTTACGCGCTAAAGATACCCACACTGGCATGTTTACCAAGAAGATGAGAGCAACCTTGACACGGATCCTTTGCCAAATCGAGCCTGACACTCCAGCTGATGCAATTGAGAAGCGAGTTTCAAACGTCGCGCTCTGGGCAAAGAAGGGCCACCATCTCCGAGTTCTAACAGACTGGTACGGTATGGGCATATTGTTCTTTCTTGCAGATCTGTTGACTTTACATGAGTAAGTCTTATAATTCATTGTAGCATGTCATTCTTAACCTTTTGTCAGTTTCGAGCGTCTTATTCCCAAGTCTGGTCATGAATTTGAAGCAGCAGCACATCATCTTTACGGACTCAAAGCCCCTGATGTGTGCGAATCTTCAAAAGCCAACGCCTTGGCCCATTTCGTCATCCAGGACATGATGGCGCCTTTCATTGAGACTATGACCAGGCCTCCGCAGCATCTTGTTAGTGAGAACACAAGCCATGCCGCCCCTTGGCTTGAATTTCCAGTGCAGCGTTCTGGATCGACCTCGAAATTAGCTACGGATGCCGCATCTGCTTCGCCAGCCCCACAATCCTCAAATCCCGAATCCAGAGGCAAACCTAGCCCCTCCAAACCAACAGCACTTGGATCTGCCGCGCGCGCTCTAAAGCGTCCACTCGCCAGCGCTGACCAGTCCGAACGCGGTAGTTTTCCGCTAGCTCTGGTGCCCGCGGGCAAAACGACGACGCTTGGTTCATACCGTGCCCAGCGTCAACTCGCCAGCCCTGACCCTTCAGAGCCTAATGGGCCCCCACCTATTCCTCTCTCAGCCCGCAAGACGACAAACATTCAGCAAGTGAGCAACACAATGACCTTGGCCAACTCTGATACATTGAAGCGCAGTGGATTTTCGCCCTCTACTTCGTCAGTTAGCAAGATGTCAACATCCACACCAGGTAGCAAACGAAAGCCTGTTGCCAGCTTTGAGTCGTCTGAACGTCGTGGTTTTCCACCCAATTCCACACCAGCTAGCAGGACCTCACCAAACAAGAATGTTAGCAACAAGAAGACCGTGGCCAGTTCGAAGATCGTACAAAAAGGCGGACGAGCATCTCTAGGAAGTCGCTTATAGATCTGAATGCTGTCTTTCTTGCTGCAATTTGTACGTCTCTATCCACATCACCAGGAAAGTATTGCTACGGACGGTTTCGCTACACCTGGAAGTATGATTATGGCATCGGATCTTTCTGGATCGAGACCTATGGCAAGGGATTCACTGCCCATAGTCTTCTTATTGCGTTTCTTCGATACTACATGGCTCTGTCAACATCTTTTCTCGTGTTTTGCCTGTTGTAATCAGTCTCAATCCCTGTTTTTGGTACTATTAATTAGCATCATGGTATGCAGTCCTTTCTGCTCTCCCTTGGCTTTGAATTATGTCGGTCCTTTCGATACCACATTGCCCGTTTCATTGAGATAACCCCACACACCCAGTTAGCGCTGCAAAACCAGTCTACTCAACCATCCACCTCTCTCATCTCCTAACTTGAATATTACTAGGACTATAGAAAACGCCACCTCTGCCATGAAATCCACCGGGAGACCAAATGGAGAAGCTGATGGGGGATTGATACTTTCGAGTGAAATTCTATCTAAATAACACTCATCACGCACTGTTATTACATGTGATACACGACAAGTTTCCTCGCCGTGATAGACGAGGTGACTTTCATTCGAGATTATTTAACGTGTTATGTAGGGGATTGCTCTATTCGGTGACGTTATTATAGCTTTTCAACTTCTAGGTCAGTAGTTCCTAACCTGCTTCTTCCCGTCACGCAAACCCTATTTCTTAGACTGTATCTTTCTTTGGGAAGTCTAATATACCTTCCCGGCACTAAAAGCAACTCTGTTACAGAACCGCGAGATTCTGTACGTTTGCGGCGGGTGGAATGTAGCGCCGGAATTCACGGTAGGGTTTGTATGTAGAAATCCTCCACTTAGCGCAAATAGTTTGACACTTTCGTAGCTTCAAGAACAAAAGCGTTCCCGTAAAAGTTTTACTCTCCTCTTCATTTAATCTCCCTCTCCTACTACGGATCCCCTTTTTGACTGTTGCAAAAATGCAAAGTACATCTGGTTTCGCGGGATGTATCACTACCTACCCTATGTTCACGTTTTGCTTCCTCGTCCTAGCTTTTGTTTGCCTTCTCCAATGGCGATATACACAAGAGTTGAAGGCAGAAATATTGCAGATAGCCCAAGGTCAACAAGAAGCAGTTCCAATCGAGGCGCCTACTGGCGGATGTAAGCAAGCACCCCCCTCCAAAGCATGAGAAACGTACTAATGATACCCTAGTTCTAGCAATTGCCGCCGCTGAACTCCGTGATATTGCTGCACAGCATCTAACTATTATCATCCTCACCATCATGTTGATCTCGATATCTGTCAACGTTCAGCAAGGATCTTGGAGAAATCAAGCTAACGCAACAATACACCATCTTACTCAGGTCATCGAACTTGAGAGTAGAGTCATCACTTCCCCTAAGGAACTGCGACTATTCGACCCAGCCTCAAAAAACAATTGGACCCTCTACTGGATGCACGAGAGCAACGAACGAGGGCATTTTGGACGTCCATACATCCAGCCATACCTCGCACCTTCTTCCAAACCTAGTGAGTTACAAAGCTCGCTCAAATCTCGTCAACACCCATCTGACCATCTGCCAAAGATCCTGAAGTATTCCGAGGCCACCCCAACAGCCCTCGCTCGGCATGCGGAACCCCAGAAAATCTCGCGCCCCTCGAATTCGTCGCTAAAATGCCATGGACCATGCTCACACCACCGGAGTATATGAGAGCCATTGGACTCAATTACCACAATATAATCGAGTCACTCATGCTCGATCAGATCCGCTGTCGTCACCCCGAATTCCTTGCCGCTCGCTTCGGGTTGGATCCCAATTTCTACCTTGGGACTTTGAACAATATCGAAGTCACCCCTGAGATGATTGGGCAGCTGAATACCTCGGAAATCTATCGTGTGGCGAAGGATATTGGAACGAAACGGTATGCGTTATTAATGCGTTTATGGAATACAGATCCATGCACGCAACTTGGGTTTCCGTGGGAAACGTGCATTCATGTGAGGGAACTGTTGAGGGCGAATCATCAAAATTTCAACAAGAAAGATGAGCTTCATGGGCTTGTTATTGAAAAGGTGCAATATTGGTTTGAGGATGCGATGAGGTGGGGGACTGTAGCGTTGGAGCATCGCGAGCATCGCAGGCCGATAGTGCCCAGGAAGGCGTGGACAGAGACGAATTGATTACAGATGAGTAAATACATAGGAGAGAAGCTTATATGTAATTTTGCGCGAAGGCGGTGTTTTTGAGTATGTCCAGAAGATGGGCACGGTGTAACCTAGGAAATGAATGGGTGATGTCTGCCTGCTCACCCGATTCGGTGGATAGACTGTAGTCTCACCTCGGAACAATTGATTCGATCAATACCCTTTACGATATTATTGTGAACATTCTCGAATAGACTTGTTGAGGAGTCCTCTTCCAACTTATTATGCTTGTGAAGTTCGTCTCCATGGTTTGAACTGCACGGATTTGATTGAACTGACTTCTACCTTGTCTTGCAAAGGGTTGACTGAAGCAGGTAATCGGGTGAAGATGAGCTGTCAAAGATGTAGCGCGTATTCATTGCTGGTATACTACCGCTCAGATGGTTTTGGTGGCTATTCGTCGAGGGTCCGAAAGAGAGAAAAGCATTCGAGCAGCACTCGTATCTCTACGTCATTTCAACCGGATGTTTCGATGCGAGGTTTGATGCGTAATTCGATGCGATGAAGCAAGTGGCATACTTCTTGTCAAGACCGACCTACTGCGATCCGACCTCGCCGCCTACTTTCTGAGCCTTACCTTGCTTATACGCGCTCTTTATTTCCTGCCTCTTTTGAGCTTCAGCTTCTGTATGTTGGTTCAGAAATTTGATTTCTATTGTTCCTATTCTTTATCCGTTTCTGGTGATTATTTCAAGTACCTATAATCAAACCGGTCAACACCAAGGAAATCTTGGACATTAGACGATGCTCGCAGCAAATCAGTAAGTTGAGAGGGCGCAGATATGGTAGACTGTCTACTAATACTTACAATTGCAATGGGGGAAATTCTCTATGTCCAATTTCAGCGCAGATTTCAGGAGGAAGCCAGTGTTAGTGACTGAATTACCTGACTAACTTGATAAGAACTAGCTTGATATCAATCCGAGGTTTCTCCGACTCTTCGGAAAACTGGAAAAAGCCGGTTTCCTCCCTTGTCCTCTCTCTTGTATACCATCTTTCAATTCACATCAAAGCCATCTCCCTTTCGCCATCAAGCTGAGTCCCGTCTCCAATTCCTTCTCCATCACCATCTCTATCGCCATTACCACCTCTCAGGTACTCCGTGCCCAACAATAAGTGCGTCGCATCTTCCCGATACGCGTCGACTATACGTGTCTGAGGCAAATGATGGTGTTGGAGGAGTTGAAGAGGACATTGCTCAAGCGGCAGAAGAGAACAGTCTACACGCATCAGAGGAGGATGACAGTGTTCAAGGAGAGGATGGGGGAGCCAGTGAGGGAGATGACGATGTCGCGGGAGAGGGAGCCAGTGAGGATGATAACAATATCGAGGTAAAGGCAGTCAGTGAGGAAGAGGGAGACGTCAAAGGAAAGGGATTGGACACCACCTATCGTTCTCTCCTTATGTTCCCTACTCGTCTCCATTTTGCCAACGCATTTGTTGGAAACCAACGCCAAGGTCAATATCGGTCAGCGATCTCACTCTCCCCCATGTCTCCGTCCATAATCTCGCTCGCCTTCTCCCCAAATCTCCTACCCGCAACGCTTCGCTATTAACGTACTATCCTTCAGAATTCTAACACTGTAACCGTTGTTCCAATTATCCTTCAAGATCCTTTTGTACTCCTGCTTGACCGTTCAAAACCTATGTAGAAACCCGGTACATGAACCTGGCAGCCCTGGCAAGAAACAAAGCGGTATAGCTAGCCAATGAATGTTTAAGAACTGTCGGTAAAAGCAGAAAGAAAACACTCGGGTGTTGAACCTATAGGGTGTCTTACATTTTGCAGCATATATATTTACTACTACCCTGACATTGTAAGGAACCATCGCAAAGAACATTAGCAACCGAATTCACAACAGCGCCAGCCTTGAATCGATCCTGCTAAATAGAGTCATCCACACCACCTCTATAACCAAGCTCATCTACCCTATACTTCTCACTCTCAATGGTCAGCATGTTCTTCCGCAGGGTTACGATTTGCCTTTGCGCAGGCATCGCAGTCATCAAGGGAATTTCGATGCATCAAGATCACCGCGTGCAGACCGATTGCATGAATAAGGAGCTCGAGTTCCTCGATTACCACCTCTCCAGCCAGTGTGACTATCTGGACATAATCGTCCGGGAGCGTGATGTGTTGATCTTGCAGCTAGAGCACCGGAGCTTTTTGGCATATGTTGTCAATGCGACAAAGGTGGGTGTTGGGTCGGGAGACTAATCTGGGCACGAGGGGGAGGTTGGAGTCAGGAATATAAGAAAGCGGATATGGATCTAGCGCTTGGTTTGGGATGGAATGGGAAGGCGAGTTTGGCTTAAAGTTGTCTCATATAACCTGGGGCCATCTGTAGAGCGGATATCCAAAAACTGGGGTTAAAATGATTTTCTGGTGACATAATACTAGTAAGTACTCTTTATCTTTTTCGTCCATCCACGGCCTCAGTCGTTTTTCTCCCTTCGACAGTGGTACGCAGCTTTATGCATTCTCGAAATCAAATCAATACCTGAAGAGTCATGGCAAGATCACTTCGTGGCTTCAAATTCTTGAAAGGTAAAAAAATCACACAAACGGGCCAACTTATACTATATCTTTTCCTTTGTTCCAACTACAAGACAATCACTTATAGCTAGATTTCAAGTTCATTTTTGACGCCCATGAGACAATCTATCGCATTCATTACAGCCTTCCAGTTCTCCCATACTAGGATCGGCGAGTTTCTGACCAAACCCACAGGTCTCGATTTGACGGGGTAATCTTGAGGTCTGTGGCAGGACTTATCCACGTTCGCCGCAGTCAGCTAGTCCAAGTTCGTCGGGTTCATGTCGAGCCTCGCAAAGTCAGCCATGGCATCGCTAAAGCAGTGCTTCCATAACTCACTCAATGGTATTTGTCTTTGTCGTCATCTATTGGCTTTATTTCGATATTTTTCCTCTCGGAAATTTTGGCACGAGAAGATGGGCTCACATTTGCAGAAACTTGGGCAATCGGTTAGAGTCATTCCATTTGCCTCCAATTGCAGCTTGCGTGCAGTCTAGAAGTCGGTATGATATGAGGTGTCGCCTTCAGTCATAGGATCTATTGTGATGGTCATGATCGAGTGATGATGCGCGTTTGTGTTATCAAGGGAAGGAGAAGAAAGTCTGTATACTGAAGTCTAGTATTATCTCCACAACGATATTGAATTGCTACTATAGCTATGCAATTCAACTTCGTATTCCCCGACCCGATATCTCAGCGGCTCTCTTTGCTTCTTCCATGGCTCACTTGTTGAGTCTACCTTTGGAATGATTAATCACACAGGACGCCCCAGCAAGCTTGGTCCCCAACAACCAGCAGAATCCAGGCTCGCAGTATTTCCCTTTTTCTGTCCAGCTTTGCAGAGTCAAATCTGGTCATCAACAGTTTAGTAAATCTCTCAACGATTGCTCTCACCACAATATGCAAGACTGTCTGAAACGGGGAGCCCAATGCCAACTCTTCATCAGCACGGCCTTGGTTCAGATATGGGTAACATGAATATAAACTAGGTCTCTGAGGAGTAGTACAACCCACTTGAACGCAGCATATCAGGCGGTGTGCATACAACAAGCACAAAATCGAGCGGTCAAACCTGGGTCCTCAAACAGCAAACCCCGCCGACCTCCTTCATACAAAGCTGGTGCTGACAATCGTTGCGAGTCATATGACTTCAAGTGGTGAAGGAATCAACACCTCGCCCGGTGTCTGTCTCCAAACACCTCAAGCCCATTTTTACTATAAGATCACCCATCCATACTTTTCCTCGTTCATGCCCGACAAACTCACTACTGTAAGCTTAACTTCACCAGCACATTCTAAGCAAACCAGAATGTCAGATCGAGCTTCCAGAACGACAAGTACGCGATGGCGATCAGGTCAGGTCCAGCCAACTAGGACGGCTGAAGGTGTACAAGACAGACCGCATCGGCAAGGTTCTGGCAATACTCGGAGAGACGGCGAACAGCATTCGGGAATGGACAGGAATGGGACGAGAAGACGCCACGGCACAGAGACGCAAGAAAAGACGCCTCTAAGAGGTGCGCATGGCTTGGATATAAGAAGCGGGACAGGTGATTTGAGAAGCGTCACTTCAAGAAACATCAACGGCACGTCCTCAACAAATCCGCCAGCTTATAAGCGAGAGGAATCTTTTCAGACCTCACCACGGCAGGAGATACCAGACAATCAGCCTAACCCATTGGGCAGACGAGCAGGCCTCCCACCGCGTGCTTCCTTTCAAGACCAGTGGGAGCAAACCAGGGCTACAATCGGACGAGGTATCGATGATGCACTCCCGGGCGCCAACCGACTCATGGAGAACCGGCGGAACTGGGACACTACGGAATGGTTCTTCTTTCCAAACATCCTCTGTAAGTACTGGGTATTTCTCACCATCTTGTTTATCTTCTTCTTATTGTGGTGCTTCAATCCGATGGGTTGGCTTTCTTGGCGCGAGGATCTTTGGGACGGGTTTCGGGCCTGGAGAGGTGGCCAGGAGCTCATTGAGCGGAATGAGAGGAACCGGTTAGAGGCCGAGAGAATATTTGCGCCTTTAAATGATGTTTTGAACCCTCGGGTCGAGTTTCTCCATGGGTGAGGTTGGAGTGAGGTGAAGGGAGGTGAACGTAAAGATGGGATACCGCTGCTTGGTTGGTTAGTCTACTGGTTCTTATATGTTACTAGACGAGATACAATAGAGAAGTGATAGAGGGACGAAGTACTATTAGTCGTGACCGTGGTTCAAACAAACCCATGATCGTACTCATATCAACAAACAGGTTCCGACTTACTCCAGACAGTAACTTGGAAGATCGGGCCACATTCGCACTCCTATAAGAAAGCGGAAACGGGACCAACTGTAAATAGCATTCTTTCTATAATCATATCTATTCCGAATGAAAATGCTGTTTCGCGCCCCCAACTCCAAGTCACATATTACCTCCAAAAATGACACCACCATCACCTCTGTATGCCCATCTTTGTTAGCCCATGACGACGCCCTCTCCCCTCAACCACGCCCTGATTTCCAAAAGCTTCTTCCACCTCGGCTCCATAGATTCCCAGTAAGAAAGTACCGGAGATCTATCTCCATTATCTAGAAAGAGAGCATCGACACTCGGCTCGCCCTCATGCGCCTTACGATAACATTTTTCAAAATCATTGTAGTGGATCCAGATCCGCCTCGTCTGGCTCTCATAATCGACATGATTGAAGCTAATCTTGGGGTGTTGATAGAAGCGCGACCAGCCCACGAGATACATTGTTTCGCCGATAGTACGACCCCATCCCGTCACTATGGCAGTAAGCTGTTCGAGGCTGAGATTTTCAAAATGCACCTCATCTGTGTAAGCTTTGAGGATCTCTTCACTGGGACTTTTGAGGTCAAGATGTTGTGCTTTTATGCTGGCAGAGATGGCGTGGAGCCCTGCTTTTCCAGTTCGTTTGGTACGAGGTCCATTGCGGTAGCCGAAAGGGAAGTCTTCTCTAAAGAGGGCCTTGAAGTGTTCTTGAGCCGAGATTTCTCTCTTAATCCTACTCGTCAACCATGTCAGTCTTGTAGAAGTTTTTCTTTTCGGAAGTCGGAAGGACTCACGGTAAGGGAGAGATAAAGACAGACCAACCCGCCCATCTCAATACCCACAAAACCACACAGAATCCTAATGACCACATCCATTTCCAAACGCCCAGGTATACCGTCCCCTCAATCGGGAAATCGCAGGCGGATCTATGCGCTCTGCTATCGAAGATACTCCTGTCGTGGCGGAGAGTTGACATGGTAGACCAAAAGGTGCGAACCCAGACCGGTGATGAGGCGTCGATACAGATGGCTTCTAGTGAGGCAATGTTGAGTGTTAGGGCGGACAAGAGGGAAGTGGTGTAGATGGGAGGAAAGAGGTAGTAGATGAAGTAGACGATGTGAGCGGCTGGTTCGTGTCGGAGGCGTAATCGAAGGAAATTGATAACGGCATTGTAAATGCGGGTGTACATGATAGTAACGATGAAGCTATCAAGGAGCGGATTGCACCAAGGTTGTTCTAGCCAGGTATATGTGTCCCATTCTGGTCGGCGCCTTCCTTCTTCGACGAAATCGTGACGCGCTAAAGTTTGGCTTTGGAAGTTCGCAAAAGTCGTTTCCTGTACTTCCATTGGAGGATCAGCGTCCTGAACATCAGCCTCGTCTTGGACATCAGCTTCGTTTTGGACATCAGCCTCGTCATGTTCTTTCGCCACTTCTGAAAGTCCAGCCTTGTTGGGAGGAGATGGTCCCGAGCGAGAATCAACTATGTTGTTACTTGCCTTGCCACTCTTCTTTTTACTATTTCCCTTGTCCTTCCCGCTCGAACTGGGAGATCCGTGTGGCAACGACATGGCGGTTTTACTTGTAGATGATGATTCTTCCAGCTTGGATGGGATGAGATAAGAAGCTACACGTTAGTGGTGAATGTGATGAGCTTTATCTGCAACCAGCTTGAAGAAAGAATGCGAACACAATAAAGAAAGGAAAGACATGAAAGGTGCAAGATTAAGCCCACTCTAAACAAACATCCGATCATCCCATCTGGCCCTCCTATAATCCCTGCTCCCTGCCTGCTATCAACACCCGTACAGTTCCGGATGCCGCTTCGCATCATGTTCCTGGCGCAGAATATCGGCATGCTTTTCCCTTGTTCGCCAAAGCCTGTCCTCATGGCGTTCAAAGGGAGAAGTGCTGTTCACCCAAAAGACTCTCATCATGAGAGTCTCGCAGTCAATCCCACCAGTATACCATCCATTCGTGCCATTCCTAGCCGCCCAGAGCCCATCCAAGAAACTGAGACCACTGTCAAAGGCCTGCTGCGTAATGATTTTGAGCGTGGTATAGGGATCTTCAGATCCAAGTCGAGCGTTCCCAACTGAACTCACATCCAAGGAGCCGTCTCCTGAGATACTGCCTCCACCAGAGCTGGAACTGGTATTATAGGCGTCGTTGACGGCTATTCCATCGTCCCGTTTGATACGTACGGTTCGAACGTCGTACTTACCACAGAGCCATCCAGTAATGCGCTTGTAGTCTTCGATCAGCATATGGTCGTAGTACAACAGACAACCCTTCTTCTCATACCAACGAGAGCACGAGTGGAGCCGACCACCTTCTGCTTTGGGGTCCAGAAAACCATTATATCTATCTTGCAAGTGCTTGAGTGTTTCTGCAACATCAGCCCTAAATGCCATAAGATTTTCGCCATATAACCTCGTTGTGGCAAAGGCCCCATTTTCTGGCCGGAACACTTTTCTAAGTTCAATGACGAGCTTGGTCTTTGGCTCGGAGAGTCGAAGGTTGTTGTATGTGGAGCGATATTGGCTACTCACATCATTCAAGACAGTCCTCCAAACAGAAATGATCCGGTCCGGGTTGTCATAAGCGCTGTCCCGGAAATGCTCGTCCGGAAGAATCTTGAGGAGCGCAGGGAGGCCATGTTCTTCATTGTTGATAAGGTCATAATAGGTTGAGACCATGATGTCTTCAAGCCAGGAAGCCGATAGTTCTCCCAAGGGCTGGACTGTGGAATTGAGGTAATTAGGAGGCCGATCTGCTGGTTTGATAATGTCATCGTCTGGTTGGCGCTGGTAGGTTTGGAGCCTTGCTTGATTAAATACATCATATGTTTTTACATTTATACGATTGCATACGAGGTCCACACTGCCGCCTCTTGCTGCTAGATCTGTCGCTTCAGTAATCGCCGTGCGAAAACGTTCCAAGGTCTCATAAAGCTTCGGTCTTTCCAGAAAAGAGATCCGACTCGTGTCCAGGAGGAGTTGTCCTGTGTCCACCTCGCGACTGGTGAGAGTACTGAGGACTCGAGCACAGCCCTTTACAGAACGGATGTTTTCGCTGACTTCGGTCTCTTGACGAAACGTGTCGAGATC
Source organism: Venturia pyrina ICMP 11032 (assembly GCA_000738655.1). Classification (NCBI taxonomy): domain Eukaryota; kingdom Fungi; phylum Ascomycota; class Dothideomycetes; order Venturiales; family Venturiaceae; genus Venturia; species Venturia pyrina. The sequence continues at coordinate 40,953 of JEMP01000095.1, read as the reverse complement.
ACGACCAACCAAGGCTAGTTGGGGGTCAAGCGGAATTGCCACAACAACCAGCATCCCTATTACGAACAAAATAGTACCCAAGCAAAAAATGATATTTCTTGCCCACTTCGCGTCTGCCGTAGCCTTCTCTGCATCCTCTTTCGCTTGGGCAAGCTCCTTCGCATCGGCCGCCTCCTTTTTGGCGCGTTCCTTGATCTTTGCATTTGTTCGAGCGAGCATAGCTTTGAGTTTCTCTTTATCGCTCGTCTCCTTACAGATGACAATGTCTGTACCCTCGCCACCATTAGGCAGAACATGGGTTGCGTTGTCATCATCCTTGGGAAGGGCGTTTTTTTGCTCGTCGTTCTGTGTACGGTGTACAGCTGGCCAGGGATACCACTGTGGTAGAAACGTCTTAATAAGATACCAGATACATGTCAGTATCACCACGATAAAAAGAGATAAGATGCGACCAGGAAATTGAACAGTGGACCAAAAGAAGGAGCTGAATTGGCAGAACCATGACAATGGCGGGTAGCCTCTGAAGGCAAGACTGGTGTTATGATATATCGATTGGGGTGGGGTTGGTGCCTGTTTTGTCCAGTTCCAGTAGGGAGCGGGTGCTACTTGGACCGCCATATCTGTATCAAGTTGGATGAGTGAAGACAAAGTTTTGGACAAGGCAGGACTCCAAGAATCTGGCTCGAAGGATCAGGCCTTTAATGGACAATGGAAAGAAGCAAAAGCCGTCCCCAAGAGTTTGTGTATACACAAAAATTCTTACTGGCATCTGCCAAGCCTTATCCAATGTTTGATCCCGGAGACTCCAATCCCATTCAGCCTCGAAATTTCACAAACCGCGAGATCCAGCAAATATTAAGCATTGGCTTGCTCCAATCCTCCGTACGCTTGATGATACATCTGATGATACTCTTCGTAGCGTGACTTCCAAAAGGCAATCTCAACTTCTTTGTCGCTGATTGTCTTTTCTTGTTGTCTGACCAGGTCTTGCGCTTTCTCCTTCGAACCTTTCATTTCAGCGAGATCGGATCGCAGCTTACTCACCAAATCAATGTGCCCATTGTACTCGTTTGTGGACTCTGTAGCATCGTCTTCAAGGGTCCGGATGGCGCAAGCTCGCCTGACTGCAGACAAGGATGCAGCCCGTAGTAATTTGAGCATCAAGTCAAAAGCTTCTTCGGCAAATTGACGTGGTTTCACTAGGTCTGTCCGAAGTACCTCAGGTTGGCCAGCAACAGATTCGTGGCGAGAAAGAGAAGCGAAAGCGGAGGCTAGCGCTCTACCGTGAGGACCAGATCCTGGGTAGTGGTGGCTGTTGTCGAGAAGGAACTGAAGCCCTTGATGCAGCTCAGTAGATTTGCTAGCGGTCGCATGGGATTCGTATAAGTACGACAGTAATTCTAGATCGCTCATTTGTCCGTCGCGTGGTGTAATGTCAGACGATGTATCGAGCATTGTTGCTAAGACATGATACTCTTGACTTGGTACAACGGCGGCGTCGATATCGCTAGTGGTCAAACTGGGAGCGTCAGAGTTCTCAGGTTGGTCGGGCGAAGGAGTTGACGTTTCAGTTTTAGCAACTTGTGGAAGCGATACGTTTTTGCTAGGAGGGACAAGATCCAACGCACGTTCGATGTTCGGGCGTAGAGCATGGAGACGGGGATGTTCCAAGAGCGCAGGCGAGTCTTCTTGAGGAGCCAAGGGGCCAAACGCTAGCGGAAGATCCATTGGTTTCTGAACGTCTTTTTTCCCAAGTTCTTCGGGGCCTTGAGTAGATGAAGGATTGGAAAGAAGGCCCTGATGCCAGAGTTGAGCATGGTGAAAGGCGACGAGGGGAAACGAATTGGTGGTCTCGTGCCTATGTAGTAAGTAGATCATCAGGACGGGAGCCCAGAGCATTGGGTTCCATGCAGCTTGCCAACGATGCCTACGCAGCCCACTGAAGTATATCGTATAGACTACCAAATGAAACAAAAGCTCCGCAAGGTTGTAATCCGATGGCAGGCGCTTCACACGTAGGCTAAAGGGTAGTTTTTGAAAGGCGATACGAAAGAAGACCTTGCTCCAAGCCGTTGCGAAGTCGAGAAAGTGAATAACGGTGCCCGCCAGGATGAAAATGTCAAGGAAGAAGTTTAGACGTTCAAACTGTTCGTATAGGTCGAACTGGAATTGTCCTTCGCCACCGCTATAGTTGATCGAAGTGCCAAAGGGCCAGTATTGATTAACCAAGTAGTGGACGACGAGTGGAAGGGAACAGTAAGGGCGTAGGAGTAGAGACCGCAACTGGACCGGAAGCGAATGGCAATGTTTATGCAAAAGATGGTGATATTCACGCAGGAAGTATTGGCCGAGTAACTGTAGACCGCAATAGGCAAGGGTCGGGAGGATAACCATTTGGATGTGCGGCCAATGCTCAGTCATCCATTCGGTGCAGGCTGTATCCATGAACAGAATATAGCGGCGCAGGATAAGATATCTGCAAAGGATCCGCAACTCGAAGTGGAAAGCAGCTGGTAGGTGTGGTATATGGGAGCAGGCAAGTTGTTCGAGAATGATTTGTAGGGAGAGGATTTCCAGAGTGCGGGATGTCTGTTGTTGGCCGCGTGAAAACTTAGTACCGAAAGAGACGATGCCCGTTCTTTGGGTGGATATATTGAATTGCGTTCTACACAGGAAGGCGTGGCAAGGAGAAGGATGGTTTGAGCTTAGATTGGGATTGTAGGAAGTAGAATTGACAATGCAAGCAGTAGAAGCCGGACAGGTCAATTGGGGTGTGGGGAGGGAGGAATGGAGGGAGCGAGAGCAACTGCTCATCATTTGGCTTCTTCAATCGTGTGGTAAGACATGGCCAGGGGAGCTGCAGCCATGCGGGGAGCATGTTTGCAGTGAATCAGCCATCTCATACCTCTGGTGGAGAGAGACGGCGCTGCGATGTCAATGGAATGGCGTTGCCGGGAGCCAAGTGGAACAAAAGCAATCGCAGGCTCGAGACTACCTAATGACTCCGGATATGGAATGTGAGTGATGATGGCGATGGAGGTGATACAACAGAGGTACTGGGGGTGGTGGTGGTGGTACTGCTGTTGGTGGTGGTACTGCTGTTGGTGGTGGTACTGCTGATGATGGTGATACTGGTGGTGGTATTGGTGGTGGTCGTGAAGATGGACATTGAGAGGGGAATGGGGAGTGGATGCTTGGCGCCAAGTTTCTACGGCGGCCAATAGTTCTACCAATCTGGAATCCTGCCGTGTCTGCACACACCAGTTGGCGACGCTGACGCTTTCGCATGAGATGCCCTGCTCCCGGACAACAACGGTTTGCATGCCTCCCCTTAACAATACAAGCCGCTATAGCCGGCCGAGTCTGATCGCAGAAAGCCGAGGAGAGACGTGATTGAGCCCCCCTCTGCCATTCCTCTCATGGCCATCTCCAAAAAAAACCGGCAAGACGCGGGAAAGCGCAACAAAATCGAGAATCTACTGTCGAAGGACTGTTCCAACACAACTGGCGAGGATAAGCTCCATGGACGCCGACTTCCAGCCAACGTGGAATACTAATGAAGAGGAGGGAGAGGAAGAGGAGGAGAGGAAGAGGAGGAGAGGAAGAGGAGGGAGAAGAAGAGGAGTTTGAGGTTGAGGAAGATGGGGAGATTGATGAGTTGGGCATTGACATGTTCACCGAGAGGAAGATGGGGAGATTGATAAGTTGGGCATTGACATGTTCACCGAGGGGGATGGTGACAGTGATGCGTGTATCGAGGAAGAACTATGAGCGGCACGAAAGAGAAAGAATGTAAGCCCAGGACGATCAAACGCTGAATGGTTTTTTGCAATACCTCAGTCTAGAGTAAGGGAAGCTATTCATGGAGAACTCCTCATAGTCTGAGCAGAAATATTGGGGTGGGCCGCTAGGTGAGAGTGTGTTCTTGTTTCTTCCAAAGCAGCGAATTCGATAGATGATTACTTAACATAGAGTTCAAACAAGTCTGCTACCCATTGTAATCAAGAGGTGTTATTCTCTTTACCTTCTTTTGTCCAGGGGATACTTTTCGCACCAGTCCCTAGTATACATATATCGTCATACTCAGGTTTCGCGCCGTCTCTACCACAAGAAATTGAGGCAAGACCCCCTTTAGTAAACGGTTCAATATCCCAATCTCCTTACCGTCCTCTCCGGAATTTCAAAAGCAACAAATACTAAGACACATACCAGGAAATTGAGAAGACTAAACACAGCGTGACCAACCTCCTCTATCAAATATCTAATTCCGTGATGATCTCCAACCAAGTAATTCAAGAGAGTCACTCCAGCTAGAGAAGCAACGAACGTGACAATACGACTATTATTTGAGCTTATAAATGGCACATCCTACCCAAAGTTCAGGTCAGCAAATCTTCGGCCTCGAATCAACCGTAAAAGGTCATACGAACCCAGATCTGTTCCAAAATGTCTGATTTCAACGCAAAGAGTCCCGAGCTGCCATCATAGTATGCCAACTTTATGTAAACAGTTGTGCACAACAAGACTCTACATTTATTCCTACTTGCTCTAGAAAGCCAGCAGCGACTGATGCACTCGGCGATGATAAACAACATAGTATTGATCGCGAAGCGGTGCATCGAGTCAATGATCGGCTGCACCAGAGCTACAGATTCCGAAATCATCCACGATATAGAGTAGGTTCCAAGCATTTTGGCAATTCTTCTCAACAGGTAATACGAAATAAGTTTTGTGCTATCGGAGGGAAAAGGATCCAGGATGGAGGTTTCCAAGTTGGACAAGAAGGCGAGGGGAATGGCCTTGAGGAGGAGATTTTTAGTTGTTATTGTGCCAACGGCAAAGCTACTTGGATCTTATATAAAATTGAAGTTGACAATGAAGATTATGTTGCGAGTACGTACTCCCTGTTTACAAAGGAAAGACGAGGCAAGCAATCTACCCGAGAATAGACAAGGAAGAGATAGTAAAGACTATAATATAGTTGTCTTGCGTGTTGTGAGCAAAAGAATAGCACAATCAAGATTCACTGACGGAAAGGAGTCGCAAATAATGTCTTCATTATAGCTGTTGACCCAAGAACCACACTGATCCTCCGTCCGAACATTTGATCCTAGTAAGTACACCCCCCTCCGTCTACTGATTTCGTCAAAAGCCGGCATGGAACACCCCATCAAACTCCGTGGGAGGAAGATATGCAATATTGACGAAATCAGCCTCAGCAACAACGGTCCTACAACCGCTCCCGAGCCCGAAGACATTCACAGAAAGGGAAGTAAGAAGGAGAAGAAAAGTGCCGGTACGAGTATCCCAGTAATCACAATCAAGCCTATGAAGACTAGAGATACGCTTTCTCCAAGTCATCTCTCATCTAATAACCACCCGAACCCGCCGACAATCTCCATTCCTACCATGGATTATCCTCTCCACCGCCTCAAACTGGCCTTTCTTCACGCGCTCGCCATGCTGATGATCACTGGCCTTATCGCCGTCGTCTTCGTTTTGATCATCGCTTCCCTTAGCGACGACTCCTCCGAACCTTTTTTTTATAAATGGTCGTTCTGGTTGGTGACACTGTGGATATATTGGGCTTGGATTAGGTTAGTCTATGAAATTGTTGCTGGGTTGATGTTATTGCTTTCTAGCGGAGGAGAGGTTTAGGAGAGGCTGAGCAGGACGGTTGTTGTAGGTGGTCATTGTAGTATATAGAGGTTTAATGAGAAGATTGCGAGTATGTACTTCATAGCGGTTCAAGTGAGACAATGTACTCTCGAGCGTATCCCCTCCGGTGCATCGAGCGTTGCCATGTATAGTTACGTCGTGTTCCTTTCGCAAGGCCCGTTCTGGGATGTATCGCGGGTTAGCTCCCTCCACCGTATCTTTGTTTCTCCACGAAGCCGTCGAAAGCGAATATCCCACGACAGGGCATCATCCACAACACCTTTGAGACACTCATGGAGGGTCATATCTTTGTCCTGATAGACCACTTTCTCCCACCCAGTGATGCGCTGTTCCTTAATGACGGCAAGGCTGACTTTACGTTTTGTTGCCCAGCCAAGGGCATCCCTCGCACCTCGATTGAGATTGTTGAAAAAGCCGGGGATAAAAGGCTTTACCTCGTTGCGGCCTGCTTCGAGATCACGAGAGAAAGGGTTGAACATCTCCGCCAAACAGTTAAGAAACATGCACAGGCTTCGTTGATCTTGGATCTGGAGGTTGAGCGTTCTGGACGACTTATCACGCCTGGAAACGTATACAGTCCAATTGTCCAGACAATACTGTTCGTTCGTCTTTTCGGGTTGCGGAACTTTCAGGGGGATCTTATCTTGAATGTTCCATGGCGCATAGCAGGACTCTGTATTCTTGCGCATCAAGTAGAAATCCCTTGCGAGATGCTCCACATCCTTATGGTTTGATGGTAGATAGAGTGGGACGAGGGAATTGACGATAGAGTCAATGCCAGGCGTGCTGGTACTCGACGTCGAATTGGAGGCTATCGACTGTGGGCCGTAAAGGTTTTGAATTTGGTACTGGATGCAACTAGCGATGGCTATCGATATGAGGAGAATGCTAAAGGTGATTGGATAACATGATATGAACGAGCTGACTGCGTCCCGGATTTTCGGTATTCCCAAGAAGAAGAAGGAGAGCAAAGCATGATTGATCCTAGCGATCGCATTACAGAACTTTATCCAGAGCGACGATGGTACGTCCTCTTGCCGCCCTGAGTCTTGTTGCTCAAATTGTTGCCGGTTCCACTCTTCGTGATCCAATTCCTGTTGGTGTGTGCTTGCCATCTCTCTATCTAGAATACCAGCCACCTGACGGCTGGATGAGACTCCGTTTCCCCAGAAGTCGCCGCCTCGAGTGGTTTTTAGGCTGCTGTCGATGTATTTTTTACTCTCACTAGCAGATGACAACTGACCTGATACTAGAGACTTCGTGATACTCCGAGTCGCGTTCCTCTCCCTAAAATCTTGGACAGATGGAGTCGGGCTGGACGTTGAGGATCCTGGGATAGGAGAAGGCCTAGGTCTTGGAATCGTCCTTGGGGGGATCGCCACTTGTGTAGAAGGAATTGGAGAAGAGTAAGTGGCGTTCGGACGACTGTGTGAGTTGCTGCCCACCCATCTCTCGGCACGAAACCACGTAGGACTTTCATCTCGCTGATCTACCTCTTCCTCTTCTTCTGCTTCTTCATATTCCTCCTCTACTTCCTCTTCTGACCCCAGCTCTGCCTCCTCACCAAGTCCAGCTTCAACTTTGGCGTTTATCAAGGCGTCGACATCGAAGCCATGATTCTCCATTTTGTGCAATGCAGTTGGCCAGGAGATGGGAGTGAAAAAGAATGCGGAAGAGAAGTGAAGAGGGAGGGGCGAGTTGATGGGGAAATCAGAGAGGGAGGGCGAGTGGATGGGAAAATCAGAGAGGGAGGGCGAGTGGATGGGGAAATCAGAGAGGGGGCACTATACCTACAGACAGAGACGGAAGAGTGCTGAATAAGGTAGACGGGAGGATGCAAACGAGTCCCAACTGTCAGCCAAAGCCTGGCTGGAATGGCAAATGCATTGTGAGACACTGTATGATGGAAATGGAGATCTCAAAGAATGTGAGGAATTGAATGTATGAAGAGTAAGTACAATAGCCTAATCTATCTCAGTATATATAGAGATCCTAGAGATACGTGAAATGAGTGTAATCTCCCCTATCTCGGCCGTGTCATCCTCATCTCCGTGTATACACGTAGATCCATACAGCTAAGGCGGACTAATTTATACACACCCTTTTAGCTACACAAGGCTATAGACGAGAGAAGCTAGACTATTAACTAATTATAGTGCTTTGCTCAGTACGCTAACCCTATTAGGCTAATATTATAGTTTAAATATACTCTTAAACGTCTCCTTTTAGCTTAACTCTACCACTACCTAATCCAATCCTAATCAAATTGAGTAATAAAAGAAAGTTTTCCTACTATTAACGAGTGAATCCTTTTATAAGGCTATTAGCGGGCATAATTCCAGTACGTAGGTACTTAATAGTGATCCTCTTTGCCATAATCTCTTAGCGGAGGAAGTAGTAATAGATGTCTATATAACGAAGCTTCGTAGATAGCTTAGGGGCCTTAGAAGTTAATAGTCGAATAGTTATTTAGTTATTATATTTAATACTAAGATCCTCGCCTAATACGAATCTAATAGCGGTAAAGAATCGTTTCTATTAGATAACCTCTTTACCGTAATATAAGGCCGCTAGAAGCTCTACCTTAGTACTTAAGGTAGTTACCGTTTTCTACTTTATAGCCTTCTATACGATTAGTCTATTTACTAGTATAAGTAGGAAGCCTTAGCGGGATTTTCGTATATCTAGGTTATCGGCGAATGAGGTATCTATTGACACGTAGGAAAGATAGCCTTATAGTAATAATAGATCTAGCCCTAAGTAGCGAATAGCGAGGTCCTTATAGTCCCTAAGGTAGGAAATATAGTAATTAGCTACGTATAAGTATATAGAAGATAGATTCTTCTAAAATTTAGCTAAATAAGAGGCTATAAATACGACGTTAGGCCTAGTTATATAAGCTATATAGCCTATATAGCCGACCTTTTCTTATATCTCCCTAATCTATAAGGCTATAGCCTTACCCTCGTATAGACTTATTTTCCCTAAGGGTAATAGAGTATATACCTTATAGGAAAGGAGAGAGGTTTTAAACTTCTTAACTATTCTATTAATATATATATCTTAGTATAGGGTAATAGTCTATTTCTAGCGATTACGTATAATCTTAATACCTAGAAAGAATTCTAGGTTTCCGAGGAATCTAAGCTTATATTTAGCTAAAAGTTAAGCCTTAAATAACTTAAAATAAGCCTTATCTTCTTTACGGTAAAGATAGATAATATTATCTATAAAGAAGAAAACTATAAGGTAGTTATTATAGTAGAGGTAGTTAATACTAGGGATAGGAATAAGGCTATATAATTAGAGGAAAGAGGATAGCTTATTATACTATAGGTAAGGCGATCGTCGGAGGCCGTATAATACCTATAGGAGCCGCTAGAGTTATCCTTTTTTCTAAAACCCTAGTAGTTAGAATATATAGATAGTCTTATCTAGTCCTACGTTAAGAAATGTAGTAATCGCATCCTATTAGACTATTTCGAGGTTAAAGTATACAGCGATAGCTAATAGGAAGCGTATTACCTTAGTAGCTAGGGTAGCCGCAAAGGTATCGAGGTTGTTAAGTAGCTACTTATCGCTACGTATATATAGCCTTACCTTTAGCCTTATTAGGTAGCTATTACTATC
>JEMP01000095.1:4961-22263 GCA_000738655.1 Venturia pyrina ICMP 11032 | reverse complement strand
GGCTAACTAACCCTAGAAGTTTAAAAGACTTATTTTAAAAGGAGTAAAGCCCGCTAATAAATAGGACTTAAGTATTCTTATAAACGCAAGTATATTAGAACCTAAGCGAAGTGCCTCTTTATAAGCTATTTATTATATAAAGTGTCAGCCTTACAACGTCACTTTTCTAATAGTAAAAAGTCTATTATAGTAAAGTCGACTGTGCGTATCTTTCTAGAATAGCGTCACGTGATACGTATAAGAAATACGTACGCTTATAAGAAGTTAAATATTTTAAACCCTTTCTTACTATTCTTCCTTACGAGGTAATTCTAGGATAAGAAAGATCGTTTATTTAGACGTAGCTAGAGGCTGACTAACCCTAGAAGTGTAGAAGACTTATTTTAAAAGGAGCGAAGCCTACGGACTAATAGGACTATTATAATATTATTAAGGTATACTATATAGACTTTATCAACTTACTTACCTAGAGCCTTTTTAATGTAGGCCTAAAAGGTTATAGGTGTATTTACTAAGCTAAAAGGTATTACTAAGTACGTAAAGTAGCCGTATAACAAACAAAACGCCGTCTTCTACTTATTATCTCAATAGATAAAGATATAGTAATATATATTCTTAAGATCTTACTTCGTAAAATATAAGCAGCCCTAGAGCCTATTAAGGATCTCTTAGATTAAATGAAGTAGATATTAGTTCTTAAGAGTAACTATGTTTAACCTCTAGTAATCAACGCATAAGCGTAGGCTACTATATAGTTTAGGTATAAAGAGGATAGGAGAGCTAGCTATACTAGTACTATCCCTAATTTAACTATTTACCTTCGCTTTAATAATATATTAATATAGGATCTCTAGTATTTTATCTAATAAAGGATTAATTAGGCTATAAGGTCGAGGAGGTATTTTCTTTATTATATACTCTATTTCTTTATTAGATAAGCTCGTCGTACCTTCTTGCTAAAGGCCGCCGCTAGATCTAAGATTTTAGGTAATAGAGTTACAACTAGGTTTATTATAGGCTCCACTATCGTCTTTATCCGGTAGCGTATATATAATAAATAAGTAAGGACTATCCTTTGCCTTATCTTAAATATCTTCCTATAGAAAAAGGGAGAGTATAGCTATAGCGGAGGACGTATCCTCCTTATTCTAGAAATACTAGGTAAGATCTACCGTATTATACATAATCTTCTACTTATATAAGGTAGGTTTACTAAGTAATAGAGGTAAACTAATATAGTTTATTGTATACGCTATATATTCTCCCTATCTACGAGTTCTATATATATTAACTACTTCCTAGATAAGTTAATTCTAGCGAGCTTACGAGCTAGTTGAATACTTAAAGCACCCCTGCAACCTTTTCTTGGCTTTTGCTTCCTATTAGTCATATTCAAGACGGGAACTAGGTATTAGCGGCGGATAGAACGTATAAGTAGCGGATAGAGCTTATAAGCGTGGAACGAACGCCTAGGATTAGCTATATTCAAATCTTAGTAGATTTAGCGTGTAAACCCCTACTACCCTATCAAAATCTCGTCCCTCTATAACTACTACCACCTTTATCATCTCTATTACCATTATATGTATATATTATTCCAATTGTCATAGCCGTAATGCGCGGTATACGCAGCGTTCGAAACGCTGTATTGCGTAGTATTCCGAAATGCAACCCTTACGGCTATCAAGTCAGGTTTGTATGTATTAGGAAGTAATTTGCTAATATAGTTATACAGATAAACAATAACCTCTTTGACAATTGAGTTGCCCCGTGAATATGTATTCTTCCTTTAATTCTCTATTCTATTTGCGTATAGGTCTTTTGTTATAGAATAGTAGGTAGTAACCCGTTTACCGTACTTTAGTTCATTACTTTCGCTTATCTTTTCTGCTCTTATCTATTACCTTCCGTATTTAATTCTCTTCTTTATATCTACAATCTCAATTAGATATCTATAATCTTAATTAGATAGCTACCGTTGTATTAGCTCTAGGTAGAGGCGGAGACCCTCCTAGGAGACCTCTTAACTATATTAGTATTCTATCCGATAAAGTAGACATACCCCCTAACTACAAGATCTGCAAACTCTGTAGAAAACCCCGTTACGTAGCATTGTTCTTCTATAAGACTACTAGAAAGCCCGTTAGTTCTTACCTAAGTTGTCGCCGAGGGACTAAGGAGGCTATTACTACTACTACCTCTTAATAGGATAGTTGGAATCGTAAGGTAATCTATTACCCTACTTAAGCTTTTAATACTAATAACGAATAGCGTACTACGGATAATGCTAGTTTCTCCCTAGCTTCTTACCCTCGTGCTCGTAACCCTAGTATTTATAGTTTCGTACCGGCTTCGTATATCGCTTCTTACTCTCCTTATACTGCGCTAATTGAACCTCTACCTTTCTAGGGACTTATACTAATCGCCCCTTACCTAGTTAGGGTAATAGGACCTCCGCTACTACCCGGTTTTATTTACCTATCTATATACCTATCTACTAATATAGTAACTTCGTCCCTTTTAGAGCTTAGCCTAATACTATCGGTGCCTTCTTTATCTAGTAGAAGGGTTTTAATACTACCGTTTCCTAACTCTACCCCTATTGATCGTACCTTCCTCCCTCGTGGTAGAGATTCTGCAGATTCTCCGTTGACTACTACCGCCCGTTAAGAGCAAACTACTATCTAACGAGAGCACCGCGCTAGTCGCCGTACTAGCGAGGAGGTAGAAGACACACCGCCTTTATATAAAATCCGGAGGACTATTGTACGACTCGAACAAGATTAAGGAACTATAAGCTCCTAGATACTATATAGTAGTAGTCCGCGCGGTATTTCTAATTCCTCTTAAATAGTCTAACTTTAGCCGTATAGTTTACCGTTTACTTCTTAGCCGTATAGTTTACTATTTGCTTCTTAGCCGTACGGTTTACTATTTGCTTCTTAGCCGTACGGTTTACTATTTGCTTCTTAGCCGTATAATATACCGTTTACCTCTTAGCCTCATAGGGGCGCTCGAACTAGTATAGGACGTCTAGGAAGAGTTAATACTAAGGTAGGTCGAAGTCGTCCTATTTAGCCCCGGAACGTTGATTACTTTCGCTGTTCAACTTACTAATTCTATCGCCCAAATTCGGTAAGATCTAGCCTTAGTGATGACTATCGATACGCTTATTATACCGGGGATCTAGATATTCCGCTAGTTAAAGACTACGATTAACTTCGGTAGTATCCCTATCGATCTAAAGACTACCCTTAAGGGTATTATGCACCTCGATCTGACTTCTTTAACGTAGGTGCTAATATAGTTGAGTATCCTACTTACTATTACCCTTGCCGTCAACTTCGTAAGGTCGATATTAAAGCCCGCCGTACGCAGCGTCAAGAAGAACACTAGAATCGCGATCTTAGTATTCTAGATCTACTTATAGATTTCGATAACGCCTAGTTGATAAGTTAACCTGCTGTTACTAACGATAATTACGCGCTTATCAAGAACTTCTATGCTAATATAGCTAATAATTATATAGAGGATTATTCCCGATGTAATATACGTTGGTTTAATTAGCGACTAAATTCCGAGGGCGTGTGCTGGCGATGTATTAAGAAAGATTCTATTTAGGATACCCCTTGCTATTTCTATAGCTACTAGAATAATATAGATCCTAGTATAAAGCCGGACTATCTCCCTAATCTTAGCACTGCGGAAGAGATGTTAATTACTCGAGTCTATACATATATATAGGTCTATCGTGTACGTAGTCCCTAGTATAAGTATACCGGCTATGTATATAGCTTCCTTAAAGATATTAGTACTATATACGACTAACTTCCTTACCTACTAGAGGATTATAATATCGTCTATATTCGCCCTATAAATATTAGCGACGATCTAGCGCTATAACGCTAGTTTAAGAAGGACTTCCGTGTTAGACAAAAAGCCGTTCGCGATTAGCTATACTGGCTTAAGGAAAACCACCCTAGCTATAGTAATATTAGTATCAACGAGAATATTATTGAGGATCTCCCTGTCGATAGTAGTATTGCGGATAGAATCCCGATCCTTAACGTTAAACCCGAAGTACCTAAAGTACCTATAGCACCTAAAGCAACTAGTGCTAACGCCGGTATAGATATTAACGATAATAACGATCTCTATACACTTACGGCTAGTGTTACAGAACGTAATACCCAGCGTAGGAGTCAGTTTAGAGGTAATACTACTACTAATAATCTACTCGATATTCTAAGTAGCGGCTTTGGAAGTATAGGACTAGATGAACTCGAAGAAGCCGTAATCGTAGCCGCCGCTAGAGAAGCAGACGTTGTCCCTAGCTCGGATTACGGATAATAGCCGGATCTCGACGACGACGAGGATTATATAGAACCTAAACGACACGCTATCCTAGATCTTGAAGTACTAGAGACTGAAATAGAAGCCCTCTAATAAGCTGCTAAACGACGTAGCCGTAAGGTAGTCTATATCGATGTTCTAGTACTACGATTAACTCTAATCCGAGAGTTTAACTAATCCTAGAAGCTGTTTACGTTATAGTTTCCCACGTTGTTTCCTACTAGGGATGCGGACTTCCTCGAACTACGTCTCCGTACCGTTAAGTTCTCTGAATAGATTCGTCATATACTTAAGTATAAAGATAGTCGATTTACACGCTATATCCGCTTTCCGTTTGTCTATTTTAATACTAACTACCGCCGTATTGCCCTTAAGCGTACTACTTTCTTTATTAAGAAGCGCGCCTAAACTAGTCTTAAGACTATTAAGGATATTCGTCGTGCCCTTAAGTCAGACGATCTAGAAATTAAGGCTCTTCGAGATAACATCTACCGTTATTTAGGTTCATTGGCTGGAACTCGTCCCTTCTAGAATAGAGCACGCTATAAACTTAAAGTATATATTAAGTAGATAGGTACCCCTTCCCTATTTATTACCATATCTATAGCGGATTACTATTAGTATAATTACTATCGGTACTTTCCTCGGTTCGATAAATAGTAATCGGCACCGGATCCTTTAACTCGTATACGAATTTCAACTAAGAACCTTTCGTAGAATCCTTACATTACTACCTAGCTGTTTTGCTGTCGATTCAACTCTATTATAGATAATATAATCAAGCCGAAGTTTAATATTACTAATTAGTAGAATCGCTACGAGTAGTAGGCACGTAGTAGCCCTTATAGCTATAGCTTTATTTAGTGTAATAGTACTACTAAAATCCCCGGTAACTCGGAGATCTCTGTATATACTGAGAAAATAAAGGTATTTATAGTATTCTAGGGTATTTATATTACTACTAAGAATCCTGAACCTAGACGTGATACTCCTCCTATTCATACTAAAAGCCTATTAGTAGCTGACTATAACCTCTAGGAGAATACTATAGAATATCTCTCCGATATCGTTAATCATATTTAGCGATATAGATACTCTCTAGAGTACTATCTTCGCAAGGTTCGGGTTTAGTATACTCGAAAGCTATATAGATTTAAGGATACCGCGAAGGTCTAATTATAAGAAGGAGAGAGCCGTACTAATATAATGCCTCTATATAAGTACTCCGTTGATCTCTACCTTCGCACTTAAAAGCCTACGGAAGTTATACAATACTAATTCTATATACCTCGACGTATATACGGTCCTACCTCAATACCTCCTACTCCTTATATAACGAAGGACTTCAATCTATATTATTAGATATTCGAGGCTAAACGTAATAACGAACGCCTAAACTACTATAACCGCCTACTCTTATTAATATCGCTTTCTAATACCGATATTACTCTATATCCTAGTGAAGATGCTATCATTCGGTATATAGGTAAGTATTACTCTAAGTTTAAGACTTAGAGTAAGTCTTATCAGGCCCACCTTACTAAGGTAGTTAGTAAAGTTCCTAATAGGAAAGGTCTTATCTCTATCGTAGCTAAGGTAATAAATATATTAATTAGCGAAAGAGATTAGTCTAGCTAGGAGATTATATACCTCCTACTTAAGCGCGATCTCGTTTACTCCTCCCGCGTTGTTATCAATGTTAACTACCGTCCTAAGGACTAGATTCCTACTAACTATAATATCGATAACGCTAATATTATTATTAGTAGTCTTTCTAGCCTTGAAAAGTATAAGCAACGCGATATTAGCATCTATTAAGACTTAACCTATCTCGCTATATTGCTTCGATACGAGTTTTCTAAGCTATCGGACATCCGCCTCCGGCTAATTACCCGAGATCGTATCTTAAAGCTATTTCCGGAGTATAATCCGTTGCCTAGCAATAAGTAATATAACGACTATTACCGTATTAAGATAATGTACTATTACCCTTTTTAGGAGGTCTCGGACTTACTTATTAATCCTAATAATAATACCTATATATTCTCTGACTTCGTTGAGGCGTATACACATTATCGTACTCGTAGATATGACGCTATATATAAGCTAGATTTCCTTAAGCTATTACTAGAGATTCCTAATAATAACGAGTTTAAACCGCCTAAAGCTATTAATCTAGATGATAAAGACTATGTTTAATAATCCTAGGAACTTATAGCACGTCAGCTTCCTCGTAGGGGGGAAGATATTATAGTATCGATTAATCCCGATGCCCTCGGTAGTCGACTAGAAGACAAAGTTGATTAGAGCGATTCCGTCGGCACGTATCCCGATCTTATATTAACGTATTAGAAAGATCTTCGCTAGAAGTATCCTATTCGTTAAGAGATTAGCGAGATTACTAATAGTCGGGATAGGCTAACGATTAAGTAACGATAGATTTACGATATCGTTACTAGGTATTTCTAAGCCTAGATTGACTATTCTAAAGATAATATTAGTAGCCCTCGTCCCGGGTAACTACTAATTAATACCGATAGTTAGGCTAGTATAGGAAAGTCTTATATTATTAAGGTCTTATCCTCTCGCCTTAAGATTATGTCTCGAGAAAACTACGCTACTAATCCTAGCCCTATCCTTCGAACTACGCTAATAGGTGTTGCCGTATATACTATTATAGGAAAGACTCTTTATTCGCTATTCCGCCTCCTATTCAAAAACGGTACGGAGGTAGTACCTATAAATAGTCGCTAATTGAAAGAGCTTCAGAACAAGCTATAAGGAGTTTTTTATATTATTCTTAACGAGAAGTTAATAGTACTAATACGTTAACTTGCTATCCTTAACGACCGACTTCGTAAGATCTTTCCTCGAGGGCGCGATCTTCTATTTAGTAGTATTAATATTCTTCTCTTTAGTAACTTCTTACAACTTCCTCCTGTTAGTAGTAAAGCGTTATACTATACGAAGCCTCTTACTAACCTAGTTGAAGCTAAGGGCCGTCAAGCTTATTACGCCTTTAATAAGATAATTATCCTCGACTAGAATATACGATAGATAGGCCCTAGCTATCGTTACTTCCGCGAGACACTAGCAGCTATACGCGATCGTCGACTTAATTAAGCCTATTAGTAACTCCTCTATACTCGTATTATAGCTAAACTACCTGTCGATAAGGTAGCTCGATTCGATAATACTATCTATATGTATTATACCCGTACTAGGGTTGCTATATATAACTATAACTATCTCCGTAATCTATATCGACCTATTCTCAAGATGGTTGCAGATAATAACGGTAAAGATACGGCTAAAGTAGCGACTAATAAAGTATCTAACTATTCTTAGGAGCTTACTCTCGTAATTAGCTATAGAGTTATACTTACCGAAAATATATAGACTAAACGTAGGTTGGTTAACGGCGCTATAGGATACATCTACGAGTTTATATAGTAGCTAGGTAAAGATTTTGCCTCTACTCTACTATTTACTATCCTTATCGACTTCGACTATTATGAGCCTAGACCTATTCCGCCGATCAAAACTATAGTATCTAGCCGTACCTTAGTTCTAATCTTCCGTATACCTCGAGAATTTACTAAAGATAACAACGTATATAGTCGTACTTAATTTCCCCTTACTCTCGGATACGCAATTACTGTCTATAAGGCTTAAGGGCTTACTATTAATCGGGTAGTTCTTAATATTAACGATAAAGAGTTTACGGTAGGTTTAAGCTACGTTACCGTCTCCCGGGTAAGAAGCTTATAAGGTATTATATTCGAGGAAGGTTTTAATTACGACTAGCTTCGAAAAGGAGACTAAGCCTAGGGTATTCGGGATCGTTTAAGTAATAAGGATCGTCGCTCTTCGCAATATACTACTTCCTTAGATTAGAGGGCTATCGCTCGTCCTATTAAGGCTGCGGTAGGACTTCCCCGAGAAGTCGAGGATACTATAGTATTCGAAGCCGTTAATAACACTATATACGAGCTTCTATCCGACTATATTCCCGTTGATTTGCCAGCCCTAGGACTAGAATTTATCTAGATCTCTAGCGATTATTCCTCGTCAAGTTAACTAACGACGACCTATTAATCTAATAAGGCTCTTCGAGAGTATCGACGTAAGCTTAAGTATGAATTCCCGTAGCTATTATAGTCTCGCCGCGACATTAAGGCACGTTTTAATATAAATCTTGACAATATACCGTCGGATACGCTACCTAGCGATGAAGCCGATAGCGACGGTAATAGCGATAGAGATGGCAATAGCGATAGAGATAGTAATAGCGATAGAGATAGTAATAGTAATAGAGATAGAGATCGGGTTACAAGATCTAAGTTTAATCGCCTAGATATAATAAGTGACGACGAGCTCAATAAATACTTCGAATATATAGTAGAATAGTACCTAAACGATACTATCTTCTAGTACTCTCACTATATTCCGTAGGCTCTACTACCGCCGCTATACTTCCTAATAGACTTTACGGAGCCTCCTAGCGATACCCTAGATCTATATCGTTTGTTATATGCTCGGCGTAGGGTAATTACGCGGGGTAATACGGATAGAGATATAGGTCAACGAGAGCTTAATAGTAAGAGAGACGGTAGTACGGGACTAGCGGACGAAGAGATAGCGTAGTTAATAGTTTTATATCGTATTTAACCTCGAAATTAGTTAGTTCTTACTACTTAACCGTCTAAACTTACTACTTTACTATCTAAAGTCCTTAGTGTCCTTAATTTAGCTAAGTTTCGGGTACTAATATAATTCCTTAGTAAAGGAGTATATCCTCCTTTACTAAGGAGTGCTCCTTAGTAGAGGAGTTATCTAAGTCTCTTAATAGAGATTCTCCTCCTTTACTAAGGAGACCTCCTTAGTAAAGGAGCTATACCTATTTCTTTAAGAGTACCTCCCCTCTCCTTTACTAAGGAGCTCTCCTTAGATAAGGAGCTATAAATATTTTATATATAGAACCTTTCCTCTCCTTTACTAAGGAGCGCTCCTTAGTAAAGGAGCTATAAATATTTTATATATAGAACCTTTCCTCTCCTTTACTAAGGAGCGCTCCTTGGTAAAGGAGCTATAAATATTTTATATATAGAACCTTTCCTCTCCTTTACTAAGGAGCGCTCCTTAGTGAAGGAGCTATAAATATTTCCTATATAGAAGCTTTCTTCTCCTTTAATAAGGAGTGCTCCTTTACTAAGGAGCTATAACTATTCCCTATATAGAAGCTTTTTACTCTTTTTCTTAGAAAGAAGCTCTTTCCTCCTTTCCTAAGGAGCGCTCCTTCGTTAAGGAGCTATAAATATACCTCGTAAAGAAGTAGGCGTAGGACTATCTCGCTCCTACTAAACTCTCGCCCTAGCCCTAGCCCTAGCCCTAGTACTAACAATAATAACAATAACACGGAATGGAAACCTCTCGCCCTAGCCGTACTACCGATATATAAAGCTACCTTATAACTTCAAATAACCTGCTTACCGCCTAAGACTATAAACGAACTATCTCGAAAGCGCCAACGCGGTAATTCAGCGAAGTTACCGTTCGTTCTACTAATAATAGTAGTATAGAGTAGCAACCTACGAATATCTCGAAAGCGCTAACGCGGTAATTTAGTCGCCTAGTCTGTCGAACGTAACGTTAACGAAGAAGTTACCGTTACCTCCACCACTAACAGTAACACGAAGCGGAAACCCGATTTTATAAGAGGAGGAGAGAGTACTCGGGTTTAATATAGAGTAGAAAGGACCTTCTCTCTTCTCTAATAGCAACACGGAGTAGAAACTAGATTTTATAAGAGGAGGAGAGAGTACTCGGGTTTGATATAGAGAGAGCGCTCGGGTTTAACATAGAGTAGAAAGAGCGCTCGGGTTTAATATAGAGTAGAAAGGATCTTTTATCCGATAGTATTAATAGAACGGAAAAAGAGAGAGAGAGAGAGAGAGACTACTCGGGTTTAATATAGAGTAGAAAGGATCTTTCATTCGATAGTATTAACAGAACGGAGAGAGAGAGAGAGAGAGAGATAGAGAGAGAGAGATAGATATTAACGCTTATTCTAGTTACGAATCTAAGTATAGTTAGCTATTTATTTCAATCGGTTTAATTTAATTAGTTTAGTTAGATTAGTTGCGCTGCGCTAGAGCAGCTTCGAGATCTAAGTATACTTAAAAACCCTAGCCTCTTATTACTCAGAATAGTCCGTACATAGCCGTCGAAAATAACTATCTTACGAACTTATAAGACTTACTTCCTTAACATTATTACTATTATTAAAGACTTGCGCTGCCGCCGCCGCTATAGACGAACCTCTCTCTAACGCCTACCTCGACGAATTTATTAATTCGATAGTGTCGCTAGAGGAACTTGCCGCTGCCGCCGCTATCGTAAGTTGAAATCCGTTTCGAGTTTTAGAGTTAAACTGATATTTTAAAGACTACCGTATTACTACTACCTCCTCCTCCTCTTCCCTCCTCGCTACCTACTATAGCCGACGATATAGAGGTTAATAGCTCTCCTGTTCGCGCCTATTCTCTCTCTCTCTCTCCTCGCGCTCGCGCTCGCTCTCTCTTTCTCTCTCCTCGCGTGCCTACGCCGCCCGTATAATCCTCGCCCTCCTTATAATCGGAAGGTTACGGCCGCCTTAAGGCCAAAGGTCACGGCTGCTAAAAGGCTAAAGGTTACGGCTACTAAAAGGCTAAAGGGTACGGCTCCTATAAAGCTAAAGGGCAAGGCTCCTATAAAGCTATAGATAACTACGCAGTCCCGGTGTCTTCCTCTTCTTCTTCCTCTTCTTCTTCCTCTTCTCACGACGACGACGACGACAACGACGACGACAACGACGACGATAACGACGTGTCCTCCCTCCGCCGCCCTTAGGAAGATAGGCTGTGGTATTTAAAGACTAAGAATAAGTAGGGTGCGTTGAGTGAGGCGACTTAGCGTAAATACTACCATTTTGGTAGGATTGAGGAGGTAGTTGGTATTATTACTACGGCTCCTTATAAGCGTTATAAGAAGAGGTTATAGGAGTACCGTAAGTACTTACTCCTAGCTACTAACTAGTAAGGTTATACCTACTCTCGCTATCGTAAGGATAGCTTTAAATGCCAGCCTACTACGGCCGTTATTATTCCTCGGAAGTCGCTTTCTGAGCGTAATAAGCAGTTAGAGAAGGAGAAGGAGGAGTTAGAGAGTAAGAATCTAGCCCTTAAGGCCGAAGTTAAGAAGTAGAAGAGAAAGCTCTTTGAGCTTAAGGCTCTATATATAGAAGAGGAAGACGAAGAAGATTGATTACGTAGTAGTAGCGTCTCGTTACTAGTAATTAATAGAGATATTCTCTGCCGTTAGATCCCTGTATGCGCCCCGTGAACTATTCTAATAATTCGAGGATTTCTCGAATATAGTTGCTTTGTAACTGCAACTTTAACTTTAAGTTATTATAACTACAATACTAAATTAACGGTTTACAGGGGTGTTTTAAGTATTCAACCAGTTCGCAAGCTCGCTGGACCCTTTTGACGAGAGACCGCAGAATCGAGTAACCTGCGTATATACTATAATAGTAACTAATATCCCTATTACCCTACTANGAAAGCTCTTTGAGCTTAAGGCTCTATATATAGAAGAGGAAGACGAAGAAGATTGATTACGTAGTAGTAGCGTCTCGTTACTAGTAATTAATAGAGATATTCTCTGCCGTTAGATCCCTGTATGCGCCCCGTGAACTATTCTAATAATTCGAGGATTTCTCGAATATAGTTGCTTTGTAACTGCAACTTTAACTTTAAGTTATTATAACTACAATACTAAATTAACGGTTTATAGGGGTGTTTTAAGTATTCAACTAGTTCGTAAGCTCGCTGGACCCTTTTGACGAGAGACCGCAGAATCGAGTAACCTGCGTATATACTATAATAGTAACTAATATCCCTATTACCCTACTAAGGTCTAGAAGGAAGCTCTACTAGTACGCTTTATAACTATTAAAACTTTAGACTTATTTAGTATATAGTAGATCTAACCTTTACCCCGAGTAGGTAGTCTTACTACCGGCTTAAGCTATAGTATTAGTAGTCCTTTACTTTTACCTTACTATTATATTAGTAGTTCTTTACCTTTGCTTTATAGCTATAGTTATAGTCCTTTATTATCTACTTCTTAGATCCGCCCCTATATAACTAAAGGGTAGATCTATATACTTCCCCTAGCTACTACTTACGTTAGAGTTACTCTCTCCTAGCGTAGAGATAGTACTCTTAGACTTAGGATACTTAGTAGTATAATACCTATACCTATAGTATTTATAGTATTAAATATAATTTAGGTCTTAAGTACTCTTACTAGAGTTATTCGAGTTACCTACGTATCCCCTATTAGAGGATAATCCTCTACAGCTACCCCTATTCCTAGATATACCCTTAGATCTTTCCTAACCCTTAGGCTTTTTTATATCCTTAGGATAATTACCTAAACTTCTCTTCTTCTAAGAGGAGGATTTCTTAATATAAGTAGCTAGTAAGATAATTACGTCTCTAATAACTAGAATATCCTAATACTTTGGGATAGTATTTCTAATAGATTTATTTAGCTTAGTCTATGAAAGGTATATTACTACTTAAGCGTATACTCTTTATCAAGCTAGGTTTCAAGGGAGATAAGGTATTAATTAAACTCTAAGGCTAAATACCCTAGCCTCTACCTTACTTCCTTATAAAGCTATACTATAGTAAGCTAGTAATTTACTAGATCCTGAATTAGGGTAAGTAGTATATCCTTAATCTATTTCTAGCTATAATCCTCTATAGTACCTATAGCTATAAGGTTTTACTATATAGTTACGGGTGTCTAGTAAAGGAATTACGCTAATTATACGATCTTAATAATATCTTACTTAAACTTACTAGTACTAGGTAAAATATATTCTCCGCGCTACGTATCTATTTCCGGTACTCTTGTATACCCTTATCGTAGTATTCTTTTAGCTTTTCTAGCTAGAGCTCTACTAGAGGATAACCCTCGTCGTTACTATCCTTCTAGATATTAAGTACCGGTAAGGTAACGTAGTTTTTAATTATTAGGGTAGCTAGAAGTATCTCTTCCTCTACCTTATTAGCTTAGCCTATAAGATTTCGGGAAATAATCTTATTCTTATATTCTAAGCACTAACGTTCCTTAGCCCTTCTAAGATACTTATTCTACTCTATTACCTCTTATAGCTATCGTATAAGGGTCTCTATATTGATCTACTAAGAGACCTCTATCTATAGGATAGACCCTATCTAATCTATTAATACTTCTATATTAATTTCCACTAGGGTATACAAGTCGGCATTGCTAATACTAATTACTATTATTATTTTCTAATCTTAGACCTCCTTTGAAAAGAGATTATAATTATAAGAATTATAAGGAAGTAAAAGTATAGGTAAATATTAAAGATAATCTCTACCGTTCCTCCTCTATAAGGGATTAGGAACCTATAGGTATAGGTTATATAACTCCCTATTACCTAACTTCCTTTTCAACTCTTCTCCCTTTAACAAAATATCCTTAACATTATTACAGCTCTAGAACTTGTAGGACTCTTAGTTTTAATAGGTTCTTATAGCCTAAGCACCTTATACTTCTCCTAACGTATTATATTTTAGCTAGGTAGTAGAGATTAATATTAATCTAAGGCTATATTATTACTAATTATAAGGGTAGATAGAATGGGTTATATTTTTATATTAATACCTACTATTTAGTACAAGGTAAGTAAACCTAGAGCTCTATAACTAAACTATATAGCTATTTGTTTTCTAGAACCTTAGTACCCTATATGTAGATAAGTATATCCTCTATTACTAAACTAGAATTTATGCTAGTAATAATAAGTAAGATACCTGATAATTAGTAACTAACTATAAAGTAACTAATAGACCTTGCTAAGGTATACCTAAAACCTATAACTATTCTAGGGCTGAATTTTAAGTTATTATATAGAAACTTACTATCTTGAGGAACTATATACTACTAGATAATAGCTATCTTCAAACCTAAGCTTATATTCCTAGTATTCTAAAATAGGAAGGCTAGTAAGTTATTCTATAGGGACCTAGCTTAGTATATAGTTAAAGTACTCTACTTATTGATATAAACTCTCTATAAGTACTTAAAAACAAGGGAAAGAAAATAAAAGTACCCATCTAAATAGAGAGATAAAACCTTCTAGAACTATATTTATAGTAATAGAGATAGACCTAAGATATAATACCTATAAGAATTTATTAATAACTTAGATAAGATTAGGGCTATACTCTATAGGGGTTAAGATAAACCTATAGAGTATCTTATTAGTACGTATACTTGGATCCCTAAATACTAGTTTATAATATATAATCCCTTAGACAGCTAATATAGAAATAGGAGGGTTTAGTATATATTAAGAGTATAATAGATAAATTCTATACTAGCCTTACTAGCCTTATGCTCTAATAGCTCAAATTTATATAATCTCTTCGGCGTTATTCTCTAATTTCTGCCAAACTTTTAGCTCTAAGGGATAGACTTAATATACACTTAAATAGCCTTATTTATATACTTTCAAAAGATAAATTCGGATATTCCTAGGATTATATAGTTAGCTCTTTTAGTATCAATAGCTTTCTTAAGTATAGCCTCTTTAACGCTAGCTTCTAGATAAGGGTATAATATTCGATATTTTGTTCCTTTTTCTAGATAATATAGTGTCTTTTAACTCTATAGTTACTGTATAAGGCCGCCTCTTATTATATTATAAATATAGGATTAAAGGCCTAATCTATATATAAAGATCCCCCTAAGGAGTACTTGTACGGCAATACCCCAAACCCCTAAACTATAGAGGAGTCTTGTTACAACTAATTAGTATTACTTTATTTAGGAGATAGAAATAACTTAACCTTAAGGTGAAAAGATTGATAGTAGGAAACTACTATATAGTATTAAGAATTTAGAAATCAACCTCCCTAGGAATATTCGGTATCTCTTTATTGATAGAGTTAATTACTTTCTAGGTATTACTAAGTACTACTATCCCTATTCTACCTAAAGGATATAAATGACTCGAACGCAACTATAGAATATTTGAATATTTATATTATTTAAGGAATCAAGAAACCTCTTCTTGTCCCTTAATTTCATTACTATTTGTTATAGGTTAATACTAAACCTAGAGGATAATACTTGTTTGTATCTAAATACCTATCTTTATTAGAATAAGATATCTTAGGGATATAAAGAAGATTTAGATCTTTATTATTAAGGAGACTCCTTATAGTCTTAGTAAGAGTAGGATACTAGGATATAGATTTTAATTTTATCTAGAAACTATATAAGTTCTTTGAGTAATACTTATTAAATATAAAATAGCTAGTAAGATTTACTATCTCTCTTAAAGATAATCTGATCTTTAACTTAAAAATTATTATAGATCTTGAAGAAATCTAAGGACTATCAATATAGGAATAGGTTTCTAGGCAGTAAAGATACTCCCTAATACGAAGATGAAAATAATCTAGCAAGTAACTAGAATATATCAGATTAAGATATACCTTAGACTACTAGATATTATGTCTTTAGATATAGGAATAAATTCTGTCTTGTAGGAATTAAAAGAAGAGATAAATAGCCTAAGTATCTAAGTTAAAGATATTCTAATTAACGTTTACTATTTCATCAGTAAAGTTGAAGTCTACTATAGAATAAATAGGACAATTTCGTCTATTTTTAAGAAGAACTACTAGGGGAAACTGTATCAACCCTACTAATATATAATAACTAAAGCTATTTATAATAAAGTAAGACTAAATAGACTTATCCTCTGATTTCTTATATTTAAAGTAATACTTAAACTAATAAACTCTTTAATACCACCATTTAACATCTGATAAAGAATACTTATAATATAGAAAGTAATAGAAAAACTTAGGAATAAGGACGTAAAGTAATAAGTGAATTTAGTACTTAGATAGAGTAATATACTTATCCCTTAGATTTTAGGGAGAGAACAAATAGTTAGAGTATCAGGAGAATATATTAATAACAAAGGACTTTATTTTTTACTAAATATTCATAGTTGAAAATATGCTTTAAGTATAAATAAATTTGATAGGATATTTAGGATAACTAGAGTTGGGATATAGAAAGAGGAAGAAGAAGACTTAAAAAAGAGATAGAAAAAAGAGTATACAAAAGTCCTATTCTAGGACTAGGACTAGGATAAGACTAGGATTTAGACTTAGAATAAGATCTATCTTTACCTAGGAGGAATACTAGACTTATATAACTTACTTAAGTATCTAAGAGTTAGGACTTACCTTACTTATCTCTACTTAGCTAAGATAAGTAAAAGGCTATCTTAATTAAAAATAGCTGATTTATAGAGAGAAACCTCTTAGTTAGTATTATAAAAAAACAAGTACTAGTAAGATTAACTTTATTTCTAGTATAAAAATACTTCCTATCTAAAGAGAGGAAACATAATGAGAGACTTAACATTAAATTAAGAAAGAAGGTTAGAATTTAAAGGTTAAGGATCTAGGAGGTAATATTTAAAGATAAGGGGAGCTAATACCTAGCTTCGAGATATACAATCAAGCGTCTAAATTCTACTTTATTATTATCAAACTTCTATAAAACTCTCTCCTACTTACCCAGCCACGATACCTGAAAAGTCGAAAATCTTAGTATTAAAAATAGTAAAAGCGTTATACGCACCTTCGTAGTTTTATAGGCGCTCCGCAAAGGCGAAATCGAAAAACATAACAAGTTAGAAGTCTAAGTTTTCGTAAGATCTTTCGATATATTAAAAAAAAAGGATATGTTTATTAACTAGATAAATATCCTTAATAATTTAAAACTCTTTTGTAGTTAGGGTCCCCAACGGGGCGGGTTAGGTCGGGTTATAGGTAGT
>JEMP01000094.1:73336-104567 GCA_000738655.1 Venturia pyrina ICMP 11032 | reverse complement strand
TATAGAAAATAGCAGAGATTATAGAGCATAGTTAGTTTGATCAAACCACCAAGTATTTAGTAAATGCAGTCATTATAGGAATCGCAGTAAACGGATTAGTCAGAATCCTTTCTTACGGGGACGGCGTCGTAGTAGGATAGGGGTAGTCAGTCGCTGGGTGTTTGTCGTGCTGGAGTGTGCGGACGGCGTCGTAGCAGGACAGGGGCAGTCAGTCGCTGGGTATTTGTCGTGTTGGAGTGTGCGGACGGCGTCGCAGCAGGACAGGGGCAGTCAGTCGCTGGGGGTTTGTCGTGTCAGAGTGTGCGGAGTGTTGTTTACTGCGAAATAGATCTAGGCGTGTGATAAGGGGGAGTTTTTGAGGGAAGAAACGCAGAGAGTATATACTATACTACGGCTATTGCTACTCCGTATAGCAATTTACTAAGGCCTGCCAGGTCATCTAGTAATGCCTGTCCTGTTTACTCGATTCCGCATTGCTGTGGTACTGTGGTAATAGCTGGGTGCCAGTACTGTGGTACGAGTGCTTGTTGTACTTATTCTAGGTGGAGGTGGCGGTGGAGCTCCACTCAAGGGCGTGTTCGAAAGGATTGGTTGGAATGGCTATTATGATACCTCCTACATACCTTCATCTTGATTCCGAGATTAGGAAGCATCCTTCAGGAAAACACTTCGCACACCTCCCACAGCCCCCTTGGATTTCAATCACAGTCCGTTTCTCTCCGACGCACCAACCCTGGGTGTTGGTTTTGCAAGACTTGAACTTCACCAGCCTTTGTTGCCCGCAATAATGGAAGTGGTGAACAGTCTTTGAGCACATACTGAATTCTTTCGTAAACGGAGGCTTTGATATCTGTTTGTCTTCGATGTTGAGTTTTTGTGTTAGGATATGTTGTATAGGTATGAATTTCAAAGGGGTTGGTGTTTATAAGGTCCTGTCTCCATGTTACAGTATGCTCATTCGCTGATCCTGGCCCCGTGGCTAAATCACGCTCATCTTGTAGACTCCAAACTTTCCCTCGACCAAGCATCCTCAAAATAGCAAATTTCCTTCAGGGCGAGTTCAACTAAAGTCATTCATGTGGCTTCTTCGGATCTGCGACTCCAAGGCCTTTCATAGCATGGAAATACCAAGCTGTAGAAGGCAGCTCTTATTGCGAAGAGTTAATCTGGGATGTAGGCGCAATTAAAGGATAGAAAATCCATAGCGCATAGCCACTGATGAACTCGGAGCCTTGGAATTCAGGAGCCTGGGGATGACTTGCATCCCGAGGTCACATGGTGATATCGATTGACAACACATAAAAGGTCGACCACAACGGAGTAGCGCGGTTATTCTCTACTTTTTCTTGAGCCCTTTATAAACTCCCCAGAAGAGTCTCTTTCTTCCTCCTCTTTCTCTTCTTCACAGCAAGGCCAGAAAGGGAAAATAACGGATTTAAGATATTGCTTTACTATCAAATCAGAATTCACTCTTCGGCCAAGAAATTTTACTTTCCCCACAACAATCAAGATTTCCCACAGAACGTTCACCCGAAGCGGCACAAGCATCATGTGTGCTGTCCTTCCTCTTCGTTGGAAGTGCGGCCATATCACTCGCGACCATACCAAGCACTGCATATACAAGATTTGGGGTATCAGACCAAATTGCAAGCCGATTCATGGGGCCAACTATGCAAGTATGAAAGAAATTAAGGGGCAGGACTGCCCTCAGTGCGTCACTGATCAAGCCAATGGAGTGACTGTGAAGAGGCTGTGTGGTGATGTCTGCTGCGCGGGCAACCGGGCGAATAATTACCCATCAGCGGGTCTAAAAAAAGGAACTCGGAACAAAGCGAAAGAGTTGAGTCCTTCCCAAGCTCAGGAGGCTGCCGCGATGTGACCGACTGGGGCTCCATATCAATGGACAAGAGACACCCTTTCTTCGCAAACTACCTATATTTCAGTAGATTAAGAAAGCAAGAACGACCACTGTCAGCACTACAACGAACGACCATTACAAAGACGACCAGCATATCAACAGACATCATATCAACGACCATAATCTTAACGTCCACCGAAATCTCTGCCACCGATTATATACCACATTCTTCGTCAAAGGCAACCCCGGGTCGAGTAACCATCTCGCCACCCCAGCATCATTGCCGTACCAACTTATTAACATATCGCTGGCACAATGTGTCGTTGGCAACCAACCAGATGGGCCTGCGGCTGCATCACTACAGAATTCGATAGATGTGAATTCAAGGGCCCTTCACACTGAGAAGGACCATTTTGGAAGGCAGACTTGGAGAACGATGATGCGAATTGTTCGAAGTATAATTCTGGGACTGGCAAAGAAAACGGAATGGAGAGATATTGTTAAGGTCATTTTGAAGGGCAGAGGAGTGGGCCGGGGTTTTCAAGGAGTGGAAGAACGGGGAATGGGGCCTTGTATTGCGATTGAGATTTGGGTGCAATAATTTGAATAGATGATGTTGAGACGTGGATGGGATGTTATTTATTGCTGAGGAATACATACATACATACAAAGAGTCCGGACTTCTTGAATGAGGCAGTGGAGAAGAAAAAGTTTTCAAGAAAGTAATTTCAGGAGGATAAGACCTCCGGAGGGTAGGGAAAAGGAAAGAAGGGGTTTAGAATAAAAGAAGATAATGAAGTCGAATCATGAGATATACCAATTCCTATGCCCCTGAACTCTCATAAGTCCTAACCCGTCATACCTTGTAACTTGCCGCAGACTCTAAAGCCGAGCATGACCTCGAAGATGGCCCACCACGGCGATTTGTGCCCGAAATCCCTTTTCTCTAGGTCGTATCAAACATCAGCCTGGCCTCCAGTCAAAGAGTCGTAAGTGCAGACACTCAGCTACCTTCAACATTGCCACATTCGTTACCCGATACAAATTGCCAAATTGCCCGATATTCTCATTATCCACCGTTTCAAAGACAAACCAAGAACTCCAGATGACCTTCTCTTAGCCAAATCCTACCAATCTCACCAGTTCTCAGACATCATTGATTTAGTCTCCACCATCTCTCATGTCCCCCCTTTCACTGGCGGCTTGCCTTTGGCATTTGTAGATCCCGGGGTCTTGCCTTGACTCTGCGACTTCAGTGGCTCGCCAACAAGACTTGTAGATGGCGCGGAAACACCTGTCGGGAAATCTTCCTCCTCGTCCGCCTCCTCGATCTTTGACAATCTCCCACGGTTCACCCGGAGCTCCCCCTCCAGCTTCAACTTCTCAATTTTCAATTCCTCCACAAGACCTTTCGCGAGCGCCAATTCCTCTCTCAATTTCTCCAGTTCTTGAGTGTCAATCTCCACAACAGCGACTCGACCCAGCTCCTCATGCACAAGACAACGGCCACACACGACGCCTGCGTGACTATGCTCTGCGATTTCTTGCTGGTAATTGATGTTGGTATTGAGGTACACAGTATGACTGCAGCCGCAGATGTAGTGGATAACTTGAGTACCGTGCTCTTTTGGAGGGTGCCCATCTTCACTATTTTCTCTACTCTCATTGTCACCATCTTGCGCACTGTTGTCACTAACCTCATCCTCTTCCTTGCCCTCTCCTTCCTCCTTATCGCTCCCATGACCCTCTCCTTTCTCGCACTCTCCCTCTTCTCCCTCCTTTCTGTCTCTGTTCCTCATCGCCGCCATCTCCTCCTCCGTAACCCCTGCGTCCCTCAAAATCCCCTCAAAAACAGCTCGACTCATAACAGGTGCAACAGGCTCCTTCGCAGCACACTCCCAACAAGTGCCCTGTCTCTCCACATGAAGAACCTGCTCACAAGGACAGGCATGGTTATGGATGTTTTTGATGGAGAAGATATGGGTATGGCCGCAGCCTTCGTAGTGGGTATGTTGGAGTATGCACATTGTCGTTTGATTCTAAGTTTGGGGGTACGGGACACCAGAAGAAGTGGAAGGCCGTGTGAATGTTAAAGGTGGATTGTAGCTGGCAATAGTCGTTGATCTTGCAAGTTATGTGTGAATTTGATGTCGAGAATAGGATGTGATTGTTGTGAAGAGAGGGAGAACATGGCGGCCGAGGTACTTTTATAGGCATAGAGACGAACGTAGATGTCTGTGACCTATCCTCCTGAGATGTCCATCTGCACTGTCCACGAGCGGCGATTAATGATAAGTACCGATTGGTATCTAGATATCAACGCCTCTTTCCTCACCTTTCCATTCGTGAAGCACAGCTCATTAGTTTCCGCGCGTGTTCAGGACATCGCAATGGATAACATCGGCTTTCCCGTCTTATGATCTGATCGTGATGTTGAACTGGGCGCATGAGCATACACATGGGGACGACCCGATCCAGAATAGCCAAAAATTGGCCGAAGCTGCAAGTTGACAGACATTTCTTGACTCACTATTGTCGCCTCCTCCTTACTACTAACACCCCTATCTCCCTCATCCTTGCCCTTTTCCCCTTCACTACACTGAACACTCTCACCACACTTCCCGCAATCACCCCTCCTGCACCTGCCACAAACAAGTTAATGCTCATCCTCATCTTCCTCCTTCGTCCCACTGCTATCCCTCGCCTGCTGCTTTGCAACTTCTTCCTTTATCTCCGTCTCATTTGCTCTCGACTTCCTAGCGCTGAGCACTAATTTCTGGTCCCGGGCTATGCAATGTCGACACTTCGCACCGGAAAAGCTGCTGGAGGTGTCTAAACATGGGCATTTTGTAATCTCGCCCACGTAGATGACTATCGGAGTGACAATTTTGTGGCCGCAAGAGTATATTGTTTCTTCTCCGACACACATCTTGATGGCTTCGAATACTGCTGGCTTTGCTAAGGTTGTGTACCAAGGTTCGTGTTCGAATGAACTATCGAGCGCAAAATCGACAATTTTGGTGCTTTATGTACTCTGCCCAACAATGACGTGGTAACAGTCAGGCATTTTGCCGTTTGCTATATCCGTTGAGGCTAAGTCTTTGGCAGACCATATAAGACAGGCGCACATGTCCATCATAGAATAGCGTAAAGATTCGTTCGCAGCGATCCAAATTCAGTGCCTCATGAATGTCTGTCCGTAACGACCTTCTGAATCACAGATCCTAGACCATCCCAACGAATTTTACCATCGCCTCTAGCAGCCTTGGCCGCAGCTCTTTCATACGCAATCTTCATCATATCTTCATTGACTCTAACCACAAAGCCACGAGCCGTAAGCATCGTAACCTCTCTCTTCCCATCCACGAACTTGACCCCAAGAACGCCCTCCCTCCTGATCAACCTCTCAACCCAGGCGTTATCCCTTTGTACCCTCCTTGCCAAATCCTCACAGCTCAAGAACCCATCCGTCTCTAATCCCTCCCTCACAATCTGTCCAGCAGCCCGGACAGCATCCAATTCTCCCCTCCTTTCCTCCTCTTCCCTCATCTTCCGACTCTCGCGTTCCTTCCTCTCTTTGTCCTTTATCTTCTGCTCCCTAGCCACACGCTTAGCTCTCTCCTCCTCCAACTTTTCCTCACGCTCCTTAGCATCACGAGCCCATTCTGCTCTCTCAGCCTCCCCTTGTTCGCGCAAAAACTCATTGTAAGCCCTCTGTTGATTCCGCCTAGCCAGACTTTTCGCTTTCTTCGCTCCGACTTCTCGACTATGGTTCGTAGTACGGCGGGGAGGTTGATGCGGATTCGCCGGTCCCGCTGCATCTTGTTCGCCAAACCCTTGAAAGCCTTCTCCATCAAATGCGGGTGGAGGAAATGCAGGTTCTTCCGGTTGAACTGGCTGGTCCGGTTCGTTTGGCTCGTCTGGCTGGTTGAACGGATTCAACTGCTCAGGCTCAGCAATTCCATCTCCATCCAATCCTCCTCCTTCACCTTCTGCCAACGTCTCGCCCTCATTCCCTGCCTGCCCAATATCTTCCGCCCGTCCCAAAACCCTTCCCCTTAATTCCTTCCACTCAATCTTCGGCGCAAACCAAAGGAATGTGCAAAGAACAGCCAAATGAATGGCATCCTGGAGTATCGGTGTCGCAGGGTTCGTAAAAGGTAGGAACGCGTTGACAAGGTGTATAAATGATGCCATGACGCCGGCTTCTCTTATCTCAATTTTGTTGGAGATGGCGAAAGTGACTGTGGTTGATATCTCCCGTTCCTCACATCTGGAAAAGTCCAGGCTCGGTCATTAGCTATGCCGTTCTGATGAGCTGGGAAAACTGTTGCGCATTAGAATGTGATTGTACTCCGACAGTGTAGATGCGGGCAATCGCCGGCAATGTCACCGCCAAGAAAAAGTCATGAATTCGCGAAAGCATGTGACAACAACTTTGGTCACCATTTTCATTTCGATGCTGTTCAAATTGGAAAAAAAGAAGTGTGGCGTACTCCCGCACAATGATACCTGTGACAAAACACTGACCACAGTGTCGAAGCGAAGATTCAAGAAGCCAATCATGATTCAATCCAGTCCTGTAGTATCAACGAAACGGCTCAAACTTCTGCGAGCATAACTGCGACGATTACAAACACGCGGTCCTCCTCTCGCTCAGAAATCGTAGGCCATCTTGCATACATACGTGGAGTATCATGAAGACATCTTTTGGTGATATCGAAAACGCTCAAACGAAACCCTCCGCCCTTAAATCGCGCTTGCTAACCTATCTTATACAATATCCTGACAGCCGCTGTGTAATCAACTACCGTCCCACCGACGACTAGATCCCGCAGACTTGCCTGAGAATGAGAACTCGGAGTACAAACTCAGAGTCTCTTGCACCTCTTCGTTCCGATCGCGGTTGACGAATCTAATGTCAATTGTTACCTCAAGTTACCGCTATGGTTGTGGTAAAGGGGAAAGTGGACGAGAATAACACTTTTCATACCTAACCCAAGTATTGAGATATACGTCATTCTTGACACTACCGTATGCTCGGTCAAAAACCTCGATAGTGAATTGGGCTGGAACCATTGTCGTCGAAGGACCATCAGTCAACGGGTCGCTTTTGTTATGGATCTGGGTGACCGGAAGTGGATATAGCTTGTTAACGTGGTCGTCGAGGAGGTTGCCTCGATCCGAAAGCGCTGAGTGGCATCTCTCAGGAGTCCCGACTTCTTCCCAAGGCGCAACAATGTTCTGCGTCAAATGGCTGGATGACTTAGAAGCGCTCGAGATGTTATCGTCTGGATCGTAATGACAGCCCTTGAACATGTCATCGAGCTCTCGGAAGGTAGGAGAGTCGATGTTGATGTTCCTACGAGCCGTTACAGGATGGACCATGGTGAAGAAGATCATTGCCGCCTCTTCATAAAGATCCCGGGCCTTTGTAGGGTCAAGTTCATTGGTTTTTTTTGCAGCCAATGTCCATTTGCGCCTGAACGCCTTTACAGAAGTGAGAAACAGGACGTTCTCGGCCGTAAACTCCTTGGTGTATGCCCAATGCATGAGTTGACTCGGCTTCTTCTCTAGTTGAAGTTCTAGAGTGGCCATCGAATAAGGATTGAGCTTCCTGTCGTGGAAGTTGCGCAGCTCTGTGGGATTATCAGGCACCGAGCGATTCTCGCCAAAATTGTGCTCCAGTCTCTTGAGTTTGTAAATGTCGATGAGTGGAAAGAAAATGCAGACGAATTGCATGGTGATCAAACCGGGCAAGAACCTGGTCATGGTCAATATGGTGTAATCCCAATGGAGAAGGGCCACTTACCATCCGGCTGGTTTGAAATGTTTGTTGATTCGGATGAGATTCGGGTTGTGCGTGTAGATGAATGCGAGCCAGAGTGGAGTGCCTGGAAGGCTGCAAAATATTAGCAATTGCCATCGATTCAAGTCAAAGATTACTTCTTACCCAGCAATAATAGCCATTCTTGTCTGCAATGCCCAGTAATGGGTGTCACGGATGTCTCGAGTTCGTAGGAGAACGTATGGACCGAAGACTGACGACCACAGAAACTGCCACACGACAGAGGGCACCCTTGTTCTTGTCAGGAAATGAAACAGCACGCGATCAGGTCACAGATGGACTCACCACTCCGTGCCCACACGGCATCGATCATCCGGCACCCATTCGTCAAAAAAGCCGTAACTAGGGTGAAACTTGCGCGAACCTCCAAAGATGATGAGGGCAACGATGAGCTATTTCGAGTAAGCCATAACAGTTGCCATAGAAATCGCTCTGAGAGAGTTTTGCCACTTACCTGCACAATCACACCCACGACTATGAGACAGTATGTACGCTGCTCGATGGTGCGGTGTCTAGCCCACTCAAGTGGCTGTGGCTTCAAGATATTGAATTTACATCGCTGTCGAACACCGAGACGGCCTTGAGAGATCTCTTTCTGTTCCACCGCGTACGAGAAGAGACGCATGTTGCCGGCTGGTAATCATGATTAGTGAAGTTGTCCTGTGTCCGTGCTCCACGTAGTAGCTCACCTTGAAACAAAGCAATGCTAAGTGGGAGTAAGATATTCATGATCCAGAACTCCATCCAGCATTTGTAGAGGCCGTTGAGAGGGTAGGCCATGAGAATAAGAACCAAGTAAATGTGGAGAGTGAGAACCGTGGTGCAAATAGTGCTGAAGCTTCGAATGCGGACAGCATGGTGTTTTCGGTGGACAAAAAGAGCTGTTAGCCCGGCGAAGACGATAGCGGTGTAAACAATAGCGAATCCGATGTAGAATAGTCCCAGTCCGTCGACATTCGCATGGTAGCTATCAGTCGTACCATACATGCTTATCATGGCGCTGTCGAGGTCACTCTCTGTCGGAGCCGGGACATTGGTGAGGTTGCCATGGTAGTCCATGAGAAAGGATTTCCGTAGCTGGACCCGATGGTCGAAAGTTGTGCGTGAGAAAAGATTGTTATACAATAAGGATGGGAAGAACCCATGGGGCGATGTCAATGAATTGACGATGGACCGGATGTTGGGTACAGGAACAAGCAAGGACGGGTAGCGTGTGTTCAAGGGATGAGGTGTTGGAGAAGTGGAGTGAATGGGGTGAATGGGGTGAATGGGGTGGGTGGAGTGAATGGAGTGAATGGAGTGAGTGGAGTGAGTGGAGTGAATGGACTAAGTGAAGTGAATGGAGTGAATGGACTAAGTGAAGTGAATGCCCAGAGTGAATGGAGTTGTTGAGATGGACCAAGAACGCAACGTGACAACCCACGCTGTCCTCTAAAAATGGAAGCCACGCAACTGCACACCTTACGACTCATATGAAATAAGATTATGACTACCCACAGTTTTCAATGGACTTTTCCTGCGGAGAGACTCGGAGAAGACCTTCCCTGCGGAGAGACTCGGAGAAGACCTTCGACCTACATACTCTACCCAAGGCAATTGGGAAAAGATAGGAATGCTCCTACATGTACAGACGCACAACCACGTCTGATGTACCACTGTTGTGTCACCCATCCTCACTCACAGCTCGAATCGATCCACGGCCCGCTGCATCGGCGTGCTCCTTGTGTCGGTCGATAATTCCCCAACATTTGACCTGGTTTGTGTTTCCGACCTCCTTTCGTATCTCATCTGTCTCTGATTCCGGCACGAACTACCTTTCTCTTAGCATGTCACGCCACCCTTCCCTGTTGCTAACCAGCTGATTCATCCCTTGAGACTGCCATCTGAGCAGTCAATTTGCTGGAGTAACTCTGTTGTCGGTTGATCGTTCGCGCAGGTGTCTCTGTCCCTTGCTTCGACGAGTGACTCGACACCTGTATGAGAACTTCCTAGTGTCAAAGATTCCTTACCAAGTAAGCTCGTTCAGGTAGAAGGGTACCGAGTTCTTCGTTGGTAGCCATTCGCAGCGAGTAATTGAACCGCGGGGATGAGGTGGAACCCAATAGCCATTTGAGCAAGCTGGAGCAGCGGATTGACTGGAACACCATTCGAGGGGTACGATCATGCGCCTATCCTTCGAGATTCCCGATCCAGCCTGTATGCATATGGATTTCCGATGGATCTGTTTGCAGAGAGTGGTTTGAAGGGCAGAGTGTGTGGAGGTTGATCTCGGCAGAGCAGAAGAGTGGAGCTCCGTCAGCTACGAGCCATCTTGCGCCACGAGCTCTTCAGCTCGTGTTTTACCAGGCCCGACCCCGACTTCACTTCCAGTGTTTTCTTATCAGCTAGGCCATCCTTTTGCTTGAAATTATCCAGATTCTCTTTTCTTTGTTCATCAAATGTATATCAGAGCACATATAGACGCGAAAGGGACTGACATTACCCAATCAGCAGCGGAGATGAGCAGATCATAGGACGATGTGGGTTCACTTCACGAGACCAGTCACACATACTATGCAGCCTTCCGAGCTACTCCCATGATGGCAACCTGCGAACGTTGAGAATCCTTGTGCAAGCCATCATCAGGAACTTGACCTCATATAGATCCCCTTGCTGTACTGCACTTTGAATCAAACCGTGCCTCCCTTCACATGTCAGTAAAATCTCCGAGACGATCCTGCAGCATATATTCAAAAAGAATTGGCGTAGTCACACGAGATGTAGGTATTCCGGACCGAAGTAAATGGAGAATCGAGGCCTTTATCTTGATCTACGAAATGGTGCAGAAATAAATGGACCAAAGAACGAAGCTCTGTTCGCCTTGTGTATGCATTCATAAAGCCATAAGGGATATCCTTCCGTACCACATTTTCCCATCCCAGAGAACCAGAACAACCACTTAACGGTTGGACTTGGCGACACGTTCCAACTCATCCTTCTTCTTGATAGCGTACGAGTTGGATGATCCCTTGGCGGCGTTGATGAGCTCTTCAGCCAAGCACTCAGCGATGGACTTGACGTTACGGAAAGCGGCTTCACGGGCACCGATGGTTAGGAGAGCGATGGCCTGATTGACACGGCGGAGAGGAGACACATCGACGGCTTGACGACGGACGGTACCAGCGGAACCAATGCGGGTGGAGTCTTCGCGAGGACCACAGTTGACAATGGCGTCGACGGCGACCTGGATGGGGTTCTGGTCGGTCATGATGTGGATCTGAATATGCCTGTTAGTCTTCCCTGTCCTCTTCGCATACAGTAGTGCAGTTTTAGTTGTATTGAATGGCGTAGGATCAACGTACGATCTCAAAGGTGTGGGCGACGATGCGGACAGCCATGAGCTTTTTACCGTTGTTACGACCGTTCATCATTAGGGAGTTGGTAAGACGCTCGATGATAGGGCACTGGGCCTTTCGGAATCGCTTGACGGCATATCGGCCAGCAGAGTGAGAGACGTAGACGGGGGTTCGGATTTGGATGTAATCGCTAATCAATCGCAAGTTAGCAAATTTGCCCAGCTAGTCCCTCATACTCCCCAATGACCTCGTCCAACATCGGGGAAGATTTCCTACGTCAAAGAGATGTCACGGATCTCAACATCCTCGTAGCTCCATTTGTTGAAGAGCTTGATGGTGCCAATCTCGTCGGTGATGTCCTTTGGCAGAACGGCGTAGCCGCTTGGGCTTTCGACCTCGATTTCTTCGGAGTGCTCAGACATTGTGAATTGTAGATAGAAGGGGGGAGCGCGTTAATTTCCTTGACGATTCGTCCAGAGTTATGGAGTCTTCAAGTGAGGGATTGTCGAAAATTATGGCGCCTGTGGTGTTGCTTTATAAGGTGGTGAGCACTTGTTATGAGGTTGCCGTCAAAATTCGACGCATGGTGTGCGGGCAAATTTCGCGCCAGGGTCATGTCCAGATGATTCACGTGACTATAGCGCAGAGCCCCCAACCAATCCACCTCCATGGAACAGAATCATTCCAATACAGAATAAAGGAAATTTTGACATTCACGAGATAAGTAGAATCTCAAGATCGAGATCACCATGTTGATTCTCATGCTCCCCAGATACTATAGTACTACTACTAGTAGTAGGAAATTGTTCCCTTCCACAACCTCGGCGTGATTGAACCCCACCAAACCCCTTCTCCAACGCGTTTCTTTCTGAAATGAGTTCACTCAAAGACATCTCACCATGCCAGAATCTTGGCGATCCATCTCCAAGCGCAAAAAGGAACAGCAAGCTTCTCGGATTCCCAAAGAATGGTTTCTGCCAGCTGAATCAATTCCTCCTCCCGGGACCCTGAACGTCCTCGATATTCCCCAAACATGCGGTATCCTCGACGAGCAGGATCTGAAGATCACCGAGATTTATGACGCTACAGCACTGGTGGAAGAGCTGGCAGCGGGGAGGTTGAAGAGCGTGGATGTTACGAGAGCGTTTTGTAAAGTATGATCTCCCTTTCCCTATCTTCAATTCATGCCGAACCCGGGATCCATTGCTTTCCAAATGATAGCTAGAAATCACACATCATATCTGAGGAGGCCCCTAAAACGATTCGGTTGTAGCAATTCAAAATTTGCATCGTGCCGACAAAAAGCGTCATGCACAGCACAATCCACTGCCCTTCATAACCGCCTATGATGGATACACCACCTTTGACTTGGTATCGATACGGTAAATTTCTGGCAGTATCATTTTCGATGATGGCCTAGAATTTATTAATGAATATCTTGAATTGAGAGGCTCTAAAGGCATCTGTAGCTTTGGTTGCTGCTGTCCCATGGACACTAATTGATAATCCTTTATACCGTGGAGCCAGAAAAGGATTACACACAAGATATGTCCCAAAAACAAAAAAGAAAATAATTGACGAAATTCACTGTGTAAGAACAATTTCATACTAACTCATTACAGAGAGCAGCAATATCCCACCAATTAACAAACTGCCTAACCGAGATCTTCTTCGAACAAGCAGTTGAGCGCGCTCTCTCTCTCGATGACTACTTAGACAAAGTAGGCTCGCCAATGGGCCCCCTCCACGGTCTTCCCATCTCCCTGAAAGACACCTTCAAGATCCCCGGTCACGATGCAAGTATCGGAGTTGTAGCCTTCTCATTCAACCCTGCCACTTCTTCTTCCACTTTAGTCGAAGTATTACTGAAAGCTGGAGCGGTGCTATATTGCAAAACGAACATACCACAGACCTTGATGGCATTGGATTCACATAACAATGTTTTTGGTCGCGTGATCAATCCATTGAACGCGAAGGTGACGGCTGGAGGGAGTAGCGGTGGCGAGGGTGCTTTAGTAGCAATGCGTGGTTCAATTCTAGGTGTGGGGACAGATGTAGGAGGCTCAATTCGCATCCCAGCAATGTGCAACAACCTCTATGGTATTAAGCCGTCATGGCAGCGCATACCCTATGGTAACCAACAGGGTTCCGGTGCCCCTGGAAGCTCGGCTCTCTCTCTGCCCGCAAGTGCAGGTCCAATCGCCACAAGCATGAGAGATTGTGAACTCTTCCTTCGCGCAGTCGCAGAATCCGAACCATGGGATGTAGATCCAGATGTCGCATATGGATTATGGGAAGAACAAGGGTTTTCCCCCTCAAAAACAGAAATTACAATTGGAATCGTGAGAAGAGATGGAGTTATAGATCCTCTCCCACCTATCAACAAAATCATCGATGAAACAGCCGCAATGCTAAGGAACCAGGGAATCACTGTTGTCGAAATGGATATCACGCCTCTACTCTCCCAATGCCAATCTCTGGCGAACGCAATGTTCGGAATCGATGGCAATAATTTTGTCTTTGATACTTTGGAGACAACTGGCGAACCATTATCGCCATGGCTGCAAACGCGCTTGAGACGAAAGAAAGCGAAAAGTCTGGAACAAGTAGCAGAGTTACATGCAAAGAAAGAAGAGTTGAGAAGGAAATTCTTGAGTATCTGGAAGGATGAACATGGGATTGAGATCGATGCGTTTATCTGTCCTGTTGCCCCTCATCCTGTTCCTGAAATCGATCGGTGGAATGGTGTCAGTTATACAAGTTCGTTTGTGCTGCTTGACTATCCTGCTGGTGTAAGTTTGATCGTGTCTCTCCCATGTGTGCGAGTGCCGGGGTTGATAGTTCTAGACTCTTCCGATCCGACCTCTGAATATCTCCGATCTTGCTGGGCCTGTCCCTTCGACGCCACCGTTGGGTCCATGGGATAAAGTGAATAGGGAGATGTGGATTAGCGGGGATAAGAATGTGTACCTGGGAACACCGCTGTGTGTGCAAGTCGTGGCTCCAAGATTGCAAGAGAAGAGGCTTGTTGAGGCAATGAAGGTGGTTGATGAAGCCGTCAAAGCCGAGTTGGCCTCAAGTGGTGGCAAGGCTCGGCTGTAGACTGTAATCATGTCGGTAGATGAAGTCCGGTGTTATTGGAGGACAGTGCGTCGAATGGAAAGATAATGTGAGGGGATCCGCATGTTGAACGCCTAGAAAGACCACCGCCGAAGAACTGTGGATAATCGATCTCATTGTCGGGTGGTGGAGTTGGGGTTGAGATGATCAATAGTGAGTGGCTTCCTTCTTGTTCTTCTGCAACGCTGTGTTGCCAGATCCTTCCTGTCCGTACATGGACGCCGCCTCTTTCAGAATGGATTCCATCACTTTGTACCCAACGTCTCCAGGGCTATTCAAGGCAGTCTTGGTGATGGTTATAGCCCTCGTAGCCTTTCATCGTCCACAAATCTCTTCATAGATCATCAGTGTGCGGGGGAAACGGTGTGCTTACAAATACGAAAATCAATTCCCCGTGGATGACATGTCGTTGCGAACCAACGTGCAGACACAATTCTTCAATCCGGGAAGTTTTTCCTTGCTCCGAACGAGCAAAATGCCTGAGCAAAATATCCAGTAAGCACACCCACAGAGTGAGAAAATTCGCCGGATCGAAATCGGCTTTGAAGTCATATTGACATCCGCAGCTGTCTTTCATCTCCTTGACCTCTGGGATCACGAATCCGACCCGACGGATACTGTCGAATGATTGCCGAGGGATGACGCGATGGAGATCAGCTTCCCGACTGCGCATACATACGGGTGGGCAAGTGAAGGTAAGCTCCTTTTTTCGGAGGCGCGAGATGGCCTCGGATGACGTCTGTTTGTCGACGAGGAGGATACTCGGTGTTTGAAGGAATGATGCGGCATTTGAGCGGGTGATATTGTCGTACATGTCGGAGATGATCGTTTTTTGAATACCATCGTAACTAAGAGAGTAGTCGTAGATCATATCGCGCAGCTCTGCATCACTCGTCAGCCCATTTCTTCCAGCTCGCGAAGCGGCAACCTTGTGGAAGCATTGTGCCTGAGCGGTGGAGCAGCGCAAACCTGGAGGTAACTTCATGAACAGGAAGCATGCGGCTAGCCGCGTTTTCGATCGCGTATTGGGTGGCATCGAGTGCAGCGCTTTCTTCAAGTCGTTATTGTCTGGTGTTGATGTCTGGTGGTGTTGTCTGGTGTTGACTGGTTGTGAGTCAGCAAAGGGCCTAAGGTAGAGTGTATTGAGACGGATGCGCCCTTACCGAATGATGGCGAAGTCGAGAATGGCTTAGAAATAACTTCAATGGCGCTATCGTTGAACAATAGTGATGATTGACATTTGCAAGGAGAAAGTTCAGATTGCGGCTTGATTTCAAGAGATGGGGTGCCACTGAGTGGCGGGAATAGCGTTAAAGTTAAGACGACCATGGATCGAAAAACCTTGATTTGCACAACACTGAGGATCGGACCAAAGATAGTACTCAGTTCCTGGTCAATGGTCTGGCACCCAAACTTCTCATCCCACCATCTCCTCACCACAGAGTCCAAATCGGCCTTTTGGTACATTCTCACCTTTTTTGCCTTCGAACTGTGGAAGAGAGGAGGCGCCTTCGCATAACTGCTACAGCCAAACTTCGAAGAGGCCTTTAAGAGGAAATCGAAGGAGATTATACAATAAGATTACGGAAGGTGACGAATATATCTTCATCAGGTCCAACTTAGATAGTCCGAGTCAATCTCTTCAAATTAGTCGCTGCCTTTTGGTGGAGAGCTCCTGATAACCTGAAAGTGAACAACTATTAGATGTCTCCACGATTTGAAGAAGTCATCTAGGATTGCCATTTGCCTCCCATCTCCGACAGCGGGACCTTGTTCCTTATCACCCCTCAGCTATTCATTTACCCACCTCTTTGCTTTCGATTCCATCGCCGAACCCTTCTTGTATACGTTGTACTTCAAGGAGAAGAGCTTTGAACTCGTCTGTCCACTTGTCTGAATTGTAAAATCCAAGACTGCGGTTATTGTAATTATGCTCATTCTCAATAACATGAGCTCGTGTTCCCTGTTCGTATTAGCCTCCTTCCAATCGACCTCGAGCAGAAACTTACCAATATCGGTAGCTGTTCGCGGCGAAGCGTGTACTTCACGGAACCATTAGAGAGCAGAACGTGTTCAGGAGCATTATCCACGTTATCGCACAGCGCCATGATAAAGAAGAACCAAGACTTGGAGCAGTCCGCCGGGACGAGAGAATAGATGTAGGGTTCCTTATCATCCCTACACCTGATCCAGCACTTTCCGCAACCAGACACGTTAAGGGAGAATTTGGAGACCTTTCTGAGGGTTGTAGGACTGATCACGCAGCATAAGATATCCCAAGAAGGGAGTTCTCGAGGATCCGCGTCGATTCGTGGTGGGTCGTAAATGGAGACACCTTGCCTGGCAAGACAAGCCTTTGCCTCTGAATAGATTTCATGGTTCACGAGAAGTATTGCAGGAGTAACAAGCTTGAGCTCTCTCATGGGTTCTCCATGCCACATGTAATCGATACCGGTTCCAAGAATGAAGTGTTCGAAATCATCGTAGTCGAGTCCTTCTTGGATGGTATGGTAGCTGGCAGTGAGGCTCCAGATCATGTCGCGAATTTCTGACATTAATCAGCATATGACACTTTGAGACGCACTTACAAACTTGCCTCGCGGTAGCTTGAGGATTGGGAAGCAGCTTTTTCGACTTGCGATCTGCGATCTGGTGGTCATCATCGTTGCTAAGAGTTAGTGGAATTCGTTGCTGATCGAGTTTATTCTCGGATGTCAAAAGCAAAAAGACTGAGGTTTTCTGCATGAACCATTTTGATCGGTAGACATGTCCACTTGAGATTAGTTTAACCCAGATCTAGATCTAACTTTCACGTACCTTACTTTGGCTTCCTACCCCAATCCGGTCAACCCTCTTAACACACCGGCCCAATCAATGAGTTCGCAATGTATAATAATATAAATCAAGATGCTGATGTCGAATTAGAAGATAGCGCCATACATCCACTAGGTATCCAAATCAGGGCTTTGCCCGCCTACAATATCACAGCTATAAATCGGAGGAACAGCTTATACCACTCCCGAAAATTCTTTCCAGCTCCTGCCTAGAATGTTGCTTCGCCCTACATACAATGGCCCTCTCTTGTCTTATGCCAATCTTTTTCAAATCTATGCCAACCACCACCACCAGGCCCATCACACATCTTCAACTCATGTACCACAAAATCATAACACCCATCACTCGGCACAACCCCGCAACAAACATTACCACTAACAGCAACATTTAATATAATCCTCCACTCCTCAAACCTCCTTGTTCCAGGTGGTTTATGAGCCTTCATAACAGCCTTCCCGTCAATATACCACACACATCTTCCCCCATCCCCACATTCAGGCTGCTCCCAAGCAAACCCATAAACATGCGTGGCCCTAATATTCGAAATCGACGTCTCTACAACACGATGTTTTTGTGAGTCCTGGCCATTGAAATGACCCCAATGCATACAGGCATGATTCATCGTCTCCGCATTCCACGATTCCATAATATCCACTTCGCCATCTTCAGGCCATCTGAATGGTTCTTGGGGAAGCAACCAGAAGGCTGGCCAGATCCCGCGTGCTGAGGGGGCTGTGACGGTAGCCTCGATGTATCCCCGACGTCTTTCCAGGAGTTGATGCGACGTCAATCGCGCACTTGTATATCTGCTCTTATTATCTGGTTGATTTGATGCAATGATGGCGCGGAGAACGAGTTCATGTTTTTCCGTGTGGAAGGAATTGGTAGGATCGGAGGTGTAATTCTCGAGCTCGTTGTTGCCCCATCCCCAATCGCCGATTTCGTGCTTGAAGTTCGTGGATACGGGGCAGGATGGAGAGAAATCGGCTTTCCAGAAGAAGGTACTGGAGGAGGTGGTATCGGATTGTGGTTTGGAGCCGAAGGGGATTTGAGGGGGATTGTTTGTATTTTGTTGAAAGGTGCTGAGCTTGTCGTCGAGTTTGCCTTCGAGCTTGCCCATGAACTTTCCTAGCGAGTCTTTGAATGGCATTGTGACAGGGGTGTATATTATGTTGACATGGGAATTTAAAGGACAACCTTAAAATAGTACAGATACATCGTGCTCATATGTAGTCAAACCTACTGTGGCATGTATCAATT
This sequence comes from Venturia pyrina ICMP 11032, assembly GCA_000738655.1. NCBI lineage: Eukaryota > Fungi > Ascomycota > Dothideomycetes > Venturiales > Venturiaceae > Venturia > Venturia pyrina. The sequence continues at coordinate 86,311 of JEMP01000094.1, read as the reverse complement.
GTGGCTATGCTACAATGCCAATGGAGTACGAGTCTGAAGATCCCAGTTTTCTTTTTCCTTGAACGACAACATCCGTTCTCCGAAACTTCAACAACCAGTCACAATTTGACATCCAGCATCAACTGAATCTTACCGGCGGTCTTCGCCTTGAATGGACATATCTAGAGCTGACTATCGTTGCGTCCTGTCTTTTCCCGCTTCCAAAGCTGCTATTGTCCTTTTTCGGCGGCCCTCCCGTCTCTTCTCCTCTAGTCTCTCAACGGCGTCCCTCGTTTTCGTCTTGAAGCTTGCATATCATAGAAGAGATGGCAAATTATGACGCTCATAGAACTAATAAGCTGTTGATTTCGAATCGTTAATCGACTACCAACGGGTTTCTATCTGATCCCTTTATCGATCGGGGCAGTTTAAACAAGATTCAAAGACATGACGCACCTACAAGCGATGCGTACGTCGACTATTCAACTAACGATATCATCGATGAGCATCTACAAGTCCGTACCCTTTTTCGGCGTAGACCTTCGGCTTTCGCACAACGCAAGAAGAAAGACAATAGCAGCCCTTCCTCGAATAAGGAGGTTATAGGTAGCATTAATGCGCGAACCAACATCAGCTAAGCTACCTCCTAGACGGATCAATGATAATTCAAGCTCGGTTTCTTTCTTTCGGCAAAGCGGAAGCTGTTACTAGCGTGGTAGAGCTCGACGCAACCTGAAGAGAAAGTTCCGGTCTCCCGTTGCGCCGTTACAAGAAAGATGCTTGTTAACATGACTGTATTACGCCGAACATTTACCGGATATATCTAGGATCTACTCGAGTATTGATTTGTTGTCTGCCTGGTATTGGTGTACCAAAATAATAATCACTACGCCTTAGGTCCATAGCCCTAGTAAGTATCCAGCACTCGAATAATAGGCAGCCATAAACTTAATATCACTCCTCACTCCTCGAACATCTATCTTGGCTCGAAAGGCACAACTCCTCTAAAAGATGTTCTTTTCTTGACCAATTATTCCTGCCTCGCTTCTTCTTCCTCTTCTTCATTTTTTCTTGAATCACCGCACTCATCAACCAAACAAAATCAAGGATATCCAAAATGGCCTTCCAAACAGAAATGTCTCCGAGGAACGATTTCTACGCCTCGTACGACACAAGACATTTGTCCAATCACGACGAAGACGCGGAGATCCAAACAACAAAACACGAAATTTTAACCATCAAAAAGTCCACCATAGCCTCTACTCAAAACGCACTCCGACTGGCCACCCAAGCCGAATCCGCCGGCGTAGAAATCCTCGAGCGCCTCGGCGGACAAAAAGAAACCCTGCTTGATGCGGAGGAGAACCTGGAAGAAGCAGATATCGAAATGGCTGTTGCAGGGGAGAAAGTGAGAAAAATTGGTAGGTTGAATAGAAGTCTTTGGGGAATTATCAGGAATCCTTTTGCCATGATTAGGCGGGCGAGGAGGATCAAGAGGATTGAGGAGAGGAGGCTAAGGCTGGAGGAGGCGAAGAGGGAGAGAAGAGAGGGGATTCAGCGACGTGTGATGGAAGAAATAACGCCTTCGACGGATGTCGTCGAAGATTCAGTGAAGGATGAATTGATTACCGTTACGACTTCACAGAAACGCGCGGAGCGGATGAGATTCCAATTCGAAGCTGACAGCGATGATGAGGAGATGGAAGATGAAATTGATCAGAACATTGCACATCTCCATGGCGCAACGCTCCGACTGAAGAATGTCGGCCTCGCTATCAATCAGGAGTTGGAGGCTCAAAGTACGGTGGTGAGGAGGATTGTGGTGCAAGTTGATAGGAATGATGATCAGGTTGCCTTGACTACACATAGACAGGATCGCTTGCGACGGAGATGATACTGGAAAGGATGAAATGAATGATTGTTTGTTGTTGTTGTTGTTGTTCTATAGAAGGACTCACACGTGACTAGACGCGGGTGGGCGAAATTTGACGGGTGGCGACGGAGTCGATGATGCCCATTCGTGCCATTCCCACTCCAGCCGCGAACGAATCCCTACCTAGACTCTGTAGACTTAGCAGACGCCCTAATCACCACTCTATCTCCAACTGTTTTCTCTCCTTCGAACCACTACACGATCAAAATTACAAAAATCAGAAGCTTCGAAATCAACAAGCAAACTCTGATCCACCTACTACCACCGACCTCCACCTCGACCCTCCCGTCTCGCCAGCCCACCTCGTCAGCCAACCCCTAACCGCCAACTTCCGAAGAGCGCATCGCGCTTCCGCCAGCAACTGAGAAGACTCTTCTGGCTGCTGCACGCAGCAGTACAAGAACAATGGCTTTCAACACCACCGCCTCGTCCTTCCCCCTCCCTCCCCTACCAGAATACCAGTTGAAGCCGCTACCGGACCTGATCTGGTGGTGTCCGGACTACGCTCTCACGCTTGCTCTTCCTATCCTCGCGTACTGGATTGTTTCTCTTTTCTTCCACCTCATCGATACCTACGACCTGTTTCCGCAGTATCGCCTTCATACACCGGCCGAGCTGGTCACCCGAAACCACGCTTCGAGAGTCGATGTCTTCAGGGATGTAGTTCTCCAGCAGATCATCCAGACCATTTTTGGCCTGGCTTTGACAGTCTTTGATCCGGAGCCCACTTTTGGAAAGGAAAGTTACGATGTTGCTGTTTGGGCGCAAAGAATACGGATAGCCGAAAGGGCAATTCCCACTATCTTGGGTGGACTGGGTCTCAATGCGGTTGGAATGGCAAAGAATCTCGCGTCTTTCTCTCCAACAATCGCTGCAGTCTTGGCTGGAGGACAGTACCCCTCTCTTCAACAGATAGTCACCATCAACGGAGAGGCCATCTCGGTCCCAGCTTTTGCAACTTGGGAAGTCGTTGCTGCAAAGGCCATATACTACTGGCTGGTTCCAGCTCTCCAATTTGGCGTTGGAACTCTCGTTGTTGATTCATGGCAATACTTCTGGCACCGTGCCATGCACATGAACAAATGGCTATATAGTACGTATAGGGCTGAACCGAACACTCTTTTGGAAGCAAGCTGACACTTTGAAAGCCACATTCCACTCCCGACACCACCGTCTATATGTCCCATACGCATACGGCGCCCTTTACAATCACCCAGTGGAGGGTTTCCTCCTTGACACCTTAGGCACAGGTCTCGCATACTTGGTGGTGGGCATGTCAGTCCGCCAGAGTATGTGGTTCTTCACTTGCAGTACTATCAAGACGGTCGACGATCACTGTGGCTACAGACTACCCTGGGATCCTCTACAGCACATTACTAGCAACAATGCTGAGTACCATGATATTCACCATCAGAGTTGGGGCATCAAGACCAACTTCAGCCAACCTTTCTTCACGTTCTGGGACCGGTTCTTGGGGACAATGTGGACAGGTGGAGATGTCAGCGCGCGATATGCCAGATCGAAAACCGCAGCTGAGGCAAAGTACAACAGATCACACCCCGTGTCAGGCTCAATGGCTGTTGAACCGGAAACGCCATCTGAGTCAATCGCCCCATATGAAGAGCCGGATCACTTGCAAGCCAACGAGCTTGCATCAATTCCCCCTCGGACACCCCAAGGAAAAGCCAGAGCTCAAGCTGTGGCAGGACGACAACAGGTTCTTGATGACAAAGAAGGTGGCGGCGCACAAGTCCTCGCTGAAGAAGCAGACGAGGAGCGGAGAGCTCAGTCTGCACTCAGAAGAAGCACGAGGAAGAAGAACAGCATCAGTAGCGAGGCTACCATGAAAGGTCTCAAAGATCGAGTGTCTGGAAGTTTACCGACTGGAGTTCCGAGAGTGGACTCGAGAAGGTAAAGTCCCAAGACTCGTCACTGAAAAGTCATTATTCTTTTATACCCGATTGCTTCTCTTCTTTTGATCTAATTTGATGTTGATGTCGTTCTGAGCAGCACCGAATCTTTTTTGGATGATTTGGCTATTTGGCGATCGATCAAGTAGTCTTCTGATCCTCGTATGTACTTTAGGGGCACGTGTTAATATTATTGGAAGGACATGAAATGGATACAGGATGGGATGGATTTGACCAATGAAAGGAGAAGGAGAAGGGCGACTAATGTCTTGAATACCTGGCGGGCTACAGGTGAATTGGCTCAACACTCGCTGCTTCGGACCTGTTTCTTTTTCCTAGGAAATTATATAGCATGGATAATTTGTAAAACAGAATTGATCAGCTCCTTCATCAATTTTTGGTAGAGACATTCGCTCGTTATGATAAACACACTTTCTTAAAGTGTCCCATGTAATTAATTCCCTATTCCACCCTGCCCTGCCCTGCCATGCGATGGGATGGATTATCGGCTGAAAACGAGGGAAGGGGTTGGTAGATGTGGAAAGAACATTCTTACAGGTCGATTGTTTGAGTTGGGACGACGGTATCGTAGTATGTAACTTAACGATGGGATATCTTTTATCGGTGGATCGGGATTGCTTACGATTCGTTGGCGCGGTTTCAATAAGTTGCGTTTTCGACGGCTGATTTCGGCTTGGTAGATGTAGTGTTAAAGACTGGCTCTGAGGAAGGCGAGTATACGTTGTAGTAAGGGAGTAGGGAGGGAGGTTTAGTTAGTGGGAGGGATTGATGCTGCAATTCATGTGGTAGTGGGAGAATCCGCTTTTCTGTTTGGTTTGTGGGTTTTTGTGGATGGTGAGGATGGATGTATTGTTTTATGAGGAGGTCACCACTTTCTTGTTGAGATGTTGCGATGAAACGATGACATGTACTGGAATGGGAAGAGAGGGGTCTGGATTTGAAGTGATGAATTTGGCCATCGCCTTCGTCCATCGTATATCATGGCATGATGTCGCAACATGTTGCACAAACAAGGCAGCGACGGAGTAATCCTATCCGAAAGTCAGTACCATCAATCCCGAAACTCGAGCATCGAATCTCGAACCCTGACGCTCCTAATTCGCTGTCCACCGTCATGATCGCCAGACACGGAGTACTTCTCCCTCTTGACTCTCACTCAACAGAGTCATGATGGTGATTCCCAAGTATCGCATCATCGAGTCATGGCGTAAAACGGGACAAGGCTGAGTCGCAGCCGAGCCCGCCAGGGGACCAGCGTGCAGGGGCCCAGGTACGGAGGCAGCGGAAAAGCTGAAACTCCGTTATCTTTCGTCCACTTTGGATTATGATTGATCCCAGAAGAATGCTCGCGATCTTGTTTCGCGTGTTGAGCTCCGAAAGGGTGCTGCAAATCGGATTGCGGCGCTGGTCATTTGGGCTCAACTCCCATCTTTGAAATTAGCGTGAGCGATAAGCGTAGACGTTACCACTCTACCATAGTATGAGTATGTGGGTATCATGAATCCTTTGCTAGCATGAAGCAAAACATTTCCTCACCGCCAGATTTGTGGCCAGGCGCCTGTAACCACAACAGCCAGGAAGGCGGTTGTGTTGCGGGTACTATGTGTCGAAAGCGTGCTCTGTGAGCTACAGCATACCCGGAACGAGCTGTCGTGTATGTAACTGAATGGGGAGTGGGGATCCCAGCGCTTTGGAGGGCGATATGCAGCCAGTTCAAAGATCCCGTAGGAGGATGTACACAGTATAGCCTCGATATAGCCTCGTCTATTCGCGAAAAGAGTGGCTCTCAGTGGGTGCAAGCATCGCATTTTGGGTCGGATGTGGAGATAGGTATCTACTAGTATAGTTCACTGAGGCATTTCGAAGGACAATACACAGTACGTAAAGGTTTACCGGATGTGAAATATTTCATCACTTAGATACACAGTGGCACCCTCAATCCCTCATCCGTCGTAACAGGCCTACTGATGTTGGGTATTGGTTGAGACTGGTTCCGACGGACCATGTTGGGAGTGACTTTAGACTTGTGGGAAATAATGTTTGTTTTTGTGGTGTTCGTAAGGAAATCCTGGTACCCCCTACCTTACCTACACCGTCACACCAGGGGTCTGGAGCGGTGAAGACGTCGACGTCCTTCTTCCCATGTTGATTTTGAATGAGTAAAGTCCGCAGCAAGAATCGCCACCTGGCAAAAAAACAATGTCTCATAGACAGCTGGGGAAGGGAGATCAAGCTCGAGCATGAGCTCCATCAGTGAACCATCCATCGCGAATAAGCAACGAAGGGGACAGTACCACAGTAGTCACAGTGCAGTGCACAGAGAAGTACTGGGAACTGGGACTGGGGTCCAGGGAATCTTCTCCACCATAACAAACGGACGTTGAATTTGGCCGGGAATACTACGAGTAGTATCTCACGACGTGCTTGGGTGCAGATAGTGACAATGATGATTGAAGAAGATAACGATGGACGTTGTCGAAATATTCATCTGGCGTGACGAATCTTGTTGCAGCTGGAAGCTTTGTGAATCAGCTCTTTGGTGAGCAGCCACTTTCATGCGGTGGAAGAGTGCCGAGTTACACAGGCAGAGCTTCTCTTTGTCGTTGGGATCCTCCATCAGCGTACTCCCGAGTGCAGGCGAAAACGCATCCACGAGCTTACTATGTATGGACGGATCGCGGGTGGGTGAAAAATCCGCCTCGTCGGACGCGTTGCCCTCATGCATATCATCACAAAACGTTTGCCATGTTAATTAGTGCATCTGGGAACGATCTGCAGATGGTCGTGAGGACGAAGATGAATCAACACAGCACGTAATAGTACATAGTACAGTAGCCTCGAAGAAACAAGAAGCATCGAGTCTACCACAGTAGACATGTGACTGCGGCAGAGACGTGCATGACTCGAGATGGAGTCAAACTTCGTGCTGGATTCTCGAACAAAGCACTCTCTGTCGTGGAAAGACGCGTCCGAGGTGAGGCTTGAATTAGTGAGTGATTTGGTGTAGAAACCGGGGGTTAGCGCGCTTCTCGTGCAGGGACCTTGGCACATTCAACCTTGGGAGCTTGGATTTGTTTTCAAACAATCTACCACAGTACGGAGTAGAGCGACTCACCTAGCCTCAATCTTTCGACTACCAGTACCTGGGTACCATCACGGCAAGGGTGATGGGCCTGAGTGGCCTGCTATCACCATGGCATCAAGGTTGTCACTAAAGACAAGGAACGCAATTAGCCTACCATTAGAGTCAGGTTGAGGGTAGAAGTAAGTGGGAGGCTTCCATCATGGAAACAATTTTAAGAATTTGCAGCTAATCTCGGCAATCTGATCCCATCCCCTGGTGGCGCTGCATTTCTGGAGTTGTGCGGAGTAACAGTATCAGAATACGTAGTGTGAAATGCCTCTTGACATGGCCACCCTTTCGCTGACTCTCCGTGAGTGACTACTCTCTTGGGAGACATCCTCCAACAAGCTTCTTTGGCTCAACCATTGTCGGCGTCCGGAGAAAATAGTTGCCACCACATTTGCGAGAGGTCGGAGGAGAAACGCGGGATAGGTCTTTGCAGGTGAGTTCTGAACAGCCAATCGCCTGGTCGAAATGCAGACGCCCACCCAAGGTTTAGTGTGAGGCTGCAGCATCGCATCAGCAGGAAGTTCCAAGTGCCTCCTCGCCTAGCAGCAGCCCTGCATCAGGTCGATGCGATGTGTGCTAGCAGAGAGATCGGCTTCAGGGAGCGAGGGGCCCTCGAGTATACACACTCGATTGAGCATTTGGTCGAATCATGTATGCAGCATCTCCCCGCTGCTTGTCTTCAAACATGTTGGAGACTGTCTAGGACTGCATCCGTCTGGTAGTCGAAATATGAATATCACGTATTTAAATCACCTCGTTGTGGAGCGGAATATGGAGGAGTCGGATTCAGTCTCTGACCAGGTGCAAAGTCTTGCATGTGCAGAGGGACAGTCCACTGCGGAGAGACGACACTTATGTGGTGAATACAAAAAAGCGCAAATAACGCGTCTTTCGGAGTATTGGGATCTTGGTGAAGAACCCGTGCATGCGGCAGCCAATTAGGATTGTTTCGAGCAAAAATATCAGAAACACGGGAGCTGCAATTGCTAGGATCACCATCGAAGAGGGGAGGAGGAGGGGGATGTACTGTGTACTATGTATGCGAGAAGACTGGGCCAATGTCCACGGCTGATGGAGCACATGGGCGGTGCTGTGAGCAGATTGCCCACACTGCCACAGGGTGAGAGGCAACCGGGAGCTTCCAAAGGCCGAAATGACGCCAGCAGAACAGAAGAATGTCTTGAGAGGACGGGCTCAGTGACGGAGCAATACACTCACTAAGCTGTGGAATAACCGTACGTAGACTGAGAAAGAGAAGAGAACAGCAGCGCTGGGGTGGAAGAAACAAGTGTTCGCCTTCGAGGTCAAGCTGCTCGATAATACAATATACTGGCACTATCAATTCAGCCATCAGGCGTACCTCCTAGCGCTTTGGCGTCGCTGCATTAGGCATAGAGGACATCATCCCCATTTCGTGCGCTGAGATCGTTTGTTCCAACGCTCTCAAACAACACTTTTCTCACCTTCGCCCTCTGCCCAGTGGCTTTTGTCCTCTTCTTTTATTCGTTTTGCACATTTGCTTGCACACAGCTCGTTTTGGCTTCACAGTCCCCCGGAGAGCAAGTATCTTCGTTTGCCAGGAGAGAGCCAGGTCTCCTCTAGTAGCCATCAGCTCCAAACCCCATCCAATCCCATCATCTAGCGACTGAGGCCCCGAGACTCTCTGCCATCTTCGTTCGAGCCTCAATGCACCTCTAAGATTTTATACTCACGTCCGCCGTCTGGCTGGACTCTCTCAAGTCCTTCAGCGTTTTCGTCCGCCAACACCGGCCATCCTCCCTCGGTCTCCCCTGGACGTCCATCATCCTCTCAATATCTTGGGCCAGCATATATCCCCATTATACGCATTCGTAGGAGAGCTCGAGAGATTCCACTATCCGTTTCTTGACGCTGTCGATCAATTCCGGCTAAAGGGGTACGTCTCGCCGAATACCTCACTTTACATCGAACATCCTGTAGCCCTCTTGAGCCAGGATTCCATTCTCAACATCGAGATTGCCAATTCATTGTCCGAAGTTCGGTTGAACTTTTGCTAACGACATTCCGCTTCAGACAATCGCACTCGTCCCGCACTTCGAACGGCCCAACCGCTGCGAAGCAATTGATCCACATCAATTCACTTACAACGACCTAATGGCAGAGGTACTCGTTGCAACCCAGACGATTAACAACATCATGTTGCACTCACCTCCCGAACCGTATCACACCTCCCCCTCGGGTCAGTCCCATCACAGCTCGTCGCGAACTGCCCCACTGCCTCGAGGCTATAGCAACCACAACGCAGGAGGGAGAAGTTACAGTGGCACATCCTCCACGCCTATCAAACAATATGCATTCGAAAAGACACCAGAGCTCCGGCAGGAAACACGCTCCGCCTCAAATCCTGCCCGACAGTCTGTTGTGGAAATGCCTGTTGTCAATCGGCCATACGCTTCCTCATCCTCCGCTTCTAATGCCTCATCCACGAATTCAACCTCCAACGCATCATCTACAGGTGCAGCAAATTATACTATATCCAAGGATGACTCTTTGCTCGGGCAACGTAACTCTTTGATTGGGGGAGGCTTTATGCAGTCGTCTTCGACTCCGGATTTATCGCTTGTCTCTTTAGACAGTGCCCCTAAACCTTCTCCCGATCGCTACCGCCGAGCCCAGCGTCGTATGGATAGTAATTCAAGCGGGCAGACCTCACAACCTCTCGGTAATCAAACACATACGTCTCCCATAGTTGCCACGGAGCCGTCTCCCAAGCAGAAGGCTGCTCCGTTCAAAGTTGCGGCAATGCCACTGCATGGTCGCACAGTCAGCTCAGATGATGCACAGACTGTACAGAGTTCTAGGTATCGACGTCGAAGTGCGGGCTCGATGGAAGCTGCCGCTGCAGAACCACAGCCCTCTCCCGTTGTGGCAGCCCCTGCACCAACGTGGTCCCAAGTGGCAGCACGTGGCCATTCCGGGCCAACCAATGTCGATGCTTCCTGTGGGAACTTGATGTTGCGGCCAATCGCACACCATCAACGACAGGAGAGCAAAGAGAGCAGATCTTCGGGAGGTTCAGCGAGTGCCAAGAAGCCAGTTCCGGTAAGTCTCACACCTCGCTTTATAGTGTTTACCCCTTCCTCATCGTCAACAACACAACGCGAGAGCTGCAATATGGCTCTTCGTTGGAATCCGTGTCGTTGATCTGCGCTTAATTGTGACTATCATAATGCACATGGAGACTGACGAACGGCAGGTACGACATGATTCTTCTCCAAACAAGCCAGGCACCAATGCACAACAACGACCCAAAACGGCACCTACGCCATCACCTCGCTCATCCTCAAGAAACTCGGCCGATGCCTCGAAACGTCTGGCCTCGCCGTCACCACTGTCGCAGCCCATGAGTGCAGGATCAGAGAAGACGCAGCAGAAGCGAGAAAATGTTCGACCAGCCACATCTACCGGATCGTCACAGGCCGCCAATATGTCCACTCCTGCAATGCAGCAGCTGCATGCACTCAGTGAACGTGATCCAAATAAAGGCATGAAATCACGTCTGCGGCGCGCGTTCTCGTTTGGCAGTGCACAAGAGCTGAGGAAAGCTTCTGCTGAAAATGCCGGAAGAGCCAAACTTCAAAAAGACTGCCATGAGATCACTGCGGTTGAAGATGAGAACTCGGAGCTCCAAGGCGAAGACGCTGCTATCGCTGCGAAACAAGAGGCTGGCGGTCTCGGAGAAGGCATTTACTCTGGGCAGGGCAACCTATTTGGATCGACGGATAATTTGTCCATTTCGTCCACCGCGTCCTCCGCCTCGATCATGCTTCGAAAGATGGGTAGAGGTGCGAAGAAGTCGGCACGGTCAATTAAGGGTTTATTCAGGCCGAAGTCCATCATTGGTGACCCAGCTGCGGATAGCGCTGTCTCCCAGCCTACTGCTGCTTCAGCAGAAGTCTCCCTCGTCACCGTGGAGGCCGAGAGAGAGAAGGTCAATGTCAATGCCAACCCGCATGACCAACCTGGGGGAGGTACCGGGTTCCCACATCTAGAGCGTAACTCCATCGATGCTGTTAGCTCAGCGGCATCCGATCGACCAGTCAGTTCACTACATGGCCAAAACGATTCTGTCTCTTCTAGGAAGAGCATTGTTAGCAGCGACAGAGAGCGACAGGAGGTTTTGGCTGCAGTTAAAAAGGGCATTTTGAAACGTACGCTTTCCACTACGCAACTTCTCACAGAGCACACAAGACTTACTAATGTATCACAGGCTCAAACACTGCTTCGCCTGTTGGTGGTCGACAGGAAGACACTCCTGTCGACGTGCCAGGTACACCGGAGGCCGATAAGATTGAACGTGACTACTTTATTGCGACCACTCGCCTTGCCAATGCGAGCACGCGCAGTCTCCCGGATCGACCAGGCCATGCATCCATCCGCAATATATCATGGAACCCAAAGGTCTCGTTCCACGACGTCCATTCCCCAAATGAGTACGACCGACGAGGCGATATTGCAACTTGCAACCGTTTGACTCCAGTCTTGGCTCAACAAATCAAGGAGGAGTTAAACTCATTCAAGATGGTATGTTTCACCACACGGAAATACTACACCGGTACAGATTATGCTAACCTACCACTATAGGAGATGGAGGTTCACGAGGAATCCAAACCTCACACGCACTTCTTTTAATGACATCACACTTACCGACCACATTCTGACGACGATGACCACACCATTCGCATTCCTCTTCATCCGATGCACACGTATGCATATCGCGTATACGCGTACTGCTAAAATCCTTGATTACGAGCGGCATACTGGGAGCCACTATACACTCACCATGTTTTATTATTGCTTTTTGTTCCTGTTTGATTGATCGTCTGAACCGAGAATTGGGTTATCATGGGCAAGCAAGCAAGGATATAATTTTTTGACGGAGCCTGATTTGTTTCCTTGCGTACTTATTTACCTTTGCGAATGGACGCAAGCTTTCCTTTACTACAAACTTCATTCTCTGGGAGTTCTTGGGCTGGGATTTTATAGGGTCAGGTGTTTTCTTCCGGGTACTTTTCATTTTGCGAAAGGGATCAAAATTACACGTTCCCTTGTCTCCTTTTTGGTCTCCTTGATTGGGGGTGGCGAGATGCTTGGGGACGATTGTGTGTGCTGTGGGCAATGGGGACATTGCAGGGGAGAACTGCTTTCAGTCTCACCATTCGCACTCTTCGTTATGAGAACGATTTCGTGGGTTGCTTGTGGGAGGGTTCACTATGCTTCTGAGGGATCCGAATACTCATAAGTCAAATTTATAAAGAATGCAAGGAGGCTTAATGTCTTTCGCATATGCACACCGATTGTTTGGTCAATGGGGTCTATGGTTTCAATTTTCTCTCTCCTTTTGCTTTTCCGCATTTCACACTGTTTGTTGCTCGGCTCCGCTATTCGTTTTCTACTGCGTCTTGCATCATCTAGCACTCCTTGCAACAATGCAATCGCTTTCAGAAGAGTGGTATTTGCAACGACAAACGGACTGAAACTTTGACATACACCAACAAGATCGTAGTGAAATGGTCGGATGGAGCGTTGTCACTTCTAGATTGGCGAGCGTCTCTCTGTGTTTATGTTTCAATTCACTGTATTATTCCAATATTCGGCTAGGTCTAATGCCATACGCTGCAAGTGGCCTTTTGTGGGTTTGCAGGGGTGATGGTATTGGACTGATTTTCTTGTCAGGGTGAGTGAGTTGGAAGAAGGAGTCTTGTTCTTCTTTGAATTTTGTCATGTGTTGTTGGTGAAGGATCCTTATAGTTGGAGATCGATAGCGATTAAGTTTGTTCAATTTTTGGAGTTCCGCTGATAACTTCATAGATATCGAGGCCTGTCGAATTAATAAAGCCACCGTGGGAGTTTAGAATGGGTCCGGAGTAGTTAAAAAAAAGTTCTGAAGCTGTTCCATTCAACATAAGTTGCAGAATTTTGGAGAATAGTAGTCCCCTTTTGGATTTCGGGGGGGGGGG
>JEMP01000094.1:0-73295 GCA_000738655.1 Venturia pyrina ICMP 11032 | reverse complement strand
GGGGGGGGGGGGATTGTGTTCGAAGTTTCGGCAGAAATTTTGGGGGCTGAAGTCTGGTTGACTTGTCGAAAAGATTAATGGACAAAGTTTTTGGACTCCGCTTTTTGATTAGCTTTCCCACATTCCGGACGAAGTGTTCTCAAGCTCAAGACTTTCACTGGAATTAGCACTTGACACTGGGAATGAAATCGTAAATCTCATATTCGCATTGATGGTAGGTATATCCGTAAGGTTCATGAAAGAAGATTGAAACAATCCCATGCCAACGCAAATCAATGCAGCATCAGCAATCAACCAGCATTCCGCACCCAAGCTCTCTATAAAACTTTTGAGATCCCTCCAGAGTTTATCGACAGCAGATTTAAACCTTCATCTCGGTGAGACCGTGCTTCCAGACAGTAACGTAAGGAGTGACACCGTCTTCACGGTAGTTAAGGAGAATGACCATTCCATCGGGGTCCATCTTCTCGCCAATGAGGAATTCGTAGTCCTTGAAGTTGCCGATGATCTTCTTTGCGTATGCACCAGCCTTGGTCTCGAAGTCCTTAATGGCGGCCTCGTCGGCGCCCTTGGCCTTCATGGCCTCCTTGACTTTCTTCATGTAGCCTGGTGGATAGTGTCAGTATGGTTTCGTCCGTTGTTTATTTGTGTCCGGGTGAGAGTCCGCACCTTTGAGATATGAAAGATAACCCTTCTTGTCGAACTGTGTCTCGTTCAATCGGAAGGAGTGGACGACATCGATGACGGTTTGCGCGGCGTCGTCGACGTCTTCGCCAGCTTCTTCAGCAGAGGCGTTGGCGCCAATGTCGATGTTGTCGGCGCCAATAGTGATTTTAGAGCAGTCGGCCTCGTAGACGACACCGTCAATTTCTTTGAGGTCGTAGGAGTCGGAGATGATCTCGTCGTCGGTGAGGATGTCCTGTGGAGGGGTTAGAAAGGCGGGGTATGGATTTCGGGGGGTGTATTTTCTAATGAGAAAGTACACACTTTGAAGATGATCATTTTGGCGGTCTTTAGAGGGAGTAGTGGTGAGTGAGTGGGAGTTGGGCGGTGGTGAAGGTGGTTGTCGGGGTTTCGTGGACAGAAAATGAGAAAGAAAGATTTAAAGGCCTCGATCATTTAGGTTGCGGGGCTCCTCAGGTTGGTTGATTGAGCGCCACAAGTGGCTGACAGCACTTGAAGGGCCTTCAAGTTCTCGTTGGCCAAGAAAAAAAGTTTCCGATGCGAAGACATTCCATTATAACACCAGATATCTCAATCATGGCCCCAATGCTGGACGACGACTTTATTCTGACCATTTCAGACAACGAAGAAATTGTTGAGGTACCAGAGGACGACCTCGACCAACCCGCGCCTGCACAAGATACACGGAAACGAAAACGCGATGCTGTAGAAGCTGCAATAGAGAGCAAGAAAAAGTCAAAGAAGAGCCAAGGAACCGGAGTCAACTCGATCAAGGTCCAGGAAGTAGAGATACCTCAGCCGGAAGAGCCCAATTGGGCTGACGGTGGGGAAGATGATGGTGCTATGGACTCAGATTTCGAATTTCAGGTTGGAGAGTCGACTGGTGTGATAGAAGACTTCGATGGCTGGGAGAAATCGGTTGGCGAGAAGAAACAAACCGGAAACATCAAGGGCGTGGACATTGACGAGATTATCTCGCGGAGACTCGCTAGCAAGAGCAAGACCAACGGTCACACAAAACCAGATGAGGCCGCCGAGTCAGGGTCGGACGAAGAGATAAAAGAGCCTGAAGTAGAGAGCGAGGACGACGAAGAAGATATACTTGCGACAGATGGATTCGGCATGGGAGAACTGAGCGATGAGGATGACAGAGAGGAAGATGAGGAGGAGGAAGGGGACAATGAAGACGATTCTGATGCTGAAGGCGGGGAGGGGGACGATTCTGACGCAGATTCAGATGAAGACTCTGTTGCGACTGCTGTTGAACATCCAGACGATCTCGGTTCTGCTTCTGAGCAGGAGGAAGAAGAGGAAGATCCTGTCGAGGCAGAGCGACGCGCCGCATTCTTTGCACCAGAAACAAATCTTGACGTCCATAAGCCAAAGGACACCAAAGAGAATGGCTCCTTCCAAACTTTCGGCCTATCGAGACCGATACTCAAAGGTCTCACAACCGTCGGTTTCTCAGACCCAACACCAATTCAGGCCAAAACGATACCTGTCGCGCTGCTGGGAAAAGATGTGGTGGGTGGTGCTGTCACAGGTTCTGGTAAAACTGCTGCCTTTCTCATTCCCATACTTGAACGTCTCCTCTACCGACCCAAGAAAGTGCCGACCTCTCGTGTTGCCATCCTCATGCCAACTCGTGAATTGGCCGTTCAATGTTTCAATGTTGGCAAAAAGCTAGCTTCCTTCACCGACATCACATTCGCACAAATTGTTGGTGGTTTCTCCCTGCGCGAGCAGGAAAATGTTCTCAGGCAGCGACCGGATGTGATCATTGCTACACCTGGTCGTTTCATCGATCACATGCGCAATTCTGCTTCCTTCACCGTGGACACACTGGAAATTCTTGTTCTCGATGAAGCCGATCGAATGCTCGAAGACGGGTTTGCCGATGAACTTAACGAGATTCTGACCACAATTCCCAAATCAAGGCAAACTATGTTGTTCTCGGCTACGATGACGGACACTGTTGACAAGCTCATTCGCGTTGGTCTCAACAGACCTGTGCGGCTGATGGTTGATGCGAAGAAACAGACGGTGACGGGACTGATACAAGAGTTCGTGCGACTAAGAGCAGGCAGAGAGAAGATGCGATTAGCATGTCTTCTCTACCTATGTAAGAACATCTACACAGAACGCGCGATCATTTTTTTCAGGCAGAAGAAAGACGCCCATCGAATCCGGGTCATATTTGCGCTTTGCGGTCTCAAAGCATCCGAGCTCCACGGCAGCATGAGCCAAGAACAGGTAAACCAATCATCATAACATTATTCCAGCACCAAAACTAACATCGTCGTAGCGTATCTCATCTGTCGAAAGCTTCAGAGATGGCCGCGTCAACTTCCTTCTCGCCACCGATCTTGCCTCCCGTGGTCTCGATATCAAAAATGTCAACACCGTCATCAACTACGAAGCACCCCAATCCCACGAAATCTATCTCCATCGTGTCGGTCGTACTGCTCGTGCCGGTCGTACAGGTCGGTCTTGCACCATCGCGGCTGAACAAGATCGTAAAGTCGTAAAGGAAGCAGTCAAGTCTGCAAGAGCGCAAGGCGCCAAAGTTGTCAGCCGAGTCCTGCCGGTGCCGGAAATTGATGAGTGGGCTGAGAAGCTTGAGTCGATGACCGACGATATCAAGGAAGTTCTTGACGAGGAACGTGATGAGAAACTCATGACGACTGCCGAACGCGATATGAAACGTGGTGAGAACTTGATTGTGCACGAAAATGAGATTATGTCTCGTCCTAAGCGTACCTGGTTTGAATCTGAGAAGGAAAAAGTGGAAGCGAGTAAGAAAGGTCTTGATCAGCTCAATAAAAAACTCCAGGGCAAAGACATACCCAAGGGTAAGTTGAGTAACAAGGTCAAGAAGAAGTTGGACACTAGGGATGAGAGAACAGAGGGTAGGATGTGGAAGAAAGGGAAGAATGATACTGCCAAGGCGGGGCAGAATCTCAAGGATACGAAGAAACCAAAGAGTAAGCCTGTTGTCGGTAAGGTCAGAGTTGAGAAGAGTGACTCGAGACCGAGAGGTGGTAGTAGCCGAGGTGGTGGACGTGGTGGTGGTAGAGGGCGGGGAGGTGGAAGAGGCGGAGGAAGGGGAAGAGGTAAAGGCTAGATATCTCATAGAGAGGCTGTTCCTCATGCAATTCTGGGTATCATTGCTCGTTCATCGCGGCTCCCAAATAAGACAATTGTCGAAGGAAAGTCACCCTCGTCAACCGTTCATCGCCAAAACTCACGACATCCCTCAACTCACTCCAATCTCTTCTCCAGATTCTCCCTCGAAATCTCCATTCTCTTCGCCAATCTCTCCTTCCCATTCCCAAGCTGCATATCCACTTCACCACTGCTCCAATTCCACAACGGCGCCAAGGGAAACGAGTGCGCGAAATTCAACCTCATATTCCTCGTTGTACAGGACGAAATTTGCAAGAACCGCGTTCTTATCTTCCAGGATCCCGATCGAACATTATACATCGATGTCGACACTTCGCGGGAATGCGGCAGTGGCTGCATGGCATATCATGTCATCGGCGACCCCGATCCAGGATTCGAGGAGGTGCAGATACAAGTCCAGGAAGATGAGCAAGATCCTCGTGTCCCACAACATTCTGGTAGCTCAAGACGGTTACGATCCGTCGTCCTCCGGGTTATGAGCCCCCTCCTCAACACGGATTCCAACGATTCCGGCGTTAACTCTAGGTGCTCTTCGTCACGCCAGGTGTCTACGAGGAGCCATTCTCCTTCCCATAATGTCTCCACTCCCCAAGATTGTACCTTGAGGGATTTTTTTTGGAGAGGTGGGGAGTAGCATTTGGAGGGGGATGAGGAAGGGATCGATGCGGAGATAGGAGGGTTCTGAGAGGGGTGAGGAGGTCGGGGAGGTGTGGTTTTTGAGATAGAGGAGATGAGGGGAAGAGGAGAGGTCTGGGTTTGGGTGGATAGGGTGGTGTTCCCAGTTCTCGTCCCAGTCTTTTGTTGATTGCTATAAAGAGGAAAGTTGGTTTATCGTTCTCTAGGATGTAGATTTGGGTAATGGTGATTGAGATGATCTGAATGAGGGATGGGGGAGATTTACTGTGCAATGATCATCAATATCTCAATGTTGCTTTAGGTATTCATAGACTGGGAGACATTGTTTAAAAAGACCAGTGTTTCTCTGATATCCTTTCTCTGATATACACTTTCCCTGATATGCTTTCTCAGACATACTTTCTCTGATATACTTTCTCTGATATACTTTCCCTGATATACTTTCTCTGATATACTTTCTCTGATATACACTGAGTGGATGCATGATCCAGTCCTTCGGAGTGCTGAATAGCCTCGAGCTTCTCTACATGTTAGCATAGAAATCGCATACAATGGTATCTTGGCCATCATAAATGCCATGAGCAACCATTGTTAAGATCTTGATGACAGGCTGAAAAGAGTCGGCTCTGACTGCAGTGTTTCAGCTGCTCAGTGCTTCTGATATTTGTGCTTTGGTGATGTTACGAGAAAGGGGCTGAGGGGGAGGTCGTGGGGTGTCGGTGGTGTCCTTGTCCTTTGTCCATGTCCTCTTTCCTTTCAGAAGCTCCGAGATGTGGCCGTTTTGATCCACTCCAGTTTTGACCACATCAGAACTACATACACAGTAGTATGCTCAGCGTCATAAATCCAATATCAGCCTCGCCAACTTCCTCAATTCGAAACTATCTTGTTATACATTCTCCTGCTGCTATTATGTAGCCTTTGAACAATCCGAGATGGATATCTGTCTGCCTCTCTGTCTGCGCAATCGTCTGGTGCAGACCTGCAGTCCACCGAATTCTTCAAGGCATCCCCTTCGGTCTGGGAAATCTCCTTAGGGTGTCTTGGGCTTCGAATGAGGACTCGCATGGATCTCGGAGAGACAGAGTGTCTTCTCCTGCCCAAAGCGTGTATCCCTCGCCTTGCAGGGCGACGAGAGTTGAGCATCAACGCAAGCATTACCGTGTAACTGTCCGCGAACCACAGCATGGCATCCTACTCGGTCAGCAAACGCTCCACGATGTCTATCACTCAGTATTCTCTTCAGGAAGTGTTACAATTACCGTGTAGGAGAATTTGGGACATGTAAGAGCGACTTCTAGGCCCTTGGACAGGGGCTTTTCCATGCGAAAAAAGCTCTCCCTGATGGCGATGATGCCTATGCTCAAGTTGACCCTCAGATTAGACATCACCATGCACTCGAATACCCCCCTTCGCAGCCACTCAAGCGCCTACAAATCATTCAAAGACCGCCTACATGGTTTAAAATTGGACTCGAAGAATTGGAAACGAGCTATCAACACCAGGAAGAGAGATGCGGGCATGCGAGCGATGTCTACGCTCAGTATACCTCGCAGGCAAGTAGCGCCCAGCCCCCAGATTATGCGGCAACTCCATTCAGCTTCTGGGCGCACCAACCGACTCACCTGCCACATCACCTACCTCCTCGCGATCATTAATGGCCTCCGAAAGCCTATATACAATACCTCATATTGGGCTTACAACCGGACTTCAAGAGCTGGAAACAAGACAAAATCCCCAGGGAAAGATTGCTGGCATGCGAGCGGCGTCCAGGACGCGCGAAATGATCCCCCGTTCGACTTCTGGTGGCAGAACGAAGCGGCGCTCTAGCTGCATGACATCTGACACCAGCGCATCGTTACGAACCTCCCTGCCTTTCCAATTCCTGCTATCACGCTCTGCGATATCATCGGTTTTCAGGTGCTCGCGCTTTCACCACGCCCGTTATAATGAAGGAGAAGGAGGAAAAGTTGGCTCTGAAGCTTCTGAAACCAGGATGGCGGCAAAGTTCAGCAGCGTGGCAGCGTGGAACCACCACAATCGATACTTGTCCCGCGTCGCACATAGCCTATGTTGCCCAGCGCGCGAATTCCACAGGGAGTCGGCCACCAACCAAGGGGGAAAGCGGAATAGGCATATTCTTAATCCCTTCCCCATCATGGAGGCTTGTTGCGCCCCCAAGATCGAGGGAGTCACCTCCGGAATACCTGGACGATGGCATTCCGGATCTCCCAGGCAACTGATGCGCCCGGAACCGAGGACGATTCCACTGCGAACGCACAACTGAGCGAATCTCCGATGGTGTAAGGCTCAGTACATCGATAACCCCACAAGACAAGTAGGATGTGCGTGCAACAATGCATGTGAAGCTGAGCGATGCCGGGGACAAGAAACAGACCTTTGCGAAGCTGAGAACTGAAAACGTCCAGATATGAGAAAACAGCCTCAAGGAAAGAATGGACAAGACTTGCAACAGCATACAGCCGAGGAGCAAATCATGGTCACTCTGCAAGCACCAGAGCATAGACAACAGTCATGCCAGTACGACCGCAATTCCGACGCTGCTAGATCGCACTCTATATTTCTCGTGATATTTCTCATGCGAAGGAATAAGCTTGTGTTGGCCTCTAAGCTCACCTCAACGAGTTCGATGGACAACTACCACAATGCACGAGAGCCCTCGGGATCAGGCTTGAAGACGAAGGATAAGAGTGTCGACTAGCACCTGGCAAAAAATCATGCAAAGCTTGACGCCAAAGATGTCAGGACAAGAGAAGAACTCAGTCGAACAGGCTGCTCAATGGGAGAACCACACTGAAACCCGTCGGCAGTATGCCAAGGTCGCCGGCATGTTTTTACACGACACTTCGGATATGCTTATGCACTCTTAAAAGGCGCAGTCTCGCAACCTTCGTGCGAGGTGAGTGCTTTATGAAGCAATGAAATGAGCAACTAGTAAACTTGAGTCAGTCTCATGAATTATGAAATCTGAACTGAACTATGACTGATTTGGGTACATGGACGATATCTACCTGACTTCTCTGATCGTTGAGATCCAATGAGAAAGATCAGATAGGTGTCATCCACATATCCAGATCAATCAGTGGTCTGGACAATGATGCCAGTGATCTGGTACGGGTCGGCGTTGGATGCCGGGCGACGATCCTTCGAGTAACCTTTGCTCTCCTCGGCGCAAGTGCGGTTGGTACGGAGCCTGGTACAAAGAGAAGATTCGGACGGTGACTTTCTTAACGTAAAGCTCTCGGAGCACGCACAAATCTCACCGGGCCCTTCGATGACCCAGTCATTTGGGAAGTAAATCTAGGAGCAGAGGTCGCGGAATTGACTGTCTCAGTACTCCAAGCCAAGCGTCTGTTTCTGCAGAGGAAACAGACGAAAGACTACGTGTAACAAGGTGCCTCTTGGACATTGTCACGAAGCGTTCTTCTCGACCTTGTTGAGGTGGTTCCCCATAGGTTAGAAACCCTTGCAAGTTGAGTGGCTCTCCTTGAGGTCCAAAGATTTCTCGAGATCTGGTATGTTCAAATCCATAATATCCCATCTCTTTTCTTAAACTTGGAACATCTTGCCCTCCTCGTTTTTCATATAAGAGCTTGGCCAGTCTGTGGAGACTCTAATTTTCTGTCTATTTCATGTTTCGATTTCGCGATCAAGAGGAGGTTATGAAGAGCAAGAGATGATTCCGGATTCGCAATTAAGGGGTTATCGTGCCTCCTGGTTTCTCTGATACCGACAGTGGATGGAAGGGACAACTATGGGGCTATGTCTTGTCCTTGAGAGTACACTAAGCCTTGTCAATATGCGACTTTCCTGCATCGCACGACAACTGCTACTGGAATCGTTGGACATGCCGTCGTGGGACGATCTCTGCTTCTCAATGCTACTATATTGCGGAGCCTTACCTTTATTGCTGGCTATGATCTGGCCTACCAGGATGATGCGGTGTCGAGGTTTCTTTAAGACTCCCGGTCTCCAATGGCGGTGCTACCTGGAGCCTGTAAAGCAGATTGAAAGGCCCTGGGATATGATCGCAGAAAGTGCGCTCAAACGCTATCACTAACCAGTTGGTTCGCGCCTCGCATGTCATGCATGATGGGTGAGCAGTTTCGCATGTCCAGATGTCAGCGATCAGTGCAGTCCTTCGCAATCATTCTAGATGGAGACAAACCTCTTGCCATTTCGTCAATTATACTTTGGTCCTGATGAGGACCCTGCAGGTGCTGCCCGTTGTCTTCGCTCATTCACCGACTATTATGATCGCGAAGGTATGCCTGGTATCCGGAGCGCATCTGCGCGATTGTAATGCCTTGATGGACTTCCTTGAGACGTGCTCTTCTTCTGAGTGAGCTACACGTCATAAGGAATGAACGGCGCCTCCGCATCTTCGGTCAAGTATCAAGGCACAGTCGGAGGAGCAAAGAGGTCTCTCTGGAATTCCGGTGGTCTAAATATCGTACAAAGGCTGCTTGTAGCTAGCTGTGGTCCCCTGTCGCATCTCCTCTCGTCTTTCAGCGAGATGTGGAAATTGCTGGAATGGCGACCTCGGATCTACTGGCGACCCAACATGTGCCCGCAGGCCGCCGTTCTCTCCATATGGCTGCTGGTCTGTGATTGTGTTAGCCCCTTTGTTGTTTAGAGAGTTTGTATGTAGGTATGCGTACGGTCAATCCTCCGTGCTGGACTACATGATGGTGCAGCCCACGCCGCAGCAGCAGGTCTTCTTCTTCTCCTCCTCCTCCTCCTACTCCTCCTCCAGCGGTGGTGGAGGCTCTTGGGCGGCGGTGGCGGCGACGCGATCCTCTTCTCTACTGTTGGCGGGAGAGGGAGGCGCGGAGAGGTCGTCGCTGGCTCTCGCCACTGGGTAAGAGCGGAGGGGATGGTCGGAGGGGGTCGCTGCCCTGGTGGTGGTGGTGGTGGTGGTGAGCGGGATGCTGCGAGAGGGTTAGCTATGATTTTGTGCGACGCGCAGGGTTTGTAGGATGCTTTTGACTTACTTGAGGCCATCGTGATTGTTTATTGGTTGGTTGATTGCTTTGTTCATACTTTTGTAGAGCTTTGTGTGGTGTGCTTGGTTTATAAAATCAGTTCGCTGCCGCCAAACTTTTGTTATGCGGGCACCAGCTTGATATGAGGTCAAGCCTCTTTCGGTAAGTTGGGATAAGGTCAGTCATCCTACAGAGTTATAACCCATCGATGTCAAATACATGGCATGTGCTAACAATATGGTGTAGGAATTCGACTGCTCTCTCTCATCGACTCGCTGTGCCGGATCCTTGGATACTAACTCACTAACCAACTTTGAATACACGCTAATGTTACCATCAAAGATTCAATACCATTCACACAGGCGGTTACATCCCGTCAAACAGTTCAATCTGTCAATTCTTTTTTGCCTTTTCGGGCAGATCTGGAGATAGGCTTTTTTATTTTCACGATGTGACATTCTTTGGATGTACAGACTTGCGTTTGTGGTGTAAGGTCTATGGAGGTCCTTGTATTGCGGAGTTGGCTGCCCTGCAAGAGATCTCCGCCGCCATGATGAGAGGTCGGCATATAGTTTATTTCACGGACGCGTATTGTAGGCCACACCGCACGTGTTTGCTACATTGAAAACGGTAAGTTTCTCAATTTCGGTATAATGCGTTGGCTCTTTTTTTTGGGGGAATTTGCGTACGTGTGGTGGTATTTATGTCTGAAAGGGGTTCTGCAGAAATGAAGTTGTTGGGTGACCGCGATTAGGAGACTTGATTATGTCTTTTGACGCTAGATTTTTGTCGAATGGGTTGGCCATTACCAAACTCGCTGCTAACATGAAAGAACTCTGGAGAGACATTGCCATTTGCTGGTGGCTGGAGACCCAAACTTGTCTCGCGCTGTGGAGCATTCGCCGACGCCGCTGTCCGCCGCAGTGGTGCGTCAGCAGAACTTTCTATGTGTGGCAGACGAGGCTTCCTTCTAAGGGGTATATGTATCAAAAGTCTTGGATCTTTGACATCAACAAACGCTCATCTCATCGACTCGCCGCGGCCGAATCTGGACCTGGAAAACATCCATTCGAACTATGCTAACAAATTACACAGTTGGTAGCCATTCATGTGCGGTTCAATCCACTAGACAGTTCGATTCTGTCAATGCTTTTTTCCATCCCCTTTCAGAGGAATCTGGTAATTTTTTGCTTTTGGAGGTCGGCTACTTGGGATGGTGGTGAGTTATATTTTTGTTGTCTTTTTGGCTGACTTGTGATGATATTTTGGACGGTAGGTTGAGGCTGTTGGCTTCTTTGCCTCCGCTTGTAAAAATTGCAGATATGGTCTCGAGTGTGCGGTGAGAGAGGCGGAATCGAATTACAGCAAGCCTAAAGAACAGCCCTACCTGGTCTGGATACAGCCTACTACAATCTTGAGGTCAGTGGCAATGCGCCCAGATCTAGACTATTTGGTGGAACTAATCCAGATGTTTAGTGTCTCCCCCGAGATTTGGGATTGTTCATGCCAGCTTGGTTGGTGTTTGACTTGGGTCACGATTGTGCGTAGATCGAGAGTCGACATCGAGAATCGGTCAATTCTCTGCTCACTGAATTTCGCCATTCTTGATATCCCACGGAGTTTATTCAATCTCAAATGTATATGGGGATCTGCATTCACGAGTACTTTGTTGCTGGTGATTCACTAATAGGTCCAAGCATCCACTAAGTGGCGTACGTTGATTGCTACATCGGCTACATTTTCACATTGGCAGAGTCTTTTTATATCGACGAATGCTCTCCCCCTCGAATTGATATGCTGCCGGAACTGAATATCAATCGTCATAATCCATCGGGTTATTCGCTGATGAAACTCTAGTGCACATCAAAGCTCAATCTCATCTTCCAGCCGCCTCCCTTGCCCCGTTCAGTAGTGTAATATGGTTTCGGGGACGTGTTCCCAGCCACACCTTGTGGTGTTTGCACATATAATGATTGGCAATGATTATCATTGATATCATGGATCTTGCTCGATGTTTTGGGTCTATTGGAGTGAGGGTTGGTCTGGTCTCGAGGTGGAGAGGTTGTGATCGGTCGATTCGAGGTATGATCTGCAAGTTGAGCCGGAAATTCAGGGCACAGGTGGCGGAGAGACTGCTTGGGAGTGGGATGAAGACTATGATGTTACTACATTGACTAAGAGCTAGCCCTCTTGTCTGTTCGAGAGTTGGAAGAGTGTGCTTGCATGAAGAGAGGGCGCATATGCTCTGCGAGGTGAGCTGCGGAGGTAGGTGACAGTAATGAAGAGTCTATTCAGGGGTAAGATGAAGTCTGCGATGTTTATGTACTTGCTAAGAGGTGGCTCGCTCGATTGATTGGGAGCTGGAAGAGTGTGCTTGTATGGAGAGAGGGTGGGTCACTGGTCTCCCCCGAGTTGCCATGTTCACCTTTGGCCGCACACTAAATCCTTTTCACCCCACAACCTCCAGGACTTCACCACCAACAACTCATCAATCGACTCTATCAACTGGCTACCATTAACTACACATCCATAACATCATTCACCAGTCTCGTACCTTCCTCTACTTCTCACTCAACATCCAACCACCATCACCAAAACATGGGCAATTCCCCCTCCTCCGACCAACCCTCCTCCGACCCTCCCATCACCCCTCCTATCGACCCCACCGAGGACGCCACCTCCTCACACGATGACTCGGACTCTGATGACGAATCTTGGAGCTCGGAGTATTCCGATACTCCCCAAGATGACGAGGAGCACGAGGCGGACGTGCAGGAGACTTCGGGTCGGGGAAGGTTTGCCCTCACCAGCGGACCTGAAACTGATGGTCCGTGGCATGGAGGGAATGGGATGCGGCGCGCGGGGCGGGGAGCTGACAGAAGAACCTGGTGGCGGCAATGGATGGAGATGAAGAGGCCAAGACTGAGGAGGGCGGAGCAGTTGATGTTTTGGGTGTGGCTGATCTGGGTACAATTGTGGAGGCGATTTATGATTAGGCTGGGGATCTTGCTTGCGTGGATTGCTGGTGGTTTTGGGTGTTTTGATGCGGATGGGAAGAGGAAGAGGAGGGATGATAGGCGTGGCGGTGGTGGTGGATGTGGGCGTGAGTTCATGATGGAGTGGAGGCTGTAGATTATTGTTCTCTTTCCCTTGTTTCTTTTTCCCTTTTAGCAGAAAGAGGAGGGCTGTATGAGTATTGTACTATATATATAGAGCTGGGCGTTCTCTGTGCTTTTTGCAGTATGTAGACGGTGGGTGAAGTCGGACTCTACATCTGTACGTGATGCCTGCTACGAACCTCCCGCTCTTTCTTTGAGAGCGGGAAAGCCAAGCTAGAGACGCAATTAGTTAATTTGAAATAAATTTGTTCTCCAAGAGAGCTGTAGAGTTTTGTAAGTCATTTTCACTTCGCCCAACTCCAGCAGCAGGAGAATCTAACCTTAGGTTAACACGTCAACTTTTGTTCGAGAAGATTGAGGGCTTGTACTTCTACGATAGAGACCATCTTTTATATTTATAATCGAACAATCTCTCCAATCTTTCCTGATCTATATACATGGTGGCTGTTTGGGACAATGAGATCACAGCGCTGCTCTCAGATGTGTTCTGCTTTCGAAGTCTTCCCGGGGGATCGCTTCATCCATTTTTACTTTGCCTTTAATTGAAAGGCCAAGTAAATCATAGAGCATCCTGCATGCAAGATGACACATCATGAAGTATTCGGAGGCTCTATTAATCTGGCACTTTATGGAACAACAGTATAGAGACTGCGGAATTGCCGACTCAGCCTTGCATATTTAACAGATCGGTCCTCACCTCGTCTGGTTCTCAACTTGAAGGTCACTGATTCATGGAAGTTATTGGTATCGATATATCGCAGAGATCCCAGACCTATGCGTGAATAGACTCGAAAGAAGAGATACCGAAATACTCACTCTCGAACGCGATGATCACCTGCAAATTACAGGGTTTCTGGTTCAGCCTTGCATGAACTCGTGAATCTGTCTTCCTTTTATCAAATGTAAGATTTGGTATCTTCTACTTCGCAAAGATGATCTTTAGAGTTACGATGCAGAGTCTTGATTTCATGCGTCAACAGACAGGAATCAACAGATGGGGATTGACCCCCCGTCTCCTGTTACTATATTTAGAAACTGACTAGCTTGTTTCGATCATCACGTGGGACTAAGCAAGTACTTATCAAACCATTTCTACTCTGGCAATTCTAATCCTTTCCTTGTCAACTCTCACCAACTCCAACCTTCTATGCGGAAGTCCATCATCCACTGAAGCGATGCGGTCTCCAGATCGCACTTGTATCCGTTGAATCGCCCTGAGCTAGGCTGTCTCTGATTTTGAGGCCTGTAACCTTGCCAACGCAGCTTCAATCACATACATCTTTCAATAATTGTTTGGAAATCTTCTTCCAGAAAGACTAACAGAATCTTAGATACCAATTCGTCGACATTCAAATGACTCTCATGATGACGTTTCTGAGGACCAGTCTCATCACGTGGAGGCTATGCCTGCACGGCCTGGCACCTCTTGCCGCCTCCCGAGAGGCTGTGCTCCGAAAACAACATTTTTCATACATTGATCATGTCTCCCAAAATAGTCTTGGAAGATGTTGTGCCTCCAGTGCGGAACGATTCTGGTGCCCGTGAGCAACCCGTCATCAAGTGCCTCCCATATGAGCTCTGGCGACCGCAGATATACGGCCTACACAATCAAGGATGGACAATATTAGACTTCCTGGGAGCTCATAGATGCTCTGCGCCGCTCACTCTTGCTTATCCGACGCTCTATGATGTTGTGCAATACGGGCAACTCAATGGGCCGCCATCAGTTCCTGCTAAGTCACCTCCGGATATTTACACCGCCATCACAAGGCTATTCAAGGATTCCAAGACCTTTTTCGCCCTCCAATCAGAGTACAAGATGAATTACAACAAAGGCGACTCCGAAGCCGGTTATACCAAGATCATTGGCGAAAAAGAGTTTCTCACTATTCGTGATCCGAGTTCAGAGCTCAGTACGCCAGCCGAAGTCCGCGCAAGCGCTACTGTGGCTTGGAAAGAGATGTATGGGCTCATGTATGAGACTCTAGAAAGTCTCGAGGTTTCTTTGAAGCTACAACCGGGGTCTCTGCAACGGTATTGTGAGAACGCGAGAAATTTGGGTCATGTGGATGGATCTTCTATGATTCGAATCTTTCGGTATGAGAATGATGCTGAGTTCAAAGTACTCGCTGAAGGTATGTGCCCCTTTCTTGTACGGAAATCGTTATATGAACTTCGTCCTGCTTTTCCTATTCAGCCAAGCTTGTCATTTCCAGTCACATCCAACCCAGCTGATCATATTTTACAGCCCATCGCGATTTGGGAATGTTGTCTCTTGTGGTTGGCGATAAGCCTGGTCTAGAAGCTCTGGACAGAACGAGCAACTACTTCATTCCCGTGGAAACCAGTTTCAAACCCGGCATGTGCACAATCATGGCAGGGCGGCAATTGGAGCATTTCTCAAATCATATTTACGAGGCTGCAGCCCACAGGGTCGTGTCTTATGGCCCCAAACAGCCCAAACTTGGGATTGTTCCCTCCATGGCAAAAGAAGTTTTCGAAAACCTCCTCAGCCGATTCAATCGATTTCAAAAACCAAAATACAGATACTCGATCGTCTTCATCCTGCGCGCCGACAAATCTGTGACAATCGACTACGAGGCTCTTTCAAGCCCAGTCGCTGGCGATGTGACTTCGAAAGCGGATGGGCCGAGGACGGCAGGCGAGTTATTTGAGAAGATTCGAAAGGCTCATTTCAACGTCAATACTCAAGTTCGAGACCGTGAGAGGCAAAAGGAAAAGTTGAAGGCGGTGCCGAAATTGGATAAGACCGAGGATGAAGAGGAATTTGAACCTCCACTGCATCCGCCGCCTATCAAGTCGAATTGTTCGAAGGGAAATGCTGATTTTGAACGGGGTGTAGCATAGCATGGTGTTTGATAATCTGACAATTTTCTTTGGTAACGGGCCTTTCAAGTTATCTAATTCGAAATGGCATGCACGTAGGTGGGTTTATAATGCCAACATTGGTGCTCGCTCAAAGACCGGAAGCAGTTACATGGCCAAGTAATTCTCTTGTGGGCCAAGTGAAAGTTCGGCTACGCCCCGGCTGCGTGGGTGGTAGGCGGTCCATCAAGGTGCTCTTCTTTGGGGACGAACCACTAAAACCGTGGCCATCATCCTTCAGTGGTAACGGAAAAAGCAGGTCAGTGACACGCCGTTGCAAAGTTTTCCCAAGCCTTTGGCTGCTCTGTGTAGGTGGATAATATGGCAGAGGACTTTGATGGGCACTCGATTGACACATAAATATCGAAAGTCCCATGCTCTGTACGATTTGTATTCACCCCATTCCCTTCGGAACGCCATCTCCATCACTGACATCATGTCTCCCATCTTTTTCCTATTCTTGCTGTTGGGCTCCCTAGTATCAGCACAGAGTACAATCACCGTCAACAGAACTACAGTCTCCCCATCTGCTGCGCTTTCCACACCGGCATCTGCTGCGCTATCCATACCAATATCCAGTTCTGCCCAACAAACTGCAACGACTTCTCAGGCTACATCGATCTCTTCCTCGATCACCGCCACACCTACCATCACAGCAGTATCAGAATGTCACATGCATGAGACTGTCCAGTACTGTGTTGCAGGAACTGCAGAATATCAGATCTTGACCACAGCCACGGGGACCTCAGCTTTACCGGCACAATATACAGGATGCCACTCACACGGCAGCGAACTCTTTTGCATTTCGCCATCAGGGAATGAAGTAGAGCTGCTACTTGAAGGCGCCGAGGAATCGACCAGCACGACTGCTGGTAATTCAGCCGCGCCAACTGGGAAAGGAAATTGCCATTATCATAATGGGGTCGAGCATTGCGTTGGTGGTGATGAAAGCGAGGAGAATACAAGTTGTGGGAAAGTTGAGAGGGAATACAACATCCCGTTGCGAGTGGGCTTTCTGTTTGTTGTCCTGGTGACAAGTGGCTTGGGTAAGATACGCCCCTAATCCTCATTTGGGACAAGAGCTGATTGATTTTCTTACTCAGGCGTCTTCAGCCCAATTCTTTTAACTTCTTTCACCAAGATCAAAGCCGAGCATACAGCTTTCGTCGTACTGAAGCAATTCGGCACCGGCGTAATCGTCTCAACGGCTTTCATACACTTGTACACCCACGCAAACTTGATGTTCGCAAACAAATGTCTAGGTGAATTGTCTTACGAATCGACAACCTCTGCGATCCTACTCGCAGGTTTCTTCATCTCCTTCCTCGTAGATTATCTTCTACAACGCTTCGCGCTATCACGAAATGCAAAGACTTCATCAGCAGATCCAGAGGAAGAGAGTATAGTTTCGTCTTCTCCGGATGAGAGGAATGAAACTCAGTACCAATCCATCAGCAAATCAGATGGAAGAAAAGAGCGCCCCGCAACCTCATCTACGGCTTTACTCACAAAAGACCATAGCACATCAAACGTCGAAAAATCATCAGCCCTCAATGTTTTCATCTTGGAAGCAGGAATAGTTTTCCACTCCGTTCGTAAGTACCCACACCAACCTCCCCCTCTATTCTCTCTCTCTCTCTCTCTCTCTCTCTCTCTCTCTGCCTCCTCTCTTAGGAGCCAAACCTAACAAAAAAACCCAACAGTAATCGGCCTAACCCTAGTCCTCGCTCCCGACGTAGCAGGCGGTTTCCTCCTCCTCTCCATCGTGATAACATTCCACCAAGTCTTCGAAGGTCTAGCCCTAGGAACCCATATCGCCTCTCTCCCCCCTTCCACCGCCAGCTCCTTCAAAAAATACATCCTCGCGACAATCTTCTCCCTAACAACTCCCGTCGGCATGGCCGTTGGAATCTCCGTGCTCCACAACTTCAACGGCAACGATAAAAATACCATCATCGCCATAGGTACTTTGGATGCTTTTAGTGCGGGAATCTTGGCCTGGGTGGGGATCGTGGAGATGTGGGCGCATGACTGGGTTTTTGGGAGTTTACGTGATGCGCCTCTTTTGAAGACGAGTTTAGCGATGGGGGGATTGGTCGCAGGGATGGTGGGGATGAGTGTGCTCGGAAAATGGGCTTGATAAAAATTGGAATGGGATGGGATCTTGTCCTTGTGTATAGCTTCATTATGAATATAAAATGGCATTAGAGAGCGAAGAAAAACTTTTAATAATTTTGCTGCCTACGTGAAAAGGGACCACAATTTGTAATATAAACTTGTTCGGTTCAACCCCCCCAGATATCGCTCACGTGACCTCGAAAACCAACGCCAGCCAATCTCCCAGTATACAAACAGCTATTACGCCGCTTTCGGAGCAATACTTTTGAACGCCATTTTGAGAGTTGGCAAAGCACGTCCGGAGGGATACGTCAAATAGACGCTACTTTAGCAAGCCGCATGAAGGAGCGCTGAAGTATTGGACGCAGATCGAGAATGCTGGGAAAAGTGAGTATGAAGCAAGAAAAGTCATCAAGTGTAGAGAGGTCCGGATTTGGGGATGTGTCGAGAACATCGAGACGTGTTGTCGGGAAGTAGAGGACCTATGAGCGCCAATCAGCCGTCGTGAAAGAGGCAGTATTGTCGATACTATTATTGACCGTGGATTGCATCTGTCGCCAGTCAGGAATGGCTGGTGTGATAGTGTGCCTATACGCGCTTAGCCGGCTCTGGCGCGACCAAATAAACTTGAATAGACAGCGTCGACAACGAAGTCTGCACTGAGGGTACGGCCGGCAAAGAAGCGACCATTGAGACCTTTCATAGCCTTCTGGCCGCCGGCGATCTGCTCGAATTTGATCCATGCCTCGCCGGTGTTGGGGTCAAGAGAGATGTGGCTGATCTTGCCGTACTTGTCTTCACACTCGGTCTTCAAGTCACTTGTGAGTTCCTTTGCCCAATCTGGACCGGCTGCTGCTTCTTCCCTATTGTTTATTAGTGGTGAAGCATAAAACCAAAAGTTGAAGGTGAGAAACATACTCTTCAGCGTCAAAGACGTTGTGTAGCTTGATGCATCGGCTAGCCTGTGGCACGTTTGGTGGTGCCTCACGGCGTGGCGCAGCGACGATGGGTGCCTTGGTGTTAGCAGCTCCTTTCTTTGCATCGGTTGGATTACCGCGCTCCATTAGACTGTTCATGATATCTTGTCGTCGAGCCTGGGTCATTGCAACACCACCATCGTAATCGATGGCACCATCATGACCCTGACCCTGGTCCTTGTTGCGACCTGAGCTACCGCCAAATCGCTCGTCTCCACCCGCGTGAGTGCCGCGGCCACCAACACCAAAGATGCTGGAACCTTCTTGTCTTCCATGTTGTGGGAACTTTTGAAGAACGCGTTCGGTAGTTTCTGCTGTGAATTTGTCATTGCCTAGTCCGACACGAATTGGACGACCTGCCAGGTCAAAGCCGTTCATCTTCTCGAGGGCCTCCTTCGCAGACTCTGGGGCCTCGAACCTGGTTTGTTAGCAACCAAAGCGTTAATGAAGAGCGGGAAAGGACATACTGCACGAATCCATATCCACGGCTGCGACCAGTGCCCTCTTCTTTCTGCAATTGGACGAATTCAAGAGTGCCAAATGGCTCGAAGACGTTTGTCAAGTCGGACTCCGTGATTGAGAAGTGGATATTGCCGACATAGAGACGGTGAATTGGTACGCCTGGTTCGCGGGGACCAGCGCCCTCAGTGGTGCGAGCTTGACGGTTCTTTTCAGCTTCAGTGTGCTGAGCGATGATTGGGATGCCTAGAAGTTTCTGCCCTGTGAGTTGAATAGCTGCGGCCACAGAGGCCTCGTTGCGGAATTCGACATAGCCGACGCTGGGAAATTGTTAGCCAAGTCTCAAAGGGATGAGTGAAACATACCCTTTGCTACGTCCGCTGACGCGATCCTTTACAATCTGTGCTTCTTTAACTGGTCCCACCTTTTCAAAGAATGAGGTCAAATCCTTTGTACGAAGACGTGCTGCAAGCTGCTGCACAAAGATGGTTCGGCGATCGCGCTCGTCGTCGTTCAGCTCTGGGCTTGCTGACTTGACGGCACGGCGGGAACGCGGGCTCGCGGAGCGGCGGCGTCGTCCATCATATCCCCGGGAAGATCGATGTCCACGGTCTCGGTCGCGATGCTCATCTCGGTCGCGGTGCTCTCTCGGTCCTCTACTGCTGCCGGATCCTGGACGCCATCTATCGTCATCACGGGATACTGACCTACGATTGCGTCCGCCCTTGGGCTCCCAATAGTCTCCTCCATCTCGTGGTGTCCTATCACGGCGGTCAGGTGAGCGACGTCGAACCCGATCATCGCCACGCTTGCCGCGTCGACTGCTTCGGTCACTGCCGCCGTCGCTGCCTTCCATCTTGATATCGCCATCTTTGTCGCGGGAGGTAGGTGCCTTCACGCGCTCACCGGCGACCTCGTCAAGGAGGCTCTCGATGTCATTTGCTAGGTTGGTCATTGTCGGTGACGATCAATGGATGTATGAATGTGTGAGGTGTGTGTACTTGAAGAAAGTCAGAGGGTGGAGTGGGAAGGAAAGCAAAATCTGGTTGCGAACCCTTGGTTGAGATGTTGGAGTCGATCCGACTGAGAGTGCGATGTGCGCAAGAATTTTATGATTGTGCGGGAGTGGTTCCAGTGATTCAGTGTCTACCTAGTTAGCCGGGTAATCAGTGCTGCTGCGCTGTGTTGTGTTGTGTTGATGTGTGAGAAGTGAAGATGGGAAAATCGGAAGAGCAGGAGTCGAGCAACCAGTACCTATACCTAGAGAGTCGTTAGCGCAAACAATCACATGATGAGAAATCCACGACTGAAAATAGTAAGTAGAGAATATCCACTTGAGTTGGTAGTAACTGTGAGAAATTCCTCGAAGAAGTATAGGAAGTAGATATAGTCTCTTAGCAACAACAAGTGCTCTCTCTGAATACTATCGACTCGCAAGGCTGAAGGACCACAATTTTGGAGAGTCTGGAACAACGAATCAACAATTTAGCCATTCTCTTATGCTTTTATGGAAAAAAGCCTCAAGTTTCCATCCCAAAGTCATGTCAACTCATGGAGACAAGGAAGTTACTTCGAAACTTCGACATGAAAGCGCCTGTGCCCACCAAGATGCAACCCTCCACGAGACCAAGGCTGCTGAAAGTAACTTCTTTGCGTTTAATGATGTTTTAGCAGGCACCAAAACTGATTTACATCAGAGATAATTATACAGTCGAACCAAGGGGTATATTATTTGCAAATCTATCTCAATCAGAAGTAATACAACCTGAACCTCTTAGAAGAGGCGATTGCCCGCAACGCTCGCAGTCGCCGCCCCAGCAAAATATTATCTATAAACAGAATACTTTTCTCGAATTGTTCAAATCCTCTTCAGAACCTTGGGAGGCGGCATTGCCAACTCCGTTCCAAAAACTTTGTCCCAGAACCTGCTTGTAACGCCAAAGCCGTTCTCATAATCGGCAAAGTGATGTGCGAGATGGTATTTCTTTAGAGCTCGGTAGTATGAGGGAAGGCTGTGATGATGTTATCAAGAGATTCTCTAAGATGATTCATGATTACGACTGACCTTCTGTGGTGCAAAAAGTAGTGCGTCAAATCATAGCAGATGTAGCCAAAAACACCGCCGCAATACACAGCAACAGCAGCATACCAGTTGTAGAAGAAAAGCGTGTGGGCTAACTTCCAGAAAGGTGCTGCGAGAACAACGAAAAGGGTTGGTGGCATGACGAGTCTATATTTGTCCATGGGAAGGTAATGGTGAATGCCGTGTAGAAGAAAGTGCAGTGTGATTCCCACGCGGTTATCCGGTAGTTTTCTGGCACATGTTAATATTATCCATGAATTAACAGGGCGTCGAAACCTACTCGTCAAGGTGGAAAAGACATCTATGCAACGTATACTCCACAATTGTCCAAAATGCAAGCCCGAACGCCCAGTATAACGGAGTCTGAATCGTCGGAAGATTCTGGCTCGCAAGAAACGTCCCAAATGCGACAGGAGGCACCCACACCAAAGGCACAACCCACCAAGGAGTAAGACTTAATGGTTCCAGAAAATTGCCAAATAGCGGTGCTGAAGCTCCTCCTTTGTAGTGTCGCGGCCTATGAACCTGCTCGAGGTAGAAGTCCTTGGAAAAGCCTCCATTCCACACTTGCATGAGCAGTGGCTTGTTGAGATCGAGAAACTTCTGCGTCCTGAAATCTGTCTCCGGGTCTGTCTCTTTACTCAAGTCTTCCTCGGATGACATACCCGTGGTGGCATATACTGGTCTGGTTGCGACATGTTCTAAATTTCCATCCGCTCGTAGCTCTTGCATTCCGGATTCGGTAGGTGGCAAAGGCACGATACTGTCTGGGTGCTGGCTCTTCATAACAGTATCCATGACCTTATCCGTTGCAACAAATCCAACCAAGCTGTCTTCCAACATCTCGTAGGCAGACTCAGAGTGGAAATGTGAATGTTCGTCTGCGAGGATGTCCTTGATGTCTTTGCCACCATATTCCAAGATCAGATCGCCTCCACCGGGGTGATCGTTGAGAAAATCAGTGACATCGAAGACTCGTGTTCCAATTGTGACATAGCAAGACTTTGCAGAGTTGTGGGATTCGACGTCGGCCTGTGGGATGGTAGGGAGGGTCCGTCCTGGCATGGTGAATGATGCGGCGGGAGAAAGTTTGGGGAGATGGGAGGTATGCGCGGTGCACAGAGGGGTTGAACAGGAGAGGTCGAATGGTAGGGCGGAGTTGGATCCCCTGGAAGGTCTATTAGGTGAAGAATAGTATGGATATGTATTCTCCTGAGAATGGGACCACGAACAGGTGATGGATGGAGAAGATCGGGAAACTCGGATCGAAATCTCCAGCCCTTGCAATTTATCTTACTATGTGCAAGTAGTTCCATTCTACCTAGACCAACACCAACCTTAAGCTTCTTTTGCCACCTGTGCCATGCCACGCTAGGATAGTTCTATCCCGTTCCCGTTGTCATAGGCTACTCGGTACTCAGATCAATAGCCTCAGGCTTCAACAAGGCCAACAAGGCCAACAAGGCCAACAAGGCCAACAAGGCAAAGACAGGCCTTACAACAATCCATGGAGCATGTGCATGTATATGAAATGCAATTCACACCACGAGTCCCCAATTGCGAGCAAGTGGCAATCTCGCGACTCAAGTGCGAGGTCGGATAGAATAACGTGTCGAGGTAAGGTGCATCGCTTCATGCTCCCCAATTCCAGGTAGGTACCTAAGACTTACGAGTACCTCTAGTATTTCTTCCCATCCATGTGTTCCCTTGTCACTCTTTCGCGGCTGTGCTGTGAGGCTCTTCGGTGGCCATTCAACCATATCATCCAAATTTCCATGCAACATCGCTTAGCTTTGCATCGTGTACTCCGTAGCTATGTTCCAAGCTTCGTTTACGGATCGGCTTAGAAGAGCAGTGGCAGCTTACAGACGAGGCAAATGCGAACTCTCGCCCACCTGCAAGGCGTTCGCCGCGTGCTGAAGTCGTTGAGGTGCTACCCCTCCTCAGGCCATCTTCCTTTCCCTCATTAAGCCTTGGACTTCTCTTCTTATCAATCCCACGATCAATTTGTTAAATCCTAGTCAAGAGCTCTCATCCTTCAGTCGGTGATTCTTTGCGACGTTTCCTGAGTGGCTCTGGTCTTTTGATCCAGCCTTGTTCATATCCAGCCATCGTCCGCAGCCATGTCGAGGACTACGAACTTCTCGCATAAATTGCTCGGTCCTGAAGCCTCTGCTTTCGACGAAAGGTTTGTGACGGCATCCGCGCCTTCTTCACCTTACTGAAACATCCACCGTAGTTTTTCATTCCGAAACTCTGAGATATCTGAACAGCTAAATTTCTCCGTACCTCATGCGTCCTCGATCGCGAGTCTTCATCGCGGATCGCTGAGTGCTGTGGACACCTCGTCTTCACAAATTGCGTCATGCGAACAGTGTGAGCTTGCCGGCAAAGACATTAGCTATTGCAATGTTTGCAAAAGCCTTTTCTGTGACGAGTGTTGGAACCAGCAGTTCGTTCATAGGAAAGCAAAGCTTGGTCCTGGTAGTATACCTCATGAGAGGACAAGACCAAAGGTCGCAGAGAAGGTGCGCAATGCCCTGGCGCCGCCTGTCAATGATAGAGTCTTAGCACAGATGTGCCGGGACGACGAGCTCACATCGTGGTTCGACAAGTGGGCATCATGAATCTTGAATTATTAGGTTGCTAACGAGACAGGAATTGAACGCTCAGCTGAGCATGGACCACCCATATTTCAAGATTACGGGAGATTCAGTGATCTCATGTCGACGACCGATCCTGTCAAACGCAGACACCGTAGTTCTGCACAAACTGGTGGCAGTCAACGGACCCGTGATACACGCACACCAAGTCTTGTCTCTTTCGTCGGACAAACAGGCGCAGGCAAAAGCACACTGATTAAACTGCTAATTGATCTAGCCTCAGACGAAAATGCTCCGCTACACTCTTCCCAGACTGATGTTTTATTTTCGACGCCAGTGGTGGGTGCCGCAGGTGGCCATCTGCCCACTTCGGAAGATGTGCATCTCTATCTTGATCCACGTACAGCACATTCGATGTCACCCATACTATTTGCTGACTGCGAAGGATTAGAGGGAGGGGAAAGAGAGCCAACTGGAGCCAAGTTGCGAAAGAAACGAAAGCATGAAGAAGGACGGCTCGCTGGAGCTATCAAAGCAATCTCCGAACAAGAAATTACCTGGGCAGATAGCCCTCGGACACGAACGCGAGAATTTGCCGTGACCAACCTCTATCCGAGGCTACTTTACACCTTCAGCGATGCTATCGTCTTTGTACTTAAGAATCCACGGCATGTTCACCCAGCGTCGTGAGGCTCAAATACTGATGACAGTTCAGAGTTGTCGAACATGTCTTTGAAAAGCTTGTAGACTGGGCAGCAGCCGCGATCGAGACTTCGTCCAATCAGCCCGTTCTTCCTCACGCAATAATAGTACTCAATGCTTCCGAAAACGAGATTCATCCAAGTCTTTGGGATGTGTATGCTAACACCAGTACGATTCTAGATGACCTCGCAGGCACTGTGAACCAAAACGAAACCTTCAAAAAATACGCCGAGTTCTGGAGATCGCGAGGTCGACCCATTGACTCGCTCGAGCAACTAGTAGCGTCTTATTATAGCTCTATTCAGGTAGGCTAAGATTACTGTAACAAGAACGGAGTCAAGCCT
This sequence comes from Venturia pyrina ICMP 11032, assembly GCA_000738655.1. Classification (NCBI taxonomy): domain Eukaryota; kingdom Fungi; phylum Ascomycota; class Dothideomycetes; order Venturiales; family Venturiaceae; genus Venturia; species Venturia pyrina. The sequence continues at coordinate 48,492 of JEMP01000094.1, read as the reverse complement.
AATTATGCCAGATCTTGCGGGTCCCTGCTGATGGAAGACCTAGACTGATGCACGATCAGGTCGGGAAGTTATACAATGGACTCATGACTGCGTCGGTCGCAGCTAGGTCGAACAAAGCATCTCTTCGAATGCTCCTCGACGTTGAAGGCCTCCAGTCTTACCTGACATATGCCTTCACTCACTTCTCTGGAACACTCGAGTTTCCATTCGATTTTGTGCAGGCTTCGTTCATCAACAGCCCAATTCCTGCTAACTTTGGTGGGAACATCTTGAAGCTTGCGATCAACATCATGGATGTATGGAGCCGAAACACCACTCCAAGCACAATCTTTGAATCCTTAAGTTTTATGATAGCGTCCTGCATCATGTTCGAGTCTGCGCGCAACAAGATACCAGGTAAATCTTCCTCGTCTATGCCTTAGAGCCTCTTGATCCTCATCCCTTTCAGGCAATGCGGAGCAGATTTTTTCGAAATATCTCGAGCATATTGACGCGGCTCTCGAAAATTTCCTCGACCAACACTGGCCTTGCGAGTTTGTCGTGCAGGGAACCGACTTTCAGTGCGTGACGTACGAAATGGACATGGCAGTAAGGGCCATCAGCTAAAGAATGGTACTGTGTTTGCTGCCGGCGACTACATCTCTGAGATTACCTTTGCTGGGTACAGCTCAATTTTTCGCAACAATGTCTATGAAACGCTCGAGGGTTGCCTAGAAGATTTACGCCGAAGACTTGAGAGCATCGCTTCATTAGACTGTTCTGTGGCCAACAATCCCGTATCAGCAATAGATGTTCAAGCCACAGAAATCCACCGCGACGCTCTGCAAGTTTTCTACGATGATCTCAAGTATGGGAGCTCAATTTCGGAGCATTTCAGCAGCCATACAGCATGCTATTCGTGTCTCTTGGAACCACCAGAGCATACTCTTCCTTGTGGCCATGTTCTCTGTACACCCTGCGTTCGGCTCTTTGGAAGATCAAGTGACCCAAATGAGATCAGGATTTGGGAATGTCCACTCGAGGGAAACCCTCCTGGTACGAATTGGCCATGAAAGCTCTATACCAAGCCTAAGACGACGTCCCTGCTCTTGATGATGTGGAAAAAATGACCCCGTTGCGAGAAGCAGCGGAATATTGGTTAGAAAACCAGTCAAAGGTGAAGAAAGTCGCGCTACAACTCCTTGCCTCATGCTTTTACTTTGAGGTTCTTGGATCAATCATAAACGGAAAAGATGAAGCCTACGTCGCTGAAGGTAAGTTTTACATTCCCAGAAACTCTATCAATAATGACTGAACTCTGACTCGCGATAATAGGTCGCATTTGCTGCCGATTCGCAGAAGGTACGAGCGAGATCCTGGAACTGGGCAGGTGTCTTGGTCAAAGGGCAAGAAAACTCAGGTTCATGATCAAGGAGCAGGTCACTGGTTCGAGGAATGATCAAAATATCCAATTTCCACAGGATACAGTGCGGGGCATGATTTTGGGCCGACGTTTTCAGATGCCCATGATCACGATTAAGGTCTCCGAAAAGCTTTCGATCACAGACTTTAACCTCGTGATGGACGAAGAGAACATCTTCCCGATTAGTGGCTTCCCTTGCTCAATCTTTGGTGACAAGATCAAGCCATCAAGTGAGCCGCCAACAACTTTGATAGGCATCACGCTAACGTGTTCAGCACCAGGACGCTCGGTGTCTTCGGATCCAAACCGATGGGCAGGACTGACACCTCGACGCAAAAAAGTACGAACAGAATGGAAGCCTCCACTGAAAGAAACAGGACAAGGTAGCGCAAAAAAAGCGGCCATTTATGCCGCTCCCATGCAAAGTCAACGCACTATTTCCGCGCAGGGCTTCAGAGCCCAAGAACGTCGACCACACAAAAGAGCTCAGATTGTCAACGGAGATGGGAGGCCTCTCCTAGGCCGCAAGAGCTTCCAATCCTTCCGGCTGGCGTTCCGAGCTCTCTCTCGTCCAGTGAAACAACGATCGCCGCCTTCATACGAGGAGTGGCTTTCCTCACTCGAGCCGGGTTCCAACGATACCCTTGAGACTTACTACAGCTTTTTCACACCAAACGATAATCTTAGGTCACTTTACAATATTGGCGAGCAGACAGACAGCAATAGTCCAAATTCTTCAACCAAGACAGATGACTCCACCACTGGTGATGAAGATGATTATCAGGTGGATGTGGGTGAAAGCCAGGTTTACCACAAATGGCTTAGTGGATTGCAGATTCCCGGAGTGAAATCTTCCAGACCGACGATTCAAAGTCCGATGTTCGAGGGTGGCTCGACAATACATTGATCATGATCCAATTTGCTAAGATTCGGGTCGATTATATGTTTAATACCTCCTCCCCTGCGCAGGACGAAAAAAGAACCGGTGGTCAGATCTCACAAAAAGGATATCAAGTCTTGTGTGACAACAATCGGGAACATGCCTCCTTTTCCCCCAGCATATATTTTCCCCCTTGTCTGCCCTCTGGCACCACGACTTCAAAATCGATGATGCCTTCTTACCGATCGTAAATGGCTTATGTTCAGTGCTTCAATAGCTATATAGCGAATCTTATAAAAGAGTACATTAATCATACCGCGCTAATTCGGCGACTTAATATAGTAACCATTTCAGGTGGGCAAGCCACACGTCAAACCGAGTTTACAATTTCAAAATTGAGATTGGTATCAAGAATGTTCTGGCAATATGAAATGGAAAGGATCTCCAGAAAAATTCTCGAGATCGGTCTGCATCTGGGAATACTGTTCAGAAACAACGGCATTGCGGCTCTAAAAGATACTACATGAGGCTAGATCCTAGGTCATAGGGAGTGAGATGTTTCCTCTCGGTCTACAACTCCTTCTTCAAGAAATGCTCTGGCGCATGGTCCGTTTCGAAATCCACGTGTACATAAGCCCTCTCCACATCAGGGAGGCTTTCCAGCTTGATCTGCAGTGCTTCGGCAACATCGTGAGTATTTCTCAAGGTGTCCTCCGGGTCCATGACCACATCTACCTCCACAATCAGACGAGGGCCTGAGTGGTAAGCTCGCACAGTGTCAATCTGACGGATAGCATCCGAGTGCGTCATTGCTGCGAGAACTTGGTTAGCATGGTCCTATCTTGTGACGCCAAAATTGAGATTGAAACTGATAAGCATCTGGCAATTCGATTTCTGCAGATTGCAATTTTTCTTTCGACATCGCTCTGCAATCCAGATCTTGCAAGCACTTACAAATATATGTGATGAGCTGAAGCGTAGCCGTGTCAGCTGTGACTCCGACAAGAAGCTTGAATTCTTCGAATGCTGTTCGCTGCCATAGAAAGATGACTGTGAGCGAGAGTATGATAGCTCCCATTGGATCAATCCACCAGCGTACAAAGCTTCCCAAGAGTGAGAAGCCCAGACCAATACCGTTAATGAGGAGGTCATTCCTATGATCTTCCCACAGGACGCGAACTTGTGAATAAATGTTCCTGAGCGAGAAGCAGTAGAAAAAGAGCATCAGCTTCACAGTAAATGCCACAGCGACCACGATGGCAGATACCAGTGTGAAGGGTTTCGTCCGGAGCGTGGCGCCAGCGCCATTCTTCGGTGCACCATCTGCTAATTCGATCACAGATTGCACGATAATGACCAGTGAAACTGCAGTCATGATCCAACAGAAGATGATATTTCCTGTCATTCTGGTTAGCCAGACCGTGCGATTCAAAATGATGAGAATTAGGTATGAGATTGAACATACCCACTGTCTCCACACGAGCCTTGCCTGACGGGTACCTCGCTGCATTGACCCTCTTTGACATGCGATTTGTAACCTCAAGCCCTACGTTTGACAGAGGATCAAATAGCGCATCCGCCATGGTGGTGAAAAGGGCGAGGGAGCCTGATTTGGCAGCTGCAAACGTCTGTAGCCCAGCAAGGATAACATTGGCTGCAAAACTGCCGTAGACGGCTATCCGGAATTGGATCCTTGTATCACCTACCTCCTCTTTGGCATCCTGTCTGTGGTCCTCTACTGACTTGAGTAACCGCTCAATGTTCTCGTTTTGATCTTTGTAGAAGTCCTGGACCTTCTTCCTTCTTCTGGATGTATTGGCGGCGATGGAGTCGATCTCGTTGGGAGTCTTCTTCTTGCCAATGAGGCCGAAAGGGTCCTCCTCGCTGGTGTAGGACTGAGGACGCGCTTCGACATCGTGGTCTAGTGTATGGCGCGCGATAGGCTCGCTATCTTCGTCGGGAGCTTCATATGAGGTACTGTGGGCGCCGTGGGCTTTGGAGTGAAAGGGCGAGACGTTCGCGGGGGAGGCCGGAACATTGGGGGCTTGTGAGTGGGTAGAATCGCTTTCGTGGAGATGAAATGGGTGGGGCCTCATGGAGATAGCATGCCTCAAATCCGGATGGGAAGCCATGATGGACGCTGTGATGTTATTGTACGTACGGTAGGTAAGGTAGGTACTTGAACATCTACCTTATCCTTGTTTCTTTTCACCCCGCGAATATTCTAGTGGGGGTGCCCAGAATTACTAGTGGAGGCCGCCGATCGAAGCCCCCCGAGCCCCCTTCGACTCACAAAATCTTTTGGCTTGGACGAATCAGTCACGTGGTCTCTACAGGCAACTTAATCTTGTCGACATCAATCTCTTCCTATCATCTATAAATCCATCCACCAAAGCCGCAGCTCTCGGATCGCGCTGATCCAAGAACTCGCGAGAACCATTCATCATCAAACCAGCAAGCCGATCACTGGTGAGGCCGGCAAACCTCTGGATTGGTCTATCTTTCAAGTTATCAACGATGTTGAGTATACCCAAACCTCGGGTCTTTATATCTGATGCTGTAGGCCTGTTCGTTCTCCTATCAACGACACGAGAGTGGTACTAGAATACTAGCCTAGTGGCGTCTTGAAAAGAGAACGAATTGACGGTCATTGACTCGGTCAAATCCGGTGCATCTGCTGCCATCTTCGTCCTCTATATTTCATTAATTGAAGATTGGGAGTTTATTTTCTTATTCTCCCTGCTATAACCTCTCTTGTATTCTCCAGCCTTATAACTATCCAAAGAGTCGCCAAACAGACGCAAGCAATTGCGTGGCTTCGACGCATGCAGAGGCTCGCTGGCATTGCCTTCGTGCTCGGAATGTGATCGCGTATTTTCTGTCTTTTCGGATTCTGGTATGAACTATCAGCAAGCCTAGCTTCAATACCCGGCTTTGGCCTGATCAAAGCCTCTCATTATATCCTATATCTCCATTCACTTAATTGCAAAGGCGGGTAATGGTATGACACGAAGTCTTCGTTACTCGAGTCCCAATAATCACATCCACATGAACGATGGTCCCATGGCACTACCAGATCTTTCATTGTCCTCTCTCCACTATACTCGCGTCCTCACGAGACTGTTTCGTCCAGATTAGGCCGAGAACCATCAAGGCTGAGACTTTAGCAGTGGAGACCATAGGCCCACCTAGTCACCGGTCCATAACACCAACGATGACCCAGCACAGATCTCGGAGATGGTTCCTCTCTCGTTGCCTACTTAAGAGCCTCGTATCTGCCTTCTCATTCCAATTTTCAGAGCAGCAACAACTTCAACAATCTCCAACTTCCACAGCAACCAACAACATCTTCCTCAACCAAGCTCCAACCACTCTTCTCTAACCAATCTCACCACCATACACCTCCTCCACACCAATAACCTCGATCAACATCTCTACCAAGTCCAAATCATGTCTTCCTCCAACCAAGGTCAAGGTAAATCCGGCACTCCAATGACCAAGGAAGCCGCCTCTCGCATCCAGGCTACCCAGGTAAGACACATCCCTCTACAACCCATTTCCCCTTCTTCCCTTCCTCTCATCCAACAACCTTGCAGGAATCACACTGATAAACCCCAGGCCAAGTCTGGTGCCGACGTGGGCTCCGGTACCTTCGCAGCTCGTGCTCAAGGCGCCGGTGATAGCAACGCCAATGCCGGCAGCAATGGGCAGGCTGGTGCTGCTAAGAAGTGAGGTACCCGTAGTTCCGAAAACATATAGTGCGACATGGTGATCTGGCTGATGGACTTATGATGGATGTTTTGATTGATCTGTTTGGCATCGGAACGGTGTTCTCGGTGCTTGGATGGGTTGGTCTTGAATACTCAATGGAATACGGGATACATGGATAGTCTAAAGCCAGACAAATAGACAAGAAATCGAGAAAGAAATCAATTGGACTTCTCCAGCAAGTAGTACTTGATTTTATCTTCTGTGAGCTCATCTCTGTCCTCTTCGTTGATGGCTCGGTCTGACGGAGCATCGAATGGTCATCCCTTCTCTCCCCAGCTCGTGATGATACCTTTTCATACGTATGCAAAATTTCGAATCTATTGGCTTTGATTTCTAGATTGAATCAACGGAAGGACGGAAATTTCTGGCAGTCTTTTGAGTCTTCAGACAATATATCTTCATCGCGATAAACTCATCACCTACTACTTGGCCACACAACTATCATCACCCTTATGCTGACCCGGGAACGGCTCCTCTCTCCCACAACGCTTCGGATCCTCATGATTGGCACAACATCCCGGAAAAACAGAGCACTTAGTATTTCCCTGAACCCATCATTAGCACCGCACTAAAAAGCCCAGGAAACGAAAAGAAAAAAACCATTCAAAAACAAACTCACCTTTCCTTCCTTCTCATCCCATTTATTATGCTCCACCTCAGGCCGATTGTACTCCCTGACAATAGGATAATAAAGATGCCTCGCAGCCTCGACACAATTCTTATGCCTGCCACAAGCCTCCACCATCCCATCCCTCAACTTCACATCCGCAAGCTTCTTGTTCACCTCGTTGAACTGTCCCAGCCTCTTCAGATTTCGATATGAGAAATCATGACGCGCGCAAACGGGTTTGAAGGATACCTTAGGGCCGTCTTCGGTGGCTGGGTAGCTGTCCGGGGAGAAGGAGCAGGCGTCTGAACACCATTCGAAACAGGCGGGGCGAGCGTTTGATGTGAATGTCTTATACCAGTCAGCAAGGGGGATGTTGAAGGCGAGGTTGGAGAAGGCGGGTAAGTCGCAGGGGCCGTTGGCGGCGGTGTTCAAGGAGATTGTCGAGGCGAGAGTTGTGGGGAGGATGAAGAGAGTGGTAAAGTGTCGCGAAATCATCTTGGCGCAGTTCTTTCTTTTGCTTCGGCAAGAGCGAGGCCGACTTCTGAATACTTCGGTTTGGTGTATGCCTCTTGAGGTTGAGTACAGCAACCTCACGTGAGACGAAGTTGTTGTCGTTGAGATGAGTGTCTGCAATATTCTGGCCTCGAATATCACGATGGCGCACGATTGCAAGAAAGCCAGGAATACCAAACCTCCGAACCCTCGCTGAGTGAAAGGGCTTGTTGAAGATATGAATACAATGATTATTCGCTTTCCGAAGTCGCTCCTGAAGCGCTGTAGATCCTCGACTCAAAAATGACAAAAGTTGCCAAGTTGAGAACGGTTGCTGATTGTCTGCAGCTCGAGCCTATAAGTACCGCAAAATCAAGAAACTGACCATGTCTTTAATTATTCTAAGCTAGAGATTTGAAATTTTTAGGCTTCGTGTACGAGTACTTGTGGGCCTCTCTTTGGGCGCCTGGGGCTGAGGTGAGTCGATTTCTGCCAAATTAATCAATCTGGTGCATCAATCCCGCGCGCGACTTAACTAGCCACAAAGCTTGGTGGATGAGTCTATTTTGGCCAAGCCGAGGAGATTGTTCCGCGGGCGATCCAGAAGTTACTAAGCTGTAGTTGGCATAACCTTCGAGATGTATGAATAGAAATAGGAAAAGTGGTGGGGGTTTGTAATAGCAAAAGGCCAAGTAGTTGTGGCCGTTTGTGAGTTTGCCGAGGTGCTGGCTCTTTTATTCGGCAAAGAAGGATTGGCTGCCCTTTCCTGGCTTGATATTGGTAATTGTGGGGGCCTACATATCATTGAATTAGCTCGATGTTGACAGCAGGAGGATCGGGCTGACGGCAAAACATTGATTTACCAGCATCTGTCCTACAAAACTCAAGGATGATAAAAACATCTTGATGAGAACCGCGCCTACTCGTACACGTTTAGAGCAAGTTATGAAGGCCAAAAATGATTCTGGCCATATATTTGATGGGTCTTTGCGGCCATAAAGGTGAATTTTACCAGCAAGCTGGGTGAGATGTTGGAATTCGTGACTTCATCACATATAAAGTCTTCGTGTTTGAAGATCATTCTCTGCTACAAGTGATGGAAGGGTGAATAGCTGTCTTCAAATACGAAGACACCATTCATGATAGAGAGTAGTGAAGTGTACTATAACGTGTTAGATATGGTGAACATCCTATGACAGAACAAAAAGAAGCGATCTGCTCCATGTTACGAAAGGCTACCCTTCTTCCCAGTCATACAACAATAACTTACCAGTCACAGACATGGACACGTCCGAGACCCCTAAGAACAGCTCGTTGACAGTCGTCGAAAAAATCGGCTTCTGCTCGATATTGACTGGGCAGCATATCCTCAAATGCGGACATCAGGTTTCCACGGTATCAGGAGATGCGTGTGGCGAAAATTGCGCGGAAACTGGCCCAGAGCTCTTTTTTACATGCATTTCCTGCACCGATTTCGTCACGATCCAGTATCTGGTGGAGAAAGAAGTCAAAGCGAAGTGGAAGCGATTATCTATGCAAGGCATCGAATTGCTCGAGAATAGCCTTCGGGATACACTATTAGATCTGGGTCGAGAAATTGTTGTGGGTCGCTTCAATGCCCGTGGCCGAGGCTGCAAGCAGGTACCTCCTCGCCATGCTGACACAGTCAAGCTGATCCTGGCGTTTCGGCTCAAAGGTATTGTCTCAGCCTTGACGAGGGTCAACTCCGTTACCGATATTGAGCCCGAATTCTTACTCTTCTGCTCTGACTTTATGGGTCCTACTCCCATTGATCTCGACTCTCACCTGAACGAGCTATCCTTCATGAAGCAAAACATTCTGAAATCACCAGCAGAGTTTAGATCTATGATGGTGAAGACGACGACCATGGAGTATCTCTTCTTGGTGTTGCTGAGGGAGGAGAGCCTGAAGCGCATGGTCGAGGGTCAGACCGAGGCAATTCAAGCTACCATGGATACAAAGTTGCAGTCCAAAGGCCGTCAACAACGACGTGTGGACTCGTTCTTGAGCAGCCAGACAGAGGAATTGAGAAGCGTCTCACCAACACCTAGTTTCAAGGAGGCCAAGATGTCTGGAGCGTATTACCAGCCTCATCCTGACAATGAGATTAGTCCTACTCGATCGCGGCCACCAGCGTGGCAATACGAAGCCGGTCAGAATGTGCATAGCTCATCTTTGGATAGGAAGTTCGATACGCCCATGAATGGGAAATCCACTACGCGGATGAATGGGAAATTCGACAGCCCTATGGATGGGACTCTCGACGACCGGATGCAAGCAATGGCACCGATCCCTTTCCGCTTGGGTGGTGGTAACGGTAGCACAGTCTCAACTCGAGAGTCATCTGCTGGGCAGAAGTCACCGTTTGCTGCAACGCGCGAAATTTTCGAAGTGGACGGCGAACCTGAGCGGACTACTGAGGGCTTTCCGCGGATTCCAGACGGCGATACCGCAAACTCTAGTCGCATCAGAGTGGCAGCCAAGTTAGCACACGAGACTGAAAAAGAGAAGTCGTCGAGTATCCAAAAATACTCTTACCCACAGGTGGCAGCGCCTAGGCGAAAGACGGTAGGTTCTGGCTCTGGCTATGGTTTGATTCGATTGGCGGCGACTCCTGCGGCAAAGGTCACGGCGAGGAAAGCTTCAGTTCCAAGCAGCCTCGTTTCTGGCGCGAGCCAATTACCAAGAATTCCCAAGCCAGTAGCTCCGGCAGACTCCCAGAGAGGCATTCCGTCGAAGACCGAAGCAGCGCCGTCACGGCGAGAGTTTAGGCGAGAGGATGCAGGCAGAAAGCGATGAATTGTTGTCAGCAAAGCTTGACAGAGGTTGGAAACAGATGGCTGGTTAGCTGGTGTATGTAAGACAAAGGACAAGAATTGTACTGATCTGTGATGGAATATGGATATGATTGACCCATGTCGTATGAAAAGATGGACTGTGTGTGTACTGTGTGTGTACTGTGTGTGTACTGTGTGTGGTGTACTGTGTGTGGTGTACTGTGTGTGTATCATGTAGGAGATGTGGCATGGGGATGGGGACAACGGTGAGGCCAAGCCATACGAGTATTCTACCACTACACCACCCCGAGTCTCGACCTCGACCCTCTTGCCCATCTGTGATCTTCGGGTTCGGGTTCGGGTTCGGGTTCGGGTTCGGGTTCGGGGTACAAAGCGGAGATCCCTACTGTGGTAAGCCACTTCAAGGATGTCCTCGATAGAATACCTTACCAGGCTGGATGGGGTCTAGCAGCTCGACTCGCATCGCAGTAGTTCTAGCGAGATTCATTTCCTTCACCATCACCATCACAACACTCACTCAATCCTTGATTCCTTACCCGTCGCCTTGACACTGACTCTCTCATCTCCTTGAGCTTTATCAATTAGTCTTTTCTCAATAGGCCCGTCTGTCTATCGGTGTCTTGAAGTTTGGATACAACACCTCTCTCAGACGTGCATACAACACCTCCTCTTCAGACATCCATAGCCCCTACTGGCTCACCTGCCAAACAATGTCCCGAGCCAAGACGTGGAGCTATGGTACTGTACGCATAGTAGGAGTAAGCACTTCGAAACACTTCTGAATTGAGGTTCGACCTTGCAGATGCCTCAGGTAGCTTTCTTAAAAGCGCGCTCCTAGCTTCCTGCCGTGCTCCACTTCAGCTTACCTGCCTTTGTTACGCGCTCAACTCGCTAACCCACACGGCAGAAGGTATCAGCCCTTGGTCAACGTCTGTCATCCTATAGCCAATCCGATGACTTGATTTTGGCTAAGTGAGGCCGAGAAACGGCTCCCCATATGGCCATGATTTTCTGCCCAGAGGAATGCCATTCGCCAACCAAGACACCAACACGCGAGATCCTCCTTAGCAAAAGAGGTGTGCGTGGGTCAGACGAGTCATATTTTGACATGGAAGCAACCTGGTGGGAAGACTTCTTTAGCACGAGGCTGATAAGAGCTGACCCTGCGCTTGTTTATATCTGCAGGTTAAAGCCTGGTTTCGAGTATCATTCCAGCAAATCTGCGCGCGAGAAGTAGAGTCAGCTCGCCTCAACCCAAGTATTCTCCCTTGATTGATTGATTCCCTTTCGAAACCCTTTCAAAAGATAAAACTCCTCAGGGCTTTGGAGTGCACCTCCGTGCAACTACCTTTCGTTCGTTTCGACCATGGGAGAGACCATAACCATCAACAGCAGCTCAGAGAGCTTGCTTTTCACACAATCCCAGATCCCTATCATGGTAGCCGCTCCTGAGCCCGATCACTCTTTTATCCGCATTGCTGGTCAAGCCCTTGTCGCTCTTTTGGCACTCCAGACCCTCCTTCAACTGGTAAAGAGGTACATATTCAAGCCCAAGTACCCTCGCATCCCGGGACCTTGGCAGATTCCTTACATTGGCCGCGTACATGACCTTCCTCTACAGTACACATGGCTCAAATTCAAAGAATGGGCCGACGAGTTTGGCCCCATCTACATGACCAAGATGTTCGGACACAACCTTTTGGTACTCACAGATGAGAGCATCGTCGAGGACTTGCTCGTCAAGCGGGCAAAAATTTACTCAGACCGTCCCATGATGCGATCTCTAGTCGACTCGAAAAGCACTTACGGCTCCATGGAATACCTTCCCCTGATGGGAAAGAACGGTAAGTTTCCGATCATTTCTGATTATTTATCACCATTCGAAATCATGGTTTAACAAGAATTCCGCGTAGAATACTGGGCACGACAAAGGAAATGGGCTCACCTCGCCATTTCACAAACAGCAAAACTTAATTACCGAGGTGTCATGGACTACGAAGTTCGCAGAATGTTATTCCTACTCACAAAGCAACCCGATGATGCGCAAATGCTACTAGAAGACATGGCCAGCCGTATCATGTGTACACTCGCTTGGGATGAGCCGAGTGTCAGCAAGAAAAACACCATTGATGCACGAGACTTGCTGCATCAAATCTCACCTTGTGGTCCGATAACCAATCTTATCACGCCTCTATGGCACCTACCGCACTGGATCAATCCGTGGAAACAAGCAGAAAAGAATGTTCGTCATGATCCTCTGCATGCTTGGCAATCTGAGCGTTTTGCGAAAGTTAAAATGGCTATGGAGAAAGGAACGCAACGACCTTGCTGGGCTCAACGATTCCTTGCTGAGTCCAAGCATGCCTTGTCGGGCGAGAAGGAGGCTGCAAATTGTGTTGGTATGCTAGCACTTATGGGCGTCTTGACAGTTGGTGGGCCGCTTCAGTATTTCCTTGTTTCAATGGTTCATCACCCGGAATGGTTCAAGAAGTGTCAGCAAGAGATCGATGAGGCCTGCCAAGGAAGGATGCCGACACTCGCCGACTCACCCAATCTTCCTGTTCTACGAGCCTGTATCAAAGAGACTGTCCGATGGCGACCCAATATTCCCACTGGTGAGCCCAAAGAATATAAGAGCAGCACGTTATTCATCATCTAACATGCCAATAGGCGTTGGCCACGAACTACAAGAAGACGACGTCTACATGGGCTACTTCATACCCAAAGGAACAAGAATTCTGCCCATGGAATGGTAAGTCAAACCGCCCTCTTCTCCCTCTTCCTTTCTCCATCCTAACAATAACAAGGGGCATCCTCCGCGACCCAAAAAGATACCCCGATCCCTGGAATTTCCACCCAGAACGTTTCCTCGAGCCCCAATGGCCAAGCTACAAAGAACCTCTAACCCAATTCCCCACCATAAAATCAATGTCCCCCTTCGGCTGGGGCCAAAGAACCTGCATCGGCCAAGGCATCACCGAAGACGAAAACCTGCTTGCCTGTGGCGGAATCGCTTGGGGCTTTGATATTGGGTTCAAGTATACGGCCGAGGGGGAGAAGATTGATGTGCCAACCGATAAGAGTAATTCGCTGTTGATAATCAAACCGGATAAGTTTGAGATTGACATTAGACCTAGGAAGGGGATGGAGGGGAGGATTGTAGAGGAGTTTGAGAGGGCGGAGGAAAATAATGAGAAGAGTAAGAGGGAATGTGGGAGGGAAACTGTTGCATAATTCTTTTCTTTATTCAATTGCTTTGATGGATGGGTTTCATGTTTGTAGGAGGTTGCGTTGACTTTCTGTGTTTCATTATACCACCCTGCCTTTCCCTTACGTTCTGCCCCATGTATTTGGCCCTACGACTTTAGGATTTTAATGAGTATCAGAATGAACATTCTCTTTTTCGTCTCGGTATTTACGAACGCATTATAAACACCTACATAATCAACCTAGTCAAGAAAAGCCTATCTTCTCCGCAAAAAGATAACCTGACCCAACAAAAGCTAACCTCCAACGAGTCCACTACAAACATACCACCCATCCCAAAATCCGCACACGACCTCCAAATGTAGCACAAAACTTCCCTAGCCCAACCACCCATACCCATCCAAGTTATCTAGCTCCGACCAATAACCGAGAATCCCAAGCCCCCATTCCACAACATCTCGTGCGTGTCACCGCCCCACATTCTCTCCACCCAAGCCTTCTCAATGTCGTAGAACCACACCTACGGCTTTTCTAGACGCGCCGTCGTGCCATGTTGCACAGAAGGACAAAGGATGGGGAACCCCTGCCTTTGTGGGTCTTTTTTTGGAGGGCGGTGGTACTTGTCGCTTGGGATCTTGAGATGGTTTTTGGTGGAGTTTCGGAGTGTATGAGGGCGGGAGATGTGGTGAGTGTAGGGAAAGATTGGTCCGGAGGGATGCTGGAATTGGAAATTACCTCTTGACCTTACGGGAATTGTTTGAGATCTCGGAATTGTATTCTGGTTGGAGCTGAGGATGCACTGGGACTTGGGATTTGGAGATACGCGTATCCATGCTTTCGAGTTCCTAGAAGGGTTTGAAGGGCTTGCGATGGAGGGGCTGTTTTCAGAGTTAGCTTGCGTGGTGGAATATGTCGATAACTTTTTCTAGCTCGGGTCTAGGGTCGTACGAAGTGTGGTGAGACTTGAATTATTGCGATGGGCGGGTTCTACTTTGCGTTTGGGTTCCATTATCATATCGTTGAGGAACAACTCGAGATACTGCAGATGGAAAATGTCTATGAAGACTACAAGTGCCCACAGAGTTGGTTTTATTCTCTAGTAAGTAGGAAGTTGATCTGGGCGTACAGGGCGTGGTGGAACTACAAAGAGTGAAGTGGTTTTTGGGTTACAGCAGGCTCTAGGGTATTTGACAAGAAGATCTCTTGAAAAGATATTTTGCAGGTTCTGCACCCGGAAAGCACCTAGGTCACTTACTAGTATTGAACAGCCCTTCGGAATGATTCTGTAGCAAAGTCGAGGTCATTACAAGCCCAGCCTTGGACTCATGTCCTTCATCTTACGATCCTACTGCAACACGAAGCGATTAAGCGTCCACGACTTGACATCGACGTCGCTGATTAAGTCGATAGGTACTCATCGATATCGTCTGCAAGTTGAAGGACCGTATTTTGATGACAACTTGATCCTTTCCTCACTGTTTACCCGGCTTGAAATCGGAACTCTCCAATAACCTCGCCCGGATCCTATCTCTCTGTCCGATCATCTTCAAGTTCGTTTGTCTTATAATCTCTCCACAACCAATCCCACCATTCGATGGATCAGCAAGGTCGGGTTTAGTCCCGATTCTGCCGGGCTGGATGGCCCTTTCAAAGTTATAGAAAATCCAAGACCTGTCAGCCCAGTATACAAGACTGTTATCCTCATAGTCTTGGGTCTTTAACATCTTGATGAAATCGGTGTAGAGAGGAACTGTCCAAGGCCCCTAAATGGGGGCATGTAGCCTGTGTATATGATCATTCGCTGCGTAAACCTTAGGTTCAGCGCGTATCAAAGTCTACAAAAAAACAGCTCCGTTCTCATGTATATGATCGATGTTAATTACCTTTTTCAAGTCCTGATACTCAATTCCAAACACTTTGCTGTTGTTGACATATTCCAGACGGCTAAGAAGACCACACTCATATCAATGTCTTCTCATACTACGGAGAAAGGTGTCATCAATGCATGGCACGACGGCTTTCTCCTTGATACGGATATCAATCCTCTCCGTCTTTGGCAGAAGCTCTTTGCTTTCTAAACCTTCTTAGGTCTTCACAGAGGTTGCCTCCATGTTCTCTACCATGCGGAACTGGCTCTGTGAAGATCAATGGCTTTCGGATAAGAACTCCGATTGCCTCGTGGTGTATCTGCTGATCTACAGCAATATTGTAGGAATACTTCGACGAGGCTGAAAGGTTGAGAGGTCCCGGACTTCAGTATGCTACCAACCTTGGAAGACTTTGCACATTTCGCGTGTCCTGCAGTACGTAAGCCATATCATGTATTGAAAGATTCTTGATTGATGCTAGATTTCGGATTCTTGAAGCATAGCTGCTTCAGCCTGATAATGGACACGTTTCAATGTCAACTCTGTAGGGGAGGACGGGTGTTGTGATGGTTGTGCAAGCATGAGCATGAGCATGAGCATGAGCACATGAGGAGCTGCAATGGAAAGAAACCGAGGCCCCTCCACTTTCGGATATCACCACTTCTTATCATATCTAAACTCCCACAAGCTTGCAATTGCAATGAGTGGGTACTCACCGTGGCTCGAGGTGTCGATACCTCTCCAACCTCCTTGATCATCTGAAAATGATTTTCTTGACACTCTGATTTCACGACAATACCGCGGCCATGCCCCCTTCCCAACCAGCACCAGCCTACCACAAACCTCCTATAGATACCGCTCTATACGAAGCTATATCCTCAAGCCCCTCCCGAACCCTCGCTCATTGTCACACAATACCACCTCGAAGCGGCTACTCGTGGACCGTCCCGGCAGGATGTCTAATCCGTCTCTCCACTCCCGAAGGTCCACAGGTAGGCGACCTCAACATCTGGAATCTCCACAATCCTCGGGAACACTTGTGGGCAGCTCGAACAAGACAATTACAATCATCTCATGTCACAGAAGGCGATAGACTTTGGTCCTGCCTCCCCTTCCTCAGACCCATGGTCACCATAATCTCCGACTCGTTAAATGGATATGGTGTCGATGAGTTTGGAGGACGCTGTCATGATTTATTGGGGACAAGATGTGATCCATATGTCAATAATTTATTGACCGGCGATTCCTACGATTTTCACTGCCATTCCAATCTCACGCGGGCTATACTCCCCCATGGTCTGACAGAGTACGACGTTCACGATGTATTGAACGTTTTCCAGGTTACTGGACTCAACGCTGAAGGACGCTACTTCATGGAAGCTTCCCCAGCCAAGAAGGGAGATTACATCGAGTTCTTCGCAGAGCAAGATCTACTATGTGCGCTGTCGACGTGTCCGGGTGGGGATCTGTCGAACTGGGGCTGGGCAGAGGGAGAAGGAGGAAACATGCTGGACTGCTGCCGCCCTATCAAGGTTGAGGTGTTTGAGTTGGCTGATAAAACGGTACTCAAAGGATGGGAAGAGCCTAAAAGACCGGACTACAAGGGTGTTCATGGGATGGTTGTGCCCACTGGAGAGGCCAAGAAAGAGTAGAGACGATACTGGATGCTAGTGGAAAGGAGAAGAGCATGGAATCTAGCATACCCCAAACACATAGGACTTGTTGGCCATCTGGTTCACAATACACCCTGTCAAGTTGCACTTGTGCAGTAATCCAACCCAGCTCAGCACTTGCTGTCTATACATGCACCTCCTACGGACAAGTTCAGGCGTCCAACCCTGCCTTGAGAACGCACTTCTCTTGCTGCCATAGAAAATCTTCAATTTCCAGCACGCCAATGGTACCAAGAGAACGGCAACGCCGACGGTTACAAAAAAAAGGGGACATCTCCAATTCGACTATATTGCTACTCGCTGCCTGCGCAATACACGAGACCGTTATGGGCATGATAATCTATGTGAAGACCACGGGTATGATGTTTGAAGGAGCCTTGGAACTCACCATATTCTTCGTCTCCACACACGAAAGTAATAATGCCCATGGTGGTCTCTCGTGCTGCACAGTAGGGATCGTTCGACCTCAAACAATTGGCTTGGCAGATAATATCGGCCTCTGATACCAGAATGAAAGAGCAGTGCTCATCGAAGCCGTATACAAGCCAAAGTTTCTCACGCCGTCTGGAGCAGCATACTTCGGGGACATTGCTCCATGTAGAGGTCACAACTCTACTCAATATTAGCGGGTATTGATCGCATGTGTAGTAGGTGTGGTACTGGTTATGACCTCTACATAGGGCGTCGTCATTTTAACAACTTTTCGTATTTTGACAAACTAGACGAATCGCCGAGTCGCTTGGTCGTCGACATATGACAGACGGCTTGTTTCAACCATGCCAGCGTCAGTGGTGCACCAGAGCCGTTCTCTTCCCCATCAAGCTTCCCTTTGTAAGCATGTTCTCAATTCCCTCTTCGCTTTCAAGACCGTGGAATCCACCGAGCCAGACGCTTCGTAGGAACCTCTGCCAGCACCTTGCGGAGTATCTGTAACCCAAGTCACAAGACTAAGATCGGATTATCCTTGATTTCGAGCTGAGAAGCATAGGCTGAACCGAACATCCTTCTTCAACATCATCAACAAATCTCAGGATCCAATCAACATGAACGCTTCGCGCACATGAAGCACACCAGCAATCTCCGTCTTACCCCAACTCGTCTCATAACATCAGGTCCCTCGACGCCACTCGACTCCACACACCTCCACCTCCGGACATTTCGGACCCCGATCACCCCATTTCTCACATTATCTCGGACCCCGCCTCCAAACCCTCGCTTATCCATAAGGCCGCACACGGGGACATCGCTTCGCGTCGCTACTACGGTGACATCCCTCAGCTCTCCAAGGAATCCACGGTATATACACCCCCCCGGACTGTTCTGCTCTCCCAGGTTCCATATCTATACAACCAAAAGAGGCAAACCGCTCACAAACCACCCAGCGTTCCCGTCGGAAAATCCGAGGAAATGGGAAAATCCGAGAACGTCTCTGTGAGTCATGTCCGATTCATGGATCGCGATCGCATTCAGGGCTGATTGTCGGGGGAGAAGCCCGCCTCCGATGTATTTGGAAACCCTATTCTTGGCATTGTTCCTTGCGAGAACGTGGTTTAGGGAGATACTGTGTATCCATAAGACGAAGATCATAGCCGAAAAAGATGATCTGCGAACCACAGTACCTCTCAAGGAGGCTCGGCAAATCAGGCGTCCACCAAGCGCCTCTTTTTACTAGTATCTTATAATAACTGACTAGTACCTCGTACTCGTACAGGACCTTGTGGTCCTTATCACTTCTTAGTTGAACGGCTTCGCAATCGAATTACAATTACGTTATCTTGAATCCAATATAGGATTCTTGAACAAAGTTTATTATTAGTGGAAAAGTTCAGTAGGAGAAGAACACTCTCCGCGAGGATGGTTTGCAGGGAAATACTCTAAAATAGAGGAAATTGGAATTGGAAGAGGCATAGACGACCGCGAGGGCTGCGCGAGAGAGAGGCGCTAGTCGTGGGGGCCTTCCATCAGGCGAGCAGGCCGAGAAGGCAAACGCCAAACCAAGAGAGTGCTCCCAGATTTTCTGGAAGTCTAATGATGAAAAATCGCCAGAATCATCGCAACCCAGATCTTGACTTGCAGGACTGAAAGAAAAGTAGGTATGCTCAAAAATCTCAGGAATAATGGAATAGGGCAGATTTCGTCAACGAGAAGAGCATTTACTAGTGCATACACTCGAAACAGTTCTCCTTGCCACTGCATAGCATCTTACAGAGCCCTCCGATCTCTCCAAATCGCGCGTCGACCCGTTTTCGAACACAAGTGCCTCGACGTCTCGAAAATGGTCTAAAACTACATTCCAGATTAAGTATACTCATGATTGCCGCCCTCAATTGTTGCCCAAAGCATGTTGGATGGCCGTGACGCCCATCTGAGCCGCATTTGACACGTTGCGGCCCGCATTGATGTCCTCAAACAACGTCTGACAGTACTGAAGTGCGCTCGATAGGCGGGCTTCCTCAGATGACTGTGTAAAACCTGCAGGCGCGCGAAGAGTTGCAGGAGCGCGAAGAAGAGGAGGAGCAGTCGCATTTGGTCGATTTCGTTGCTTGAGTGGCAGGAACGACCCGCCTGCGAGTTGCTTGCGCTGCTTCTTGGTCAATTTGACACCAGGTTGCAATGCAGCCGAGAAAGGTGTTGTTTGTGCCGGGAATTGTGGTGTTGGAAACTGTGAAGGAACTGTCCTTGTTTGAGGCTTTGCAAAACCATTACGCACCTCCTTAGTTTCCGCCTTGACACTCGATGTTCTGGTAGCGCTGATCTGAATGCTGTTACTGCCAGTCACCTCGGGCTCATAAGTAGGAGAGGGCTGCTCGGGAGAGGCCGATCCGATCTGCGCCAGCCGATCCAAGTGTACCTTTCCGAATGTGCTGGGCGGCATTGTAGGCATAGCGGAAGGAGCCATCATGCGCGCTGTTGGAGCGCAGTTGACTGCCCGGGTCTCAATTGCCCTTGGGACGCTTGATAACAATGCTTCCATCAGGGTGCCTCCGCTGATACGAGGACGCTTCGAAGAAGGTAGGTTTGTGCCGAGAGCATGCTTCGAGCCCGCAGCTGGTGGCGGGCATTTATCGTCATCGACAGTCTCGTCGATTTCTCCTTCCTCGAGCGCAGTGACTTCGGTTCCTGGCAATTGTGTCGAGCCGATCGACGGCGTCGGTTTCTTCGCCCCTTCTCTGTCCCAAACACAATCCACGGACCGTGAAGAGCACTCGCCACAGCTAGGTCGGCCACGATCGCACCCTCTGTGCTTAATGCGGCAGGTACGACAGGCAGGGGTATTTGGCGGTGGCGTTGGACCACCTGTTGTTGGGACGGAAGGCTCGGTAAACGGGAAATCCAATACTCGTGGCCTGGTTGCAGT
The DNA here is from genome assembly GCA_000738655.1 of Venturia pyrina ICMP 11032. Lineage (NCBI taxonomy): Eukaryota > Fungi > Ascomycota > Dothideomycetes > Venturiales > Venturiaceae > Venturia > Venturia pyrina. Next base: position 28,412 of record JEMP01000094.1, on the reverse strand, counting down.
AATCGGCTCCGCGCGTGGAAAGAACGACAACTCCGATTGAAATGGTGGGATCGAACTTGGTGCCAGGCGTGAGACAAGTTCCATCAACGGCTCCGAACGAGGTGGCGACTCATCGAAAAGCGGATCGAACGGGTAGCTTGTAGCTTCATCGTCCCCGGTGGTAGCATCGCTGGTGACCTCGCTAGCCTTGGTGCAAAGCACCTTCAGGTGCTTGCACTGTCCACACACAGGCTCTGCACGATCGCAGGCAATATGGTTGAATTGACAGGTCTTGCAAGCTGGCTTCGGGGTCGGTTGAGGCCAGGACTGTGCTGGTAGAGGGAGGTGCCGCTCACCAGTGAACGAGCCCAGCAAGTTGGCAAAGTAGCCGCTGTTGGGTTCATTGCGAAGTGATTCGTAAACACTTTGCAAGAGATCACACGCTCGCTCACAAGCCCATCCACCCAGCAGATGTCCAGGCTTTTGACCGCCGTTGAGAGGGCCAGAGTCATCTCTCCAGCTGTCTCGGACCAATTGCTCGATTGCAAAGGCCCATGCTGAGGTTGCCGGATCAGGAGCAGGCTCTCCAAGATACTCTCGTTTGATTCGTGTCACGGCAACGTGAACGCAGTCCTCTTTGAAGTCAGACCACTTCTCCTCGGACTCTGCTGGCAGCAGGAGAGAGCGGTAGGTATCGGTGTGTTCAGGACATTGAAGGCTATTCTGAAGCCAGTGTTTGAGGATAGCAATCACAGGCGCTGACTGAACCCATGAGCCCAGTTTCTCAGCGGTGCAGTAGTGATCGAGGAGCTTCTTGAGATGCTTGTCGTCAAAGGCAAGTGGCATGGCGCTCTTACGCGTAACCCGACGCGACTGGTGAGGTAAGCTGGTGACTCTGAACCTCTCTCCCAAAGGAGTGAGAGGCGTTCTTGGTTGCGGAATGGGAGGATCTTGAAGGTCGTAGATGTTCGGGGGTTGGGGGTTGGTGATGGCTATTGGAGGTAGGTTGGAACCTCGCCACCCGGACGGTTTTGACGGGAAGTTGTTGGGACGAGAAAGAGGAAGTCACGATCGAGAGTCAGTAAACAAGGCAGGTGCACGTGAAGCACGCCATGTTTGTTGTTGTTCTTCTCCACTGTGAACGCGATCGAGATTACGCGTTGGATCTTGACTTCAGTAGTCGCCTTCACATCTGTTGGACATGCCCAACTTCTCAACGAAGGCGCGGAATCTTGGCGATTTGGACGCCACCGACTTCACGCGTCGTGAGCTTCTGGATGTCATTCACGAATCCCCCAAGAATGACTCTCTTGGCCTCATTCTAGTCGCTTTCTACATAGCATGATACTATTGAGAAGCTTAGATCCTCTTTTGAAAAGTGGCAGTTTGATTCACCACCTTTTCCTTTCTTCGTCTCGAGACACCTTGCTTCAGTTGCCAGCACCGTCACATATCCACCGATCGAGATTGCTCGAGCCTATGTAGGTCAGTCATATGGCGAGTCAATGCAGCCGTCCTGTATGGCGAGTCAATGCAGCCGTCCTGGCTAGTCAATCCGGTGGTTTGTGTCCGTCTCCTTTGCGAATCTCAGTGCTCATGATGAGTGTAGTCATATCGCTTTTCACTGATAATGTTTTTGGTCCTCGATCTGACTTTGGATTGTCAGAATTTCTGGTTTGCTTACTTGCCGATTGGACTTTTCAAGACCGCCTATCGTCTCTCGCTGACTAGCTCGTCCTTGACGTTGATGTTCGTGCAAACAAAGCATATCCGACTCACAGTTACCCAGTAGTATAGAGACAGGACGTCAAATCACGAAAATCACACGTGACATCGCTCTCACCAGGCTGAACTCCCCCCTCAGCCTCATCCACCTTGGCACATGTCAGTCGCGGCCTTCTCCCAGAAAACACAGCTCAGTGTGTCCGCCGCCCGCACACCCCACACCTTGCTCACCGCTCAGCACTACTAAATGTTTCGGCAGCAGTGCCGCCCCCATGCCCGCAATAACACAAGCAATGCCCCAACCAACAGCGCCATTAAAATCGCCGGTCCATATTGATCCACGTGCTTGGCTCGCTTACTGAGGCATCCATTTTGATAAGATCGCCCATCCCCATTAATGGGGATCATTCCTGGAAACGTTCTTTGAACCCTTCTTCACGTCTTGGTCGGTTTCCGATATTTCGGTACGGCGGGCCTGATTTGCCATCCAGTCCGGGAACACAATCATTGCCTTGGTACGGCGAGAATGGCTTAGATGGGTTTGACTATTATTATGGTGGACCGATGATGCACAAGATGCGATGCCACCGCCACCTCCCTTTTCTCAATTTCAGATCAATGCTTCATGTGTGGAGACATCCAATCTCGTTAAGCGAATCGATCGACAAGACAGTCGGAAGGACTCCGATTTGGCAGGGCAAGTTGACATCGTGATTGCGATAACATAGTATGCGAACCCTTTTGCGGAGTGCGATTTGGGACTTCCCAACGAGCTTCATAATGCTGGATTGTAATGGCAACCTGCTATGACCATCGGGTAGTGCATTCTCGGTCTAACCCCACGCTCGTTCATGGTTGTGTGTTTAAATTGACCTGTATGTGCTGTTTCTCTCCGCTAATTGACTATTTTTGTACAGTTTATTGTTTGCCACCATCGTCCCATTCTCCCACCACTTTCTGGAGAACCTCGAGCATTTCATCCTTGCGAGATTGTGAGCACCAGGATCCTTCGATACCAGCTCGGGATATCCGTTCCCACTCCGGGACACTGAGGTCGAATTCTTCGTGGACGGCGCAGTAATTGTCGAGGATGTAATTTCCTCCAAAATAAGCTGGATCGTCACTGTTCAAGCTGAATTTGACCCCAGCATCAAGATACTTCCGTATTGGAACTTCAGAAATGTGATCCACACACTTCAGCAATACATTGCTGAGTGGGCACAATGATAGAAGAACGTTGTTGTCTGCGACGCGCTTCATGAGGACTGGATCATCAGCGAGACGAAGTCCATGATCAATGCGATGAACACCAAGAATGTCCAATGCGTCCTCAATGTAACTCACAGGGCCCTCCTCACCAGCATGACTGGTGAGCTTCAAATTCTTCTCACCGCCTTTGAGGAACAATTCCCGAAACAAGTTGGGTGGGAAGGGAAGCTCACTCGAATCCAATCCCATACCCACGACAGACCCATCATTATAACTCTTCTGAATATCTGCATGGTCAAACAGCGCAAGACTTTCTGAAACAGGCAAATGGCGCAAGAAACAGCAGATGAGCAACGTGCTTATCCGCAATTCCCTCTGCGCCCGATCGCGCGCGGCGGCGAAGCCAGTCATGATGGTCGAATAGGCCACTCCGCGCACAACGTGCGCTTGTGGATCGAAGAAGATTTCTGCATGGTGCACACCGTTAAGGGCAGCTTTCTGGAAGTATTCCCATGCCAGGGCCTCAAAATCTGCGGCTTCGATAAGCACCGACATGCCGATGTAGTAATATTGCAGGAAATCGTCGAGTGATGTAAATCTCCTGTAGCGATCCAAAAGCGCGTCCGTGGAAGCAAAAGCTGCATCATCTTCTGGCAGGGTTATACTATTCTTTGTTGCCAGGCTGAAGAGGAGAGAGGGTTCAAGCGAGCCCTCGATATGGATATGATGTTCGCATTTTGGCAGGGCTGCCAGGAATGGATGGAGTAGCGTTTTACACATGGGTGCAGATTGATTGAAGGATGGGTTGATGAGAGACTGGGGTTGGATGGCGGGATCGCTGTGGGATCTCCAATCTCCAATTCGCAGAATTCGGGACTTTTCCAGATTTCGGTGATATCGGGGCGAACAAGCGGTCGGTTGGGGCTGCCGAGAATGGCGTGGGGCGTGCAGGAAATACTTTGTGTACCGTGGTAGATGGTTGGATACGGGTGATATATGAAGTAGATGGGTTGCGAACTAAATTTACTGGGAGAAGTGGTCTGTGTAGTAGGGTACGTGAGGGTAGATATCCGAACCCTCAACGCGTCGAGATAGATAATTGATTGCGGAGGTGTGCTATTGGGAGCAATCGCATCAATGAGGCGCTGTCAATGCTTAAAAGGGACTTTCCAAGTCTGCCTGATCATCATCAACATCAAGGACAAAAACTGGGTCGAGGCAGACTTTGCTGTCAAGTTCGATGCTCTCGGTGAAAGGTCTTCCAAGAATCACAGTGCTTGACGTCTCTTGGGCCCACTGATGTCCAAACGTTCGTCGGGGTCCTCCGAGCCCCGGGCCCTCCACCTAATTGGCTTGGCAGATGGCTTTTTCAGAGCACGCGAACATGGCGAGAGGAAGACTGTCTTGCAACCAAGATTTCACCCTCCTGATGCATGAGACTTCACCCTCCTGAATGCATGGTTCAAGAGGAAGAGAGCAACACTGAAGCCCAAGGGGGTTGTAGTGCTGAAGGCTGGATGTGCTCATGTGTTTGTGAATGTACCTACTACCATAGTAGTGAGAATGGACGACTTGCTAAATTTACGATGTGCACGTGATTGTTTTACATATATTGCTTTTCCGGGCGAATGGGCGAATGCGTCGCAGAATTTCAGCATTACTGTGTTACATTTCCCTGTCCGCGGACACACTCAATCTATTAGACTTTGTACTGTTAAGCAGCAGTTCGTCCAACTTACCTGGATACACATAGCGTAACGATCGGATCGATCGCATTTCAAAGAACATGCACGGAAGAATTATCCCTTGGGCGATGCGACTAGTCGTTGAAGTATTCAGATTCGGCGATGGCAGCAGGACAGGATGACAACTGTTGCGAGGGACGCGTGATGAGCGTTGAAGGTCTAGCAGACGTCTTGACACGGAATGATGAGGTTGATCATGCACAGCTACGGTCTACACAGTACGGACATCGGAAGCGGGTTGCCTGTTTTGGGCATGGCGGAGGGCAGACCACTGGGGTTGTTTCCAGAGGCATGAATTGAAGAACCGTGAGTCCGGATGACGGCTACGAAACGTGGATAGCGTAGACGACGGCAGGGGGGCCTATGCAAGAGCAATCGAAGCTTAAGAAGCATAAATGTTGCTAGGCCTGAGTCGCATTTGCTGCGCGTCCGGCGGCTGAGAGAATGGCGATTGAGATACGGACGGGTGGTGGAGCAGACGAAGAGGTGAAATAATCTGCCGTGAACATAGGTACATGCTTCCGAAGAGAGCATTCCAACGCGCTGGGACTGAGGATGTTGAAGGAAGCCGGGTAGTTCCGTGAGATGTACTGTACTATGTACTATACACAGGAAGGTCAGGCAGTCTGCCGAGCCCGTGATGTGTGGCTGGAGGTGGTGCACTGTGGTTTCTGGCCTCAACCAGCAGGCATGATACTGTGTCGTTCTACTTGTATCCACAGTACACAGTACTACACAGTATGTACTCCTGTCCGGGGTGCCCATGCGATGCAAGTTGGAAATCTTCTACGCCACGTTTTCCAGAATCCGAGTGCCTTCGCGGTCTAGATTTATTGTGATGCAGATCGTCGCAGTCGGAGATACAGACTTCGGGAGCTGCCCGAGTACCCTCCGTAGCACCAGATTGATCCCCATTATCTGCATCTGCTAAGAGTCTTACCTCACAGACCAGCATCGTATCTCGTCTAGGAAATCTGATGGAAGCTTGGCAGTGCTGTGTTCAGTACAGTACTATGTACAGTACAGAGCTGAACCCAAGGTCCCCTGTCTCCGAATTGCACTTTCACCGGCACTGGCACTGGCACTGGCACTGGCACTTGCACTGGCACTTGCATGCTGATGTCGTTGCTTGTTGAGCGCAGAGCCCGAATCGTCTTGTTGAACGCAGAGCCCGAATCGTCTTGTTGAACGCAGAGCCCGAATCGTCTTGTTGAACGCAGAGCCTGAATCTTCTTGTTGAACGCAGGCCGAGTCGTCTTGTTGAAAGCAGCCCGCGTTGTATTGCTGTCCAACTTGCCTGTCCAACTTGCCCGCGCTGTATTACTGTCCAACTTGCCCGCGCTGTATTATTGTCCAACTTGCCCGCCTTGTATTGCCCAACTCGCCCGCCTTGTATTGCCCAGCTTGCCCGCATCGTCTTGCTGATATACAGTACACACAGCAGTCAGATACCTCGACGGTGGCTTCATGGGGGCATCGTCAGTAATCACTGGCAGTATCCAGTGTGGGCGCGGCAGAAGACGCCGCATATTGCATTCGCTCAATGGGCGTTGGAAGCAAACGCAAAGCCTACCGCGACCCTGGCCCAAGGAGCGACGGGAACACGGCCAGCTACTGTGGTACTGTGGTAAATAATAGGTGATGGCATGCACGTACCATAGTACTGGTACACACATGCCGCCCGCTGTCCTTTGAACGAGGAACCCCCGCATCGTAATCCGACTGCTTTGGTAAGATGTCTACTACTGTAGTGACAGCCCTATGTATCGAAGCCTTTAAGGTTCGGGATGCGTTGCTCCAGCCGCGTCCCTCTCCTCAAAACGCCCGACTGTCCGCCACCACCTTCACTGGCCAGCGTCCTCGGATCGTCCTGGATTGCCTGTTATACCAGGAGACGGCGAGTTTCTCTGCCTGCGTCTCGACCCTATTTCCCTTCACAAAACCTCCATCCCATATCTGGCCCTGGTCAGGAGTAGCCAACAGATCCATTCTCGGCCTGACTTGCCGCTCACTGGACGATTCCGAAGTAGTAGGGGACTCTGCATGGCTGGCAGGATACATCGTTGTCTTTGCCATTGGGACCTGATGTTCCTCTGCAAGTGAAGAAGAAAGTCAACCACCATCTGGACAAAACATCGCCGCGCTGGGCAGCCAGAGCCGTGGGATATCATCACCCTGTAAGTCATGGATAATTTCTCAGGTTACCTTACACGCGCCCACATGCACTACGAAAACCGCTGCCGTCCAACTCGACGGTTGCTGTGAAATGCATGTCGTTCTTTGACAGCCCGTCCTCGGCTCTCCCACAGCAGTCCCACTCGATGCACCTATTTTCAGAAACATTACTTCCTCACTTTCTAACATCATCTATCATAGTGCCGACTAGATTGAACAAATCCCCTGTTCGCTTTTCCTATCCGTCCATTCTCGCCAACCTCGCCATTCCGTTTTACCCTGGACACTGTATTTGTCAGGAAAGCCTGCAACTTTGGGATCCTGTGCTTGTGGAACCTTTCAACCAGCGTCTTGTATCTTTGTTACTCAAAAACGTGAACCTCGCAATCTGGTGCGTCAGGAATCTGCAAGCCTAGCCTTGATCCTGTTGTGTCACCACACGAAATTCTCCGACTCGTTCAGCGGTCAGTAAGTAAACTATCCTTTCCATTCGAGCATCATTCAATACTGCAGGGGCGCGCTCGAACGCTGTTTTGGGCCTTTTCTATTCATTTCCTTCCTCAATCGCGATTCTGGAGGAGGAAACAGGAGCTTGGAAATAACCAGTCCACCAAGATGATAGGTGCTGATTTTTTCACTAGGATCTTGCTGTCTGCCGCTACACGGACTGATCCGATTGCTGTGTAAGAACACGTCAATTGAGTACCCGACATTGGATATCTCGTTACTTCGGCTGCATATCCGTTGAGTACCCATGCACTGGAGAGCCTCTCGAAAACGAAAACTGTCATTGCTTGCTTCACGCCACTGAAAGATCAGCTTCACAGCACCCACGCCTTTCCATTTCTATTCGATTGCTGTCGTTAACTCCACCACTCGTTTTAAGATCCCATTGATTCAGACGTTCATCTGCCGTAGAGCAATTTCTTTCGCTTCCAAAGGAGATGGACGCTCCCATGGCAAATTCTTTTGTACAGCACTCGCGCCACCCTCGCTCAGTATCCAGTCATGACTCCTCATCAACATCGTCCGCTGGCTCAGGACAGACGTTGATTCCTCCTTCCTCAAGCCTCTTCGGTTCCGGTGGGCCGTCAAGAACCTTGCCTGAGCCTGTGCCCCAGGCTTCTTCGGCGGTCAGATCTCCGGTTGGGTTTGGCAGCTCCGACTTTCGATATCATCCCTATACCACTTCATCTGGATCGCCCAGCAGTATAGCGGGTAGTTCTGTGCACGACACTCACGACCATTACGGTTCAGCTGGTGTCTCCCCAACTCTTTCAGGGCCACATCTTTCTGCACAGAAGAGGGCGTATAGACAGCGGCGGAAAGACCCAAGTTGCGATGCTTGCCGAGAACGAAAAGTCAAGGTGATTTTGTTCAGAAACAATGGCGTGGGTGTAGAGCTGACCTACTGTACTATAGTGCGATGCAACGGAGACGTCGAGCTGCTCAGAATGCTCAAGCAGGAGTGTCAAATGCCAGTTCACAAAAGAGACGAATCGCAGAATGTCATCAATAAAGTGAGTCTCACCCACCATTCGGCGCAGGTCGGTGACTGACGGCAATAAGACAAGTGCAGGATCTACAGACTCAGCTTGCAGACGCCAAACACCAAATCAACCACCTCAGATCCTTGTTACAAAACAACAATCCGGCAAATCTTGAATCTAGCCCAATCGACAGCGCTGCTGTCAAGCTTCCAGCTCTTCTCAGGACCAGAGCCGACGCGATGGAAACGAGGGGACCACCACCGATGCACAACTTCGAGCACGTACGAAGAAATCTACGAAAGTACAGTCGAGGGGTCTTCAAGGTCCCTCCTACACACCGACATATTCCGCCAACACCTTTGATCAACTCGCCCGAGCCTGCGCTGCCTCCGACCCAGATTATTGATGCCCTGCTTTACAGTTACTATACATACATGCACCGAGCTGCTCCAATGTTTCACTGGCCGACCTTCATGGACCAGTTACAAAAGGTCAAGGAAGCAGGCACCTTCATTGGAGCCCCTCAAATATGGGTGGGTCTTTTCTTCGGGGTACTAGCTTGCGCTACACTACAGCCTTCCTCACACTGCAATCCAGACGTGGACGGAATGAAATATATTATCCTGGCCGCAAGACTTTTGAATACATGGACCGACAACATGTTACCTATACACGCCCAGACTGCGTTACTCATCAGTGTCTTCCTATACGAACAAAATATTCGATCCGCCGGTTGGGTCTGGCTTGGAACATGTGTCAGAATGGCGCAAGAGATTGGGCTAGACCTCCAAAATGGACCCTGGAGTCCAATCGAAGCTGAAGAGCGCAGGCGACTGTTCGCTTCGATCGTTAGCTGGGACAGGTAAGCTGAATCTTTTTGATTTCGCTCAAAATCAACCTCATGTAGTAGAATAACCTTGCTGACAATGATAGGATTCTGTCACTTGCCGAAAACAAGCCACTTCAGATGGACCTTGGTGACAATGACGTTCATTGGTCGAGCAACGTGGATGACAGCTGGATCGCTCATCGAGGAATCGGTCGCCCTCTTCCTGTTCAGCTCACAAATCAAACAGCGAACACCGTCGTTCCTGTCTTGCGCTTTATCGTGCAGCTCAAAAAGACTTTAAAAGACCATGTCATCTCAAGGCCCACATTGCAAACCTACGACGACTATTTCCGCGCCATTCTCAGCAGTTTTCCAGAAGATTACCAGCTATCCTGCGAAAGGTACTTGGAGCCCTTCGCCTTTTGTGCGTTGATCCCATTCCAGCTCGCACGCTTCCAACTTTACCGACACAACCTCAACGCATACTGTTCTCCCCAAGAGCGCACCGACGCCCTGAATAGGTGTCACTCGGTAGCTCTCGAGACCGTACGCTACGTATCGCGCTGCATGCTAAACCCTCCCTCGTCACCCCCTCGATCATCCAGTGTGATTCAGACATGGCAAGAAATTGTAAATGAAGCCGCCAACAATCTGTTGTGCCGACATGTATGGCGCTGCACTCTGATCTTATGTCTTCGAGGCGATTTCACGGATGCAATGACCTGCGTGCGATTGCTCGCTGCTATTGGCGAAACGCGTAAGCTCAATATCGCTTGTGGAAGATACCTCGCCTTCTTCCTCGAACGACTCATCGAGCGCGTACAGAGTGGCCTCGCATCACAGCAAGAGGTGGAAATGGACTTTGAGATCCTAGCATATGCATCCGGCGATATGCAAGGTGAACTCGATAACGGTTTTGTCTGGGCAGGCTCACCAATACCGCAGTCAGGCAGCTCGGGAGCATCGCCAACTCTTACGACTGGAACAGGCATTCACTCCAATCCCTTTGCCGACGAAGGTCTGCCCGCTAGTGCTCTTCTCACGGATCAGGAGCGCACGGACTGGGGTGGCTGGGAACGCGTCGAACGACAGATTTCCATGTTGATGGATGAGCAGCAGAGACGAACACGACCCCAACCACCTCCATTATATCTCAGGCCTTCCAATAATGATATGCAGAGGGTTCAACTTGGACCACCGGAAAGCACACCTAGTCCCAGTGCCTCTTCAATGCCTTCGGCTGGCGCGGCAAGAATAAGTATTGCCAATATCATCTAGTCTAGGTTGGCTTTTGATCGGACTACATTCGATGTGTGACTTCTACACGCGTGTTGGTGAGTTGAGTTGGCTTGTGTTGTCTTTGATATTTTTACACATATATTTTGGCTAGCTCGGTTTTATTTCTCTTGGGAGAATAATAGTTGGAGAACCTATCTCTTGCGATGAGGGATTTTCTAGCATCATACGGACGTAGATGAGGAAGAGGATGAATAACGAGATCGGAAGCATTTCTTAGCATGTACTATTAGTATACACAAGTCAGTATAGGGTAGAACCCTCTGGAAAAGGAATCACTGACTCCAAATAATACGATCGATTCTCTTCAGCTCAAGATGCGACTGTACACTACACGGTTGAGAAGAAGAAAAATGATGGTTATCTAGACAAGAACCAAACAGACGTATACCAACTTCCCGGAGGTCTTCTCCAACAACTACCAGCCTCGCGAGAATGGAAGCATCCTCATGGTCCAACGTACTGGCTGAAGAGATGATTGTCATGTTGTGAATTCCAGCCTTTACGCACCCTCAATCCAAGTCAATCTAGCCAAACTCAACTGAAGCATTCCGATTCAAGTCCGAACCAGCTGCCGGCTCAACCCACCCTCTCTCCTCCGAATCATAGGCACCACATCCCGCAAAATGCCCTTCCACCCACTATCCATCCTCTCCCACGCTTTCATTGATAATCTCATCGATAACGGAATGGCAAAACAGGGCCCCACGCGGGACTGCATTCCTGAAGTCCATCTTCCATCTTACTGTGTATAAGGGTAAATTGAGTCCCCAGCCTCCACCCCCAAAAGACGCATATTGAAATTTCCAGGGTGTGTCCCGAGGTCTACCCGTGGAAAGCCCTTGCCCCAGATCCGACTTTTGACACTTCGCTTCCCCTCGCCTTGCAAGCGCGCGTTCCCATGGAAAGATCCTCAGATCCGGGATCCAGAACCCTTGAGGAAGATCACAGCTCCGTTCTTGTTCTTGATCTCAATCTCCATCTCCATCTTGGCCTGCCTGCACCGCCGTGTGGCCCGTATCATCTCCTGCCGTCATACATATGACCAACCCAGACTGGAATATCGGCCATATCTCAACTTCCAGATTTTCGCACGTATGATGTCCCCAGCCTTCTCACCTGGCTCACTCCCATTTCCAATTTTCTAAAAATGCTCCAATGAGAGATCAACAACTAGGATCAGGTCCAAGATGATTTCTTTTCTCCCCTTGAATTTCCCACTTGCTGTGCTTGCCCTTGGTCGGAGGTGATTCCACCTCCGCGATCGATGTAATAACTGATGAGCATGATATCATCGTCCAATTCTTATTCGTCATGTCCAGCTCTTGCAAAGCAAGTCGAATCGTATGCACTTACTCGACACTCACTTACTATGTATGTTTTTTCCTCTCGTCATCGCACTGACGCATCCCAGGTCAGACTCAACAGCGAACGAAAACAGGCTTCGGACAGGATTGCTAGCCAATTTCGAGCATCAGTGACATCGGATGCCGGGGTTTTCATGTCGGATAGCTCAGCAACCAATGACAACCGATGGCGCTGGTTGAAACTGTCCTGGGGCACGCTGGAACAGATTCTCTCCCTCTAATCGCAGGAGCTACAATAATTAGCAGCTGCCCTTAGGCCGCCTACATGGAAGGTATCCTTCTTCCAATCCCTTACCCGATCCCATAGCCGATCTCTCATACGAGGCCGAAATTTGAGGGCAAGCCTTATTCTAGGTACATCCTCCCCTTTCTTAGGTCTGCGGCGACACACTGGCTATGGCTTCACAGACTCCCTGCCCTATGATAAGAGCCTCACAACACAATTACCACTTTCAAATGATAATCGATACTGATAAACTCCTGGCGAACTTATCTTTGAATGTTGCTAGGAAGTTATCGATATTGACCTGCAGCTTGAGAGTGGCTCAAGCTGCAGGTCAATATCGATGAGAAGCCACAATCTAACCATTCTCTTCGCCCGTAGTTTCGCACTCACCCCGTGTGAACAGAGAAACCAGGAAGGGGAACACAGCAAAAATAAAGAGGAAATACTTTCCGTCAGAGATGAATCCAGTATGAAATTTCAAATACAAGTGTCAAATCGAATTTACAAGGATTGTCGAAGAGGACTGAGAATGGGAATGTCATTTTAGGACACCCACTGGTCTCCTCTCGTCAACATCATCGCAACCATATTTGCGAATTGGATCTAGAAACTGTTTCCATGTCGATAATATATGTGAATATCTCTGCTGGTGTGGGGTATGTTCCAATAAGTCGTTTCTATCTGTTTCCCTCTCCAAGGAATTGGTAGTGGAGGCATATATACAACCTCACTTTGCTTGAAAAAGCACACCGGTATAATTATCGTCATGACCTTCTTCTTTTCCATATATTGTGAAAGAATTCCAGGCCTCTTACCCCATCTTTGTAACCACACACACTCTCATATCTTCAGACAGAACACACGTCTGCCCTCTCATGTTCTTCTTCTCTCAGCAAATATGGCTTAACAAACAGCGTGAGTCTTCCCGTGTTTTCCCTGAAGAGAATGATCCTCCTCATTATATGCGCTCGACATTTTCCGCCTAGCACCCGTCTTCCAATTATCAATAACCCTCCTCTGAATATGCTCCTTATGCTCAGCAATCTTTTTCTCATCCAACTTGTCGAGATATTGCACCGCGAACTTGATGTCATTGATGAGAGCATCACATCTTGATTTGGAGAAATCCTCGCGGACGACGACGCGCATGAGTTTGAGTTTTTCTGAGTGAGGGGCCATGGTATAGGCTGGGACAACCCAGCCACGTTCGCGAAGTTGATGGGCAAGTTGGAATTCATCGTAGAATTTTCCTTTTGCGAGACGGAAGGCGACGAGGGGGAGGCCTTCGCCGGAGCGTTTGGACATGATTGTGAAGCCAAGGGATTCGAGATTGGCGGACAGGTAGTCGGCTGTACGGGTCAAGTTCAACATGCTGTTCAAAGTGTCAGTGCTCATTATACCAAAGAGTAAAAGAGCATTATCTTACATGGCACGGTATCCGCGCTTTCCGAGGCGGATCATCTGGTAATACTGTCCGATGATTTGAGAAGCACCACGGGAGAAGTTGAGTGTGAAGGACGCTTGATCAGCTCCGAGGTAGTTGATGTTGAAGACGAGTTCTTTGGGTAAGAACTCTGGATCACGCCAAACAACCCAACCGACACCAGGATAGACAAGGCCGTATTTGTGTCCTGATACGTTGATTGAGATAACCTTTGGCAGACGGAAGTCCCACACTAGCTCGGGGCAGACAAAAGGAGCAACAAATCCACCCGAGGCGGCGTCCACTGTATCAAGCATTAGCAAGGGCTCTTAAGTAGTCCAGGACAGCTTACCGTGAATTCCAACATCCAGGTCACGCTCAATAAGAAGGTCATTGATAGCCTTGACATCTTCATATTCTCCGGTATATGTTGTACCAATGATAGCGCATATTCCGATTGTGTTCTCGTCGACCAAGTCAACGCACTCTTTTGGGTCAATAACCCATCGTTCTTCCGTGCAGTAGACGTACTAAAAATAATTAGCCATGTGCCTTGCCGACGTAGTTTGAAAATATGCCATGAACGAACCTTCTCTTCGACATCGAAGTATCTCGCAGCCTTCTCCCAGCACACTTGTACGGCCGAGTTCATGACTATGTTGGGCTTGTCGAAAGGTTTACCCTCAGCCTTTCGCTTGTTCTGCCATCTCTTTTTCATTGCCAACACACCGAGCATAATTGCTTCGGAGCTGCCCACTGTCGATGTACCCATTGCTTGAGAGTTTTCGTCATGGGCGGGGATATTGAAGAGGCGGGCCATCATGGAGACGCAGCGGTTCTGGATGTCTACACATTGTTAGAGAAGATACGTATGATGAAGAACTGTGGGAGGATGTACCAGCGGAGACTGGGTATTCCTATTGCACATATCAGCTTTGAAATTGAACAAGGGAAGTTGGGTACCCACCTCATAATCGATGAAGTTCTTGGAGAAGGACTCGATCATAAGCTTCTCGGCTTCTTCTTCCATATACGTCGTAACAAAACTCGCCAAATTCAGAGTCGGCGTCCCATCCAAGGTCAAATCATCCTTGATCATCCTATACGCAATCTCCTTCGGCATCTCATCGTCCGGCATCTCATGCTTCGGCAAGTCCTGTCCAGCAAACTTACTCCCATACACAGAGCTCGTGAATGTGTCTTGATCGGCTTCGGCGAAGGAGATTTTGGACATGCCAGGAGCAAGATGGTTGATCTCGTCGACTTGTTTGTCGGTGGGCACGCCGGAGAGGTGGACCATTGCCGCTGCTGGTGTGAGTGATGTCGAGAGTGTAAAGGGAGTCGGAGGATGCAAATGTAAAAGGAGGGGTAATTGGAAGGGTGAGAGTGAAGGAAAATGAGGACGGGAGAGTGAAGGAGAGCCCCTCCTTCAGCTCCGGTAGCCACACTACATAGTAAAAAGCAATTAAGCAATGACAAGCCTTTGCTTGCCGTCAATCTCCCGTCCCTCTCCTTCGGCAGTGACGGAGTTCTATCGACGGGTCCCAGCTGAAGTGCGGCTATTCGTGGTTGTCTTTGCTGCTTGAAAACGCATCTCTGGGCCTATGCGATTGCAATTGATATCTCACTGTACTGATATATGGAGTATAAGGAGTATGCCTTTATTTTCGTGTTGTTGCATTGGCTTTGTATTGGTCGTGCGGAAGGCATTTTACGTCGGGTGAATTGTGTGGTTGGACACAAAAGAAAGAACGGGCCATTTCAAGATACGCCCCACTACGACTGTTGCGTTAGGGAGAAACGGAGCTGACGGAGCCGAAGCAAAGAAGAGCGACTTTCAGCACTCCGGCTACATCTTGCTTCGCCGAGTGCATGGGCTGAGCAAGAGCTGAAAGTTGTCACCATTGTTTCTTCTTCCGAGTCAATTTCACCGCTGTCAATATTGGCGAGTTGAGACTCATAGGCATTGCAGGTGTTACATGTCAAATTCGCCAGCATTCTTGGTCCTCTTTCCTCGATCCATCATGTTCGAAATTCATTTGCCTCCCGCTCTCCGAGTTCCCTCGCCATAGTCTTGATAAGCCATACTACTCCGGCCGTGGTCCAGAGTACTAGAACAAATCTAAGGCGCACTGAAGCCAAATGACTCCGATTCATCCATCAACTAGCTTGATATTCTTCTGAACATCGGCTGGCAACTCCTCCAACTTTACCAACCCGAGCTTGACGGCGTCTCCCCAGAAGAACATGGCTCTCTCGAACGTGTAGGCGAGGTAGTCGAACTCCTCATCTTCGTCCTTATCACCTTCCTTTGCCGTCTCGACCTTGTTACACTCAGGGCGTTGCTCGTCAGTTCTGATGCCATCGGAAGCCATGACTGACTCCTCAGGTAGCGTAGTGAGCCGTCCAGCAGCCACCGAGGCTGTTTGCGTTTCGTCATCGAAGTCTGGCAGTCCCTCAATCTTCGCTTGCATCACGCCCCACATGACCCATTGGGCCGAGTTTGCGAGGCGCCAAACTTGGCACTCGTGAATGAGCCGGGCCACTTCTTTCTCAACCGCACCATCGTGCTCTTCATCTTGCTTTTCGATAGAAACGTCTTTGTGGGCGCGACTGTCGAGCATGAAATTGCTGATCAAGGACGTGGACAGGGAGGAAGTTGTAGGGTTCAAGCCTGGAGTGTTCGGTAGAGAAGGAGTCTGTGGCACTGATGTATGGCGACTGTGTGTACTGAATTTCGGCTGATGATTTATATACGAGCGGATGAACCGTTGCTGTTCCTCAAGGGTCGGGTAGTATTTAGTCTTGCATTTGTATGGAGCCTTCACGTCGTGGTAGTTGTAGCACCATTCAGTCTACAATCGTTAGTTTGGCACGAGAAAGCCACAAAGGACAATCTTACGAAATGGTTTGCAAACTCCAGTCCGACCAGGTTCGCGTTTGCATACTCGAAGTCGATCACGATGAGCTGCTTGTGCGCATTTTGTGGAAGCATGAGTGGGGATTCCCCGTCAGGGATGACACGCAGAATGTTGCCGTATTGAGTCTGGTCAATTATGTCAGTCTTTGTGTGCTATACGCCGATTCATGGTCGAGTTTACATCGTTATGGGCAAAGACCAGTTGCTGTTTGAGGTTTTCAGCACCATCATACTGCTCGTATAGCCATGTGCGATACTTTTCGAGGGTGACTCGGAACAAGGACCAGTCTGCTCCGCAAACAAGTGGACGAGTCTTACTGCCGTCAGCAGCTTCGATGTGTTTGTCAAGCCAGGAGACAATCTGCTCACAACGCGGCATCCATTTGTCGATATTCAGCCACACAAATGGTCCATCATCACGCTCGTGTGGTAGCAACTCGATCCCTTCATGCAGTTCGCGCATACGCTTCGCAATTTGCTGCGAAACGCTTGCATCACGGAGCTCTTTTGGCGTCAAGGCACGCGCATTGAAGAACTCCTCGAAACGTCCATTCGTGAAAGTGCCTAGCAGTCGGGGGCCAATTTTCTTCCGTCCAAGACGACTGAGAATCTGCAGCTCAGATTCACGGTCAATCAATTGATCGACGTTTGAACCATAGATGCGTAGAAGCAGTTTTCTGTGAATGGTTAGCAAGCAAATCGCAGAGCTCTTCTCAGACAGGCACATACGGAGGATGGAATCTAGGATGCGAGGAGACAGTGCCATCGGCAGTGTCTGTGGTGGCTTGAGCTGGTAGCTCGTCGGGAGGTGATACGACATAGACAGCATTTGTCAAAGCTCCGCTCAGCCTCTCAACGCCAATCTGGCTGCTCATTCCCATAGGAACTCGCCGCCAACCCTTAAGTCGCAGAGTGTGTGTTAGTCGAACAATCTCATATTTGAAGGTGTTCCAGGCGTCTTTCTGTATGGTTGAGGTCACTCGAAGCAGCGATGGTCGCCTCTCAAGTCCATCTTCCATCTCCACCTCCCCTCCGGAGTAAGAGAGAGTCTTTGAGTTGTCGAGAATCGCATCGCAAGATGGAGCGATTGGATCCACTTCAGGAAGATCGGTATCAGAGAGTGCCGTTCCGGACAGTCGTCGAAGTTTCTGTGCTGATTTGATTCGCTTGGATAGATTTCCTCGTCGTGTTGGCTTTTCAGATAAGTTCACACCAGCAAGAATTTCTTGCAGCTGTTCCAATGCTACAGCTCCGTCTGAGGCTTCCGAAGTTCGTCGTTCAGGACTATCAGAGGCCCCATCCAGTCCTAAAGGTGGTGCAGAAGAATGTGGGTCTCCTTTCGCAACCCTTCTGCGAGATTTGTGTGCAGCTCTTCGGGACTTCTCATGGTTTATCCAAGCTGAGACACGCGAGATGAGTCCATCGTGGTCATTGATGGACTCGGGCCTGGTAGAGTTGGTGCTTTCGTAGCCTTGGTCGGGAGTCGCGTCGGTTGTGCTGTGTCTTGATGACTTTGGGAGTCGCTCAATGGATGCTCTTCCAGTCAGCCGGGATGCTATCCTCGCTGAACGATGTTTCTTTGGGCGGTCAAGGTCGAAGTCGTCCATCGGTTTGCTCTCTCCTCTCATCATAGGCGAAATGCTTTCTTCTGGTTCAGCAATAGTTACAGCTGTTGAGGTTACGGATTAGTGTTTTGTTGCTTCTGGGAAGTGAAGCTTGGTGGGAAGTTGTGAACTAGTCATTGTGATGTTGTGACCCAGGTGGGATTCCTTTGTTCGGTGTTGAGTTCATGAACCGCGCTTGTTCATTCCCTGACCAAGCCCTTGGAGGCAACCCCTAAAAGACAGGTCCCTTTGGCTGATGGTGCATCTTCAATTCTCCCCCAGCTTTAGGAAGTGAAATTCTGGAAATATTCGATTTTGCTCGTGAGTCAAAACCTGCAGATAGAATTCCGCTGTTGATTGAGGAACAACAAATCGCTCAAGAGCGTCGATGGGGAAAACACTTGAAGTGAAGGCCACGAGATGTTTGAAAATGAGTATGAAAGCGTTACTAACCTTTGACAGGTCCTGAGCCTGGAGAGCGAAGGATACCGCCTTGAGGTGCAAGTCCTGGGGCCAGCTGCTCATCTTTGTCTCGTTTAGATGATTCTGACATTTCGCCGCCTGATTCCGATACTCTAGTTGACCTTTTCAGACACCAGCCCACAGAACAATCAGAAAGCGTAGTTGAACACGTCGAGGGGTTGCAGTTGGCGTCGCGGTGTTTTCTGGGGCGGGAGGAGGCAACGTTCAGTGAGGAATTCCGGGCGTGCCTGGAGAAGATGAAGCAGTGAAGGCAGTGGAATTACTGCGAGTGTAGGAGATTTTTTGAATTTCATGAACTGATCATCGTCATGTCTCTGCTCCAGCTGTTCCATGCAGTGGCGCTTTACCGAAAGGGTCAAGCGAACCGACGAAAACAAGCGTCGGCGACATTTTCAGCTGAACGACATCCATTCATTGCAACCGACATCCGTCTCCCTTGTCATTCCATGAGGCTGCCTTATCACCGCCTGCATGGATCCCAATGCCTTTTGGTGTCTCATTGCTCGTTATCCCAAGGACCCCCCAAAGTGGCCAATAGCTAAACAAGTTACTGTCGAAGAATCCCCCAAAGTTGCCCAAAAAGCCAAACGTCATCCTGCATCTCCTTGGCTTCAAGCACCTGATGTGCTCCTGGCCCCAAGCATCCGCAGTCATGTGCCCCTGGCCCAGAATCAGGCCTGCATAGAGCGAGCGTATCCTGCTGACACTGTTGAACCTGTAGAACAGTCAGTCCTGACCATTGTCGTGCTCGGACTACCCACCGTGATGCGGGCCGTTGGTACTGTGTAGGTGGGATGAGCTGACACGTGGTAAAGACGGACCCCATGTATACACAGTAGTAGGATAAGCTTGACTGACTGGCATGTACCACAGTAAGCATGATACCCGCTCCCTTATCTATTAGTACCCCTGTCCTAATCTATGTGGTAGGTTCTCTTCTACGTATAACCTAACGTAACTGAGATAGTTTTTTATCGGAAGAAAAGGATCTCATTCTCCTGGCTTTTCTCTTTTTAGAGAGGTAAGTTTTATATTTATAGTCCTACGTGAGGAAGGAGTTGATGCCGGGGCTATTACTTATCGAGCCGAAAAATTAACTTTGAATAGCCTAGCTACTGTAGTACTATGTACTATAGTACATTTATATGATAGACATAGTCACATAGGCCCGGTGTAATTATAGCTTACACAGTACACAGTACTGCCATGTGTAAACGTTGGTATAATTATAGTTTACAACGCCGGTTGTACAACGTGGGCATAATTATAGCTTACAACGCGGGTATATATACGGACATATTCTTGCCCTCATTCACTGCTACAGCACGACTTCACAAGACTACTTCTTCACCTTATTCTTGAACCTTCTTCTACATCCTATACAACTTCTCGCCTTCAAAGATCATGAGGCTTTTACTCATTCCCGTTGCTCTGGGCCTTTTTACCCAGTTAGTCTTGATTTCATTATTGTTATTCCTACCAACCTGACTTATACTAAGAGATTTATAGGTTAGCTTTAGCATGTAGATGTCGAATTAAGACCGAACAGCCGAATTTTTCACAAAAGGAGTTACAAACTGCCATGACATCACTAGCGTGTTTCAAGTGCACTGGATCTTTCGACGGCAACGAGGTTCGTGAGACGAGACCTGAGCTATTATAATATAGATTCCTAACACTAATAGTGCTCTCTCCCGAAATATCATGAATGCTTCTATAACGCGTGTGCCGTTCTCGTGCCGCCAAAAGAAAAACCCATCGGTTCCCCTTCAACATGTCACTGAGCGTTTCGGAGTACTCCGACACATCGTAATGTCGGCGGGTGAACCACGGTCGGAAGAGGGCCGGAAATCATTGTTTAAAGGGTGTGGAGCAAATTGTGGCAGAAGTGGAATGTCTTTAGTGCAAAATCAGAAATCGCGTACGCTCTCTGGGGTGACGGTAACAGAGTTCCTGGCAATCTTTTGACTTAAGATGACCGCAAACTTCGGACATACGGAGAAGAACCACTAACCTGATGAGAAATGTAGCATAACACGATATTTCTGCTGGTCAAAAGAAGGATAATGCCTGGGAACGGTCTTCCACTTGAGGACGCTTGCGAATCGAGACAACGGCAGCACCTGGATTCTCCTTTCGAAGACGGTAGAGACGAAGAGACTCATCCCAGATCTCCTGGATGCGACGACCCTTTGCGGCCAATGCCTCCGGACTCAGATTCTCGGTCTCGAGCATGATGGTCCTGTGTTCGTCGCGGCGCTCTCGACCTCGGGGTCGAGTTGCAATGGCAGGCTTGAGCTTAAACAGTGCTGTATCGACATCGAACTCTCCTTTTCCAAGGACAATATCAATGTCCCGCTGGATCTCTAACAACTCCTTCATCGGACCTGACGCAACAATATCAACGACCGGAGCTGGCCAGCCACGGGGATCATGATGCAGAGGGCAATCCTTGTCTTCGCAGCCTCGGTGCAAATGTCGTCGCCATGCGGAGAAGTGGACTTTGCAGACCTTGGCCTCGATCTTGACACCACGGTTGTAGATCCGGCTCTCGTCGAAGGGAATGGATGGCGCACTCATGCGGCGGTCCTGACTCTCATCTATGGGAAGAGACGGAATGCTCGAGCGGCGGCTTGGAACATCCTCGATGGAGGGAGTTGAGAAGCTCTCACGGCGGTCACGACTGTCCTCCACGGAGAGTGATGTAATGCTCTTGCGACGGTTTGATTCAGCGAGAATTTGCGAAATCGACGTGACGCTTAAGGGACGACTTGGCTCTCCAGTCGGTCGCGTCGGCGAGACTATGCTTGATGGGCGGCTTGTCGATGGGGACTTCAGATTGTCTAAGCGACGCAGTGGCGATGGCGCGCTCTGTGCCGCGGCCGATGCCGACTTGCCTCTCGCTACAGACATGGTCAGCTTCGCAAATATGGAGGTGCGTAATCGATAATCAAGAGCTCGGATAGAACCGGTCGCACCACGAATATCCCACGTGGAAATGACCTACAGTGTAGTTGTACTACCCTCTCGCCAATTGTCGGCTTCTTTGGAGAAGCTGTCTGCTCGGAGCCGCCCGACTTATCCACTGTCATATGATTAGATGGTAGTCATTGCTATCACTCCAGGCAGCTCTCACCTTCCCCTTCTTCTTCCAACTCACGAAGCGCTTCGAATGGGTTGGCCGCAGTGAACATGATGAGCGTTGTTGACTGTTGATGTTGTTGTTTGAGGGAGGGAGGTGTAAGTAGCGCGATGTGGACTTTGAACCCTCTCGCTGGTGTGTGTTTGGGAGATCTGACCCGACACACCACAGCTCCGGTTACCCTAGGCAGCCAGACCTCGCCGTGCCTTGGATGCAGAATGTGAGCGACTACAGTCATCCGGTGCTATTGAGTCTTGAGAATGCGAGTTCGGCAAGAGATATTGGAGCCTCAGCTATATCGGCTCACTCATAGGTCAATTGAGAGTACTGAAGATGTTTTGCTATCTAAATTGGTATTCAATCTTTCATGGCTTTCATTTAGGGCCCACCCAGGATAGCAAGCTTCTCCAAAACAACCAACGTGGTACCGAATGTCCCACAGCCTCCACTAATCAGTCACTATGTTCTTTCTTGGCCTTCTTCCACGCCATCAAGGGCTCCTCCTCCGATGACCCGGACGACGTAGAAAGACTGCGTTTCCTCTGAGGTGGTGGAGCTCCATGTCCTGTAGGTGTCTTGTCTGCCATTGGCGCCTCTTCAGTTGTTTCCAGACTCATCTGTCCAAGGCGCTCCGCTCGCTCCCACAAACTTTCTTCTTCCGACTCTTCTCTCGTGTCTACAGAGCTTTCGCCATCTTCGCTGCTACACACCCTTCTCCCTCGTCTATCGACCCCCAGCTTCTTGATCAACCTGCTGTACTTCGACTTTCCAGTTTTCGTCCGAAACTTGAAGAGAAGTCGGCGCCGTTGCCTTGCTTGTCCTTCGTCGTTTCTAGGCGCTATGTATGGTCGCGGTGGAGGAGGTATATAAGGTTGTAAACCCCATGGCCCTCCGTGTGGACGCTTTGGTGGTGGAGAGCTATTGTGTCAGAATCACGTCTATTTGGAGAAGTGAGAAACAAATGGAGACAAAACTCACCTGGCCGCCGTGGAATAATCATCTCCTTCCATTATCCTTGGTTTTGGGCTACCTCTTCCTCTGTCAGAATTGTGTCTCTGGAAATCGTATATATTGTACAGATGATGGGCTTGGTAGCGGCAGCACGTACGGCAGGTCCGTTTAAGGCAGGGCGTTCTTCGAGTTGGGTCTCTTTTCTGGCGGTAAGTGAAGGTTTCGATGGCGACTCTACAATCGACTGGTTTTGTTGACATGTTAACATATATTTTGCACCAGCATTGAAAGTCTTGGACCAACTGGGAATCGATAACACATCGAGTCCAACTGGCATGAAAAATGTAGATGGGAATTCGATGCTTTCATGACAAGGACATTATCAGGAAGACGAGCAGTGTCACCTACCTGTGTCCAAGACATTGTTGAACGGCCTTGACAACACGCGTGTTGATAAAGGATACGTCGCATTCTCATTGCCTCCAGGTGTGGAAAGTAAGTATCTAATGTAGGCATCATAAAAATACTGGGGTGGAACGAAATCAGGCTCAAAGATACGCTGAAGCAATAGTTCAGCGCCCCACGGACTCAAGATTTGACCTCTAAGCTTGGTAGCCGCCATGATGGTGGTTGTGGTCACTTGGATACAAGTTGCGAACGTGCTCCTAAAGGTATGTTGATACACTGTGATTGCTACGACTACAACAAAGATTGGAGATTGGTCTTTGAATTAGAAGAGCAAATGTCCCAGCTAGGCTTGGTGTGAGCAAGCAGGATTGAATGCAAAACTATTCCTTTCTTCCATCTGCCAGTCCTCATACCTCACCCATTAGATTCATCTCCTCGAAGACGTTCATCGCCAAAGCTCCGTACTCTTCCCACCTTGCATCATGTCCTCAGGCCCAGTTATGAAGTCGCCATTTTGCATATCCTTTTACTGCCTTATCTTTCTTTCATCGGTGCCGGAGCTATCGTGCCGACTCTGGAAATGTAAGAGGTCTATGAAACCCAATCCTTTTCCAGACATGATCTGGTCGAGAAAGTGATGCTGGGATGTGAGAAATGATTTAGACTTGGTTGTTTCGTCCGCACGTCGAAGTAAGCGCTGGCTGATTGGTAATCAGCTGCATGAGGCTGCCCGGTCCGTGTTTCTCCGATCCAACCTTGCTGAGACGAAGTGACATTCGTTGTCAAATGGTGAACAGTCGGACGCGTGAGAGCTTGGTAATTAAACAAATTGTGGTGAGAATTATACCATACAGCTAAACCCAGAGACTTTGTTGGGTAAAGAGGAAGCTACAATGATGGCAAATCTCCCGAATTCGTATTTTTCAAATATTGCCAGAATTTTGTGTCTGTCTCTCTTGATATTTGTGTGTCACATTCATCCGCAGAATCCATATCGCAATGCCGTCTCATACCAAAAACATCGCCGCATGAACGCCAAACTAGGGGGTATCAACCATATTCCATGCCTTCCCTCGCCAATTCATCTCAATGGACTGTCCGACGTATACACATCCTACTCTTCCATTATATCCCTCTCGGCACTCCCACCCATTCCCTCCACAATCCCTTCCAATGCTGCCAACTCCTCAGGTGGCACCCTCCTTCCCACCTCAACAGCCTGATCTCCAATTTCCACGCCCCTCTTCTCCAATACCTTCCTAGTCTGGTTCTCAATATAAATCCTCCTCTCTTTAGCTTGCTCGCTCTCTTTCACTGCCGCATCCCCTCTTAGCTCGGCCAATTTCGGTCTCAGATCATTCAGAAGAGCTTTCAACGCCGGAAGTTGAGTAAGTGTAAAGGATGTGTTCGTTTCCAACGGCGTGTTGATCGTTTTCGAGGGGGAAGTGGTGGACGTTATAGGTGCGATACCGAGGGATTGTGCGCTAGGGATATTCGTGAGGAAAGTGAATGCGCCCGTTGTATCTCTCACGGGCGAGGAAGAATGTTGTTCTGCCTTTACATCTGCTGGAGAAGGATTGATGAGTGATCGTAGCTGCGAAAGCGTGGCCTCGTTGCGCTTCGCCGTCTTCTCAAGCACCGCATGCAACTTCCTCGTTTCCTGGACTTTGCGTCGGAGCTGTTGTATAGATTCAGGCGTCGGTACAGGACTCGTCGAATTCGGATCGGGAATCGTGATATCCTACCTCAGCATTAACTCTCTCCCATCCAAGCCCCCCTCCCTTTCCAATCTCAAGCATCTGAACGTACCTCATAATGCCCCAATCTGACCCAATCCACTAAACCCCCCTCCACACACAACACATTTCTCAGCACATAAATCTCCAACTTATCAAAGTTCTTATCAACATTACTCTCCAGTAAAGTCTCCAATTGATGTACCCCCTCCTCAATCTCCCTCCTCGCCTCTTCCCTCATCCACTCCGTATCCACCCCATCTCTATCCACGAATCTCTTCTCAACTCGTGCGCGTTGATCGAAGCCTAGGTTTGCCGGATCAGCGGCGAGGAGACCTTGTTCTGCTGCGTCGACGGCGCGGGAGACGAGTTCGTTGATTGTGTTGATTATATCGTCGAGGAGGGTCTGTTAGGAAGGAGGTTAGCTTGGTTTTGGTGGCGCGTTGGTTTTGAGGAGTAGATTACGAGAGGAGTATAGCGGAGGTGTTCTGTTAAGAGGGAGGATTCAATTTGGCGTGTGGAGGCCATGGTTTGTGGTTTTGAAGATCTGAGGATGCGGGGAGACGCGTTGAAATTAAAGCCCAGTTTGTAAACATCACGAGCGTGTTTATGCGTGCTGAGAAATTCAGAAGCGTGTCTGCATCTACAGGAAAAGTATCCCATCTCGACTGTGAATGTTTCAACGGCATGAATCTTTTGTTCGAGTCTCCCTAGAGAAATAAGGTAGTGTCGTATAGCTTCTTTAGAGAGAGCTAATATAATGACTTTGATTCCACCGTTTTGTACTGGGGATTCGTCGAGAGCTATTTACGCTGCTCAAAAGTGTATGTACATACCAACAAATATGCACAAAATGAAGTTATAGACTATAAACAGCCGGATTGTAGAATGCGTTTTCCGGATAATCTTGTCGTGCACTATAATCATCCTCAAATCCAGGTTGTTGATATGTACCATGAGCGTCACCGTATGTATACTCTCTTGTCCTCGCCATCTTGTTGCTACGTTCATTCTCATCCTCCTCGTCACTGTCAACTTCTTCCATTTGTCTCTTCTGCCTCGGTCTCGGGAGCTTGACAGGTTCCCTCGGATCTAGGATCCACCCTTCGGGCGGATCATTCCTTTCCCCAGTAAAGACACCGTGCTTGTCTGTATACCTCCATCCAGGCACATCTTTCGGCGTCTTGTATATTTCTTTCATGGCTTTATGTACTACGTCCAAGTTGCCGCAGTGCATAGCGATGTTTGTCAGTTTGCCCTGCCTCTGCACCTTCGAGGATCTAATCGTGTTCTTACTGTTTTGTAATCGATAGTTAAGAGTATCGTAATGATCCTTCCATTTTATCTCCGAACCGATCTTGGTATGATGAGGATAATTCGTCCATTCTCCAATCGGACTGCGAAGATTGCCAGAACGACACGCATCAATAAACGATGCAGCAATCTTGAGTTCCGGCCCCAGCAACGCGGCTCCGAATTTTGCGTTTGGCTCAGAAGGCATGGCTTGCCGGTTGTCAGCTTCTACACTAATGTTGTTCAAGCGGCAAAGAGCTGGAAAGTCAAGAAAACGCTCGAGACAATACAAGTGCACAAAGAAGGCTACTTTGAAAGGATCAGCGCGACTTCCTTTATTTGTCCCGTATCCGTACGAGAACTCATCGAATGCTACTCGATAATTTCCAGGGGTGATGAGACCCCTCGAAGCTACGGATTTTCCATAGACTCTAGCAGGACAATCTTCGAAGCGACATCGTTCGGTTTGATCAGAGCCATATCGGCGCTTCGAATCTGCAGGGGTCCGCTGAATGTATAGCGTCAGCTTGCAGTCATCTGTCCTTGGGTGACATTGGATGAACAGTTTCAGACGAGCAACTGTCATCTCGCGATCTGCCAATTCATGATGTGAGCTATACTCAAACTTGCGTCTGCTGTGACCAGCGGACCAGAGTCCGATGGGGTGAGGTAGCTGCTCATACATCTCATCCGGATTATAGTTGTTGATCTTCAAAGTCCTCGAAGTTCCGCCCCTGGTTTCTTTGTTGATCCGAATCCAAGGTTTGTCTTTCGGAACCTTAGGTTTCTCCTTTGAGCCTTTTCTTGTGAGGACACGACGACAGGCCGGTCTTCTGGTATGACTGTTTTGCTCGTCGGAATACTCACTGCCTGAATCCTCATATTCATCTTGACTCGGAGACGGCGAAGCCTGACCAGTGTAGTAAGGAGAAGATGCCTGACGATGTGGCGAATAGTGAGTTGATGGTGTTGGCACAGACGATACCTCAGAAGGGAAATCCCCATGCTGTGCATAGTCGACATTGTTGCTGATATTTGGGTTGTACATGTATCGGTCTGGCGTTGATGTAAGGTAGGGGTCGTGAAAGTTGTCTGGAGGTTGGAACGCCTGATAAGCGTTTTGCCCTGCGAACGCAGAGATGAGATCAGGATCAGGATCCTCCATTGTGGCTGAGTGCTGAGTGAGAGAAGGATCCAAAGTTTGGTCGTGACCGTATGACATTGCATTGGGTGTATCATAGAACGGAGCGTGTAACTGTGCGTTGATGGTCTCTGGAAAGCCTTGACCAAGGCTGTCAAAGTGCTCACAACCAAAACCCGGAAGGAAAGGATCTGAAGTGCCTTTTGTCGTGTTGTATGAATGATTTGGGCCAGCAATATGTGACGAATTGAAGTAAGGATCTTGAACGGGAATAGAAGACTCAATAGGATCCGGATAGTTGTAGGTGGTCTGAACTTGAAAGTCAGTGTCCTCGAATGCATTTGACTCGTCTTCCAATGATATGTTGTCTTGTGGAGGTCCGGTTTCAGCGGACGTGTCTAGTGCAGGCGGTATCGGATGGATGTCTGTCTCGACAAGTGGCGTATAAATTTCTTGCGCACCTGATTCCGCCAATGAGGGATATGCATTGGACTGAGCGTCGCCGAAGGCTTGCCAATCGATTGCATCGACAAAATGATCGTAACTTTCAGGTATCGGCTGGGAAAATTGAGCGTCTAGATGCCCTGCCGATGTATCGACATCGTTTAAGTGTAGATTGGGGTCGACCAAGAGACTGTTCCTGTCAAGTGATTTCCGACTGTAATCGCTCAAGGCAGAATTGTGTGACTCTTGCTGGAAGATCGCATTACTCATGATTGCGTGATTTCCTCCTTGATATGTCAAGAACGTATTCGAAACGATTTTGACTTAATAGCGAATGATACTGATAGACAGTGTTGAATTTCGAGTATGAATCGCGGAATTGTTCATCAGATATCATATTGTGCGTACGTGCCTGCCCGTTCTCGGCTAGGTCCGTAAACAGAGTATGAAAATATTACCTTTATCGAGAGTAGACACAGAGTAGAAGGACTTGAAAACAAGGCCTTTGAAGAGGCCGCTCGATGCAAATTTCCAAGAGAACAAAGCAAGGCGGGACGTGCGCCACATAGCCAAATGCAGGGTATATAGGGTGCGAGAACATAGCGAGTGAATGGCTTCAAGGGCGCTCGAAACGTGAAGGGCAAAATTTGCGATCCGAGCAGTCAGTGAGTCGAAGAGTTGTCAAGAGCGGACATAGATGCGATGGAGGTTGAAATGAGTCAAAAGGCCTCCAATCCTCAAGATTAATGACGGTTTTGAATGGGCCGGCGATACATAGCTGCGAAAGGTGGGGTCTTTAAACCGTATTTGTTCTAGACAACCTCTC